>JAABKJ010075445.1:217245354-217355458 GCA_011634705.1 Andricus grossulariae
GTTGAACTATTTTGTTACAAATTAATTTTCTTTCATGTTTGAAAACTAATTTTAGTAATTGAAAATTTAACTATTCTTGTTTTAATTAGAAATTATTTTTTTTTTTAGTTGCAAGTTCAATTATTTTGTTGAAAATTCAACTTTTTTTCATGTTAAGAGTTTGTCTTATTTGGTATAAAATTAATATTTATGATCACAAATTAATTTTTTCAAATCCAACCAGAGTAGGTTCAAAGTTGAACTGCTTTGATGAAAATTCAATTTTTTTTTAAATGATTTATGATGTAAGTTGAAAATTCATCTGTTTGGTTGAAAATTAATCTTTTTTAATTAACGTTTTTTTTAATTATTCTTTTTTAGTTTAAAATTCAACTTTTTTGGTTCAGTTCTTCTCTTTTGATGAAAATTTAACTATTTTGTCGAAAACTAGTTGTTATTTTGTCTTGGAAATTAATCTTGTTTTTTGAAAATTTAAAGATTCCTTTTTTGTTTAAAAATTGACTTTTTTCAGATGAAAATTCAACGGATGGGATAATTTAACATGACAATTCATCCAGTTTATTCCAAATTTGTCTTTTTTTTTTGAGTCGAGAATTAAATTATCAGATTGAAGATTCATTATTTTAGTTGAAGATTCATTATTTTAGTTAAAAATTAATGTCTTTGTTTAAAAATTTAACTATTTTGTTGAAAATTAATCTTTTTTGGTCAAAAATTCATCTTTTTGATTGAAAATTAATTTTTTTTTAAATGAAAATTAATTTTTTTTAACTGTAAATTCAACTATTTCCTTTTTTGTAAAAAAATGATCTTTCTTGGTAGAAATATTCGTCTGTCTGGTTAAAAATTTAAATATTTTGTTAAAAATTCAACCATTTTTTTCCAAATTTGTCTTTTTTTTTGAGTCGAGAATTAAATTATCGGATTAAAAATTCATTTTTTGGTTGAAGATTCGTTATTTTAGTTACAAAATTTCTTCGTTCAAAAATTTAACTATTTTGTTGAAAATTCAAAATTTGTTTAAAAGTTCATGTATTTTGTTGAAAATTTATCTTTTTTTTGTCGAAAATTCATCTTTTTGATTAAAAATTAATTTTTTTAAATTGAAAATTCAACTATTCCCTTTTTTGTTAAAAAATGATCTTTTTTGGTAGAAATATCATCTGTTTGATTAAAAAGCAATCCATTTTATTCCAATTTTGTCTTTTTTTTTAGTTGAGAATTAAACCATCGGGTTAAAAATTCATTTTTTGGTTGAAGATTCATCATTTAAGTTAAAAATTAATTTCTTTGTTTAAAAATTTAACTATTTTGTTAAAAATTCTTTTTTTTAACAGAAAATTTAATTATTCCATGTTTGATTTAAAATTTATATTCTTTACTTGAAAATTCAAAATTTGTTTAAAAATTCATGTATTTTGTTGTAAATTAAGTTTTTTGAGTAGAAAATTAATCTTTTTGATTGAAAATTAATTTTTTTTAAATGAAAATTTATGTTTTTTGACTGAAAATTCAACTATTTCCTTTTGTGTAAAAAATTTAATTTTTTGGTAGAAATATCGTCTGTCTGGTTAAAAATTTAAATATTTTGTTAAAAATTCATCCATTTTATTCTGACGACTTGCCCAATGACGTCCAGATAGAGCTTTTCGGAAGGCTGTTGCACCGCGCCATTCTGATACAGGGCATGCACGCTCGCGCTGCCTTCGGCAATCGCGCTCACCAGCGCGTTGGGAACCTCAAAGGTATAAAGGCCTGCTCTACTGAGTTCTTCGGTGTGCGTATAAGGGATCGAATTGCCTTCACTGTCCAAACCGGCCCAGATCAGCGTCACGTGGGAATACGCGCTAGCCTCCTGGGAGAGGACCCAAAGGGCCACTTCCACATCCCAACTGCCCAGTTCCGCGAGGTCGATTTTCGTACCGGTGTCTGGAAACTGCAGCCACGGCGCTTCGGGGCGCACCTCATTGAGGTGCACATCAATCAACGACACCGCCGACCAGCGCGCCCGCTCCTCCGGCAGATTGCCGCCCGCGTCCCGCACCTGGTAAGCCACGCGCGTAAGCCGGTTATTGCCCGCGGCGCTGATAGTGGCGTAGTCGACGGTCAAGGTGATGTCACGGCCCACTTCGCCGGGTTGGACCCGGTGCTGAACCACTTGCGAGCCCCAGGCCAGAGTGATCAGGTCATAAGCGCGCATGTTTAGCCAGTAGCGAATGATGATCTTGACACCCGCCAGTGCCTGCTGCTGGTTGACGCCATGCAGCACAACATCCGGTGGGACCTCATACGCCAGCCCTTGGTGGCCGGGCAGACTGTCTTTGTCTTCGCCACCGGGGCGAGACCGGCTGACCCGTAACAAATTGAGAGCATACGAAACAGAATTATTTTAAATAAAACTGCACCCCACTGCCATGACACTGATTAATAAATCACTTGTCCTCTCTTAAATTTCGATAAGGCTGCCCCTTACGCCATTCATATCAAGAAACATACGGAGCAGACTTATCTTTAAATAGGCCTGCCCCGCATCACCTCCCCTATCATTATAAAAGACGCAGATGAATATTATCAACTTGTAAAGAGTCAAGGCTGGCGTCATGTGTATCAAATACCAGCGAAACACGTATAGGTTTTCCTGAAGATTGTGTTCCCGCGGTAAAACTCCCAATATATAAAAACAAAAATGAACTATTCGGTTAAACATTAAACTATCTATTTGAAAATTTAACTATTTGGTAGAAAATTAACTCTTTTGTTAAAAAATCCGGTTTTCGGTAGAAAATTAATCTATTTTTTTAGAAAAATAAACTATTTTCTTAGAAAATAAACTATTTTGTTTTAAATGAAACTTTTTGGTAGAAATTTAATTTTTTTTGTTAAAAAATCATATTAATAATATAGATGATTAGTTAAAAATTCATTTTTTTGACATTCGCCTCTTTGTTTGAAAATTTAATTATTTTGTTGAAAATTAATTTCTTTTTAAGACTTACCACTCTGGTTGTAAATATTGCAATTTTTTAAAATTAATATATTTCAGTTCAAAATTCATTCATTTTGTTGAAAATTTGTATTTTTTGTTAAAAAAGTAATCTTCTTGGTAAAAAATATGTTTGATTGAAAATTTAACTCTCTAGTTATATGTTGAACTTTTTTATTGAAAATTGATCATTTTAGTGAAAATTTAATTTTTTTTTTTGCTTGAAAATGTAACTATTTTTTTTTCAAATTCGATTTCTTGGATGAAGAATTAACTTTTTTAACTAAAAATGTAACTATTCTACTTTTGGTTGATTACTTGTATTTTTAGTTAAAATTTTATATTTTTTGTTAAAAACTAAACTATTTTTGTAAAAAAAATAAACTATTTGGTTAAAAATTAAACTATCTATTAGAAAATGTAACTATTTGGTGGAAAATTAACTTTTTTGTTAAAAAACCCTGTTTTCGGTAGAAAATTATACTATTTGGTTAAAAAACTCAACTATTTGGTTACAAAATAAACTATTTATTTTAAAGTTTACCAATTTTTTACAAAATTCACTATTTTGTTAAAAAATCATAAAAATAATATAAATAATTCGTTAAAAATGCGTTTTTCAACATTCACCTGTTGGGTTGAAAATGTCGTTATTTTGTTGAAAATTCATTTCTTTTTCAGATTTACCACTATGGTTGTAAATATAACGATTTTTTTTAAATGTATATATTTTAGTTGAAAATTCATTTTTTTTTTATTAAAAATTTGAATTCGAACGCTTCGGTGTCGGCCGTACCGGTCATGCCGGACAGCTTGTTGTACAGACGGAAGTAGTTCTGGAAGGTGGTGGACGCCAACGTCTGGCTTTCGGCCTGGATGTTGAGGTGTTCCTTGGCTTCGATGGCCTGGTGCAGGCCTTCGGACAGACGACGACCGGGCATGGTACGACCGGTGTGCTCGTCAACCAGTACCACCTGGCCGTCCTGCACGATGTATTCGACGTTGCGATGGAACAGCTTGTGGGCGCGCAGGCCAGCGTACACGTGGGTCAACAGGCCCAGGTTGTGCGCCGAGTACAGGCTTTCGCCTTCGGCCAGTTCGCCGATCTGGGTCAGCATTTCTTCGACAAACTGGTGACCGGCTTCGTTGAGTTCGACCTGGCGGGTCTTCTCGTCGATGGTGAAGTGACCTTCTTTGGTCACCACGCCTTCCACTTCCTCGATGTGCTGCTCAAGACGCGGGATCAACTTGTTGATCTCGGTG
The DNA here is from genome assembly GCA_011634705.1 of Andricus grossulariae. Taxonomy (NCBI): domain Eukaryota; kingdom Metazoa; phylum Arthropoda; class Insecta; order Hymenoptera; family Cynipidae; genus Andricus; species Andricus grossulariae. Next base: position 217,249,601 of record JAABKJ010075445.1, read on the forward strand.
TACAGGCGCGAGCTGTCTTCGGCCTGGCCGGAGATGATCAGCGGGGTACGGGCTTCGTCGATGAGGATGGAGTCGACTTCGTCGATCACGGCAAAGTTGAGTTCACGCTGGAATTTTTCATCCATGCTGAACGCCATGTTGTCGCGCAGGTAATCGAAACCGAATTCGTTGTTGGTACCGTAGGTGATGTCGCAGGCGTACGCGGCGCGCTTCTCTTCCGGCGGCTGGAACGGCGTTACCACGCCGACGGTCAGGCCGAGGAATTCATACAACGGGCGCATCCAGTTGGCGTCCCGGCGAGCCAGGTAGTCGTTCACCGTCACAACGTGCACGCCCTTGCCGGACAGTGCGTTGAGGTAAACGCCCAGGGTTGCCACGAGGGTCTTGCCTTCACCGGTGCGCATTTCGGCAATCATGCCTTCATGCAAGGTCATGCCGCCGATCAACTGGACGTCGAAGTGGCGCATCTTCATCACGCGCTTGGCAGCTTCGCGGCAGACGGCGAATGCTTCCGGCAGGATTTCGTCGAGGGTCGTGCCCTTGGCCAGCCGGTCCTTGAATTCAGGCGTCTTTTGAAAATTCAACTTTTGAAAATTCAATTTTCTTCAATTTTTCAGGGTTAAAAATTCAACTCTTTTGTTGAAAATTCACAAATTTTCTACAAAAATAGTTAAATTTTCATATTTCTTCATTTTTAAATTCCATTAAAAATTGTAGAAATAAAATTCAGAATAAATCTCGGAATAAATTTAAAATTCTTAATTAAAGTAAATAGCAATAAATAAAATTATGAATTGAATTCTATTTAACTACAAAATTCTTAATTTCTTCAATTTTTACCTCTTGAAAATTGCAGAGAAATGAAAATTCAAATGCTAAAAATTAAATTTTCAATTTTCTTAAATTTTCAATTATATTGAAAATTTTAGAAATTCAGAAATTCTAGAAAATTAAAAAAAAATCAATATTCCAACCGACTGCAACCTTTTTCCCCTAATCAAAAAATTTCTGTATTATAAATTCCACTATTGAAAATTGAACTTTTGAAAATTCAATTTTTCATTTTCTTCAATTTTTCAGGGTTAAAAATTCAACTCTTTTATTGAAAATTCGCAAATTTTCTACAAAAATAGTTAAATTTTCATATTTCTTTATTTTTTAAATCCATTTAAAATTTTAGAATTTAAATTCAGAATTAATCTAAAATTCTTAATTAAAGTAAATAGAAATGAATGAAATTCTTAATGAAATTATTCTTTAACGTCCACGATTCAAATTTAACTACGAAATTCATGAAAATTTAAAAATTCCTCACTTTGTCAATTTAAAATTCGGCTATTGAAAATTCAACTTTTGAAAATTCAATTTTTTCTTTTCTTTAATTTTTCAGGGTTAAAAATTCAACTCTTTTATTGAAAATACATAATTTTCTACAAACATAGTTAAATTTTCATATTTCTTCATTTTTCAATTCCATTGAAAATTTTAGAATTTAAATTCAGAATTAAACTGAAATTCTTAATTAAAGCAAATAGAAATAAATAAAATTCTTGATTAAATTCTAAATTAAATTATTCTTTAACGTCCACGATTCAAATTTAACTACGAAATTCTTGAAAATTAAAAAATTTTCCACATTGATCAATTTATAGTGATTTGAATTTGAAATTGTTATTCTTTTTGAATTCGAGGGAATTCTCGATTGATTTTAATGGTTGGAAGGAAGTTTCAAAGCTTTTTTCCCCTCTTATAAAGATCATGGCATTTTTAGGACTTTTTGACATGTTCCAGTGATGAATTTATTGGTTTGCACTGGATTTTATAATAATGTTCGAATAGTTTTCAAATCGATTTATAGTGATTTGAATTTGAAATTGTTATTCTTTTTAAATTCGAGGGAATCCTTGATTGATCTTGATGGTTTGAAGGAAGTTTCAAAGCTATTTTTTTCCTCTTCTAAAGATCATGGCATTTTGAGGACTTTTTGACATGTTCCAGTGATGAATTTATTGGCTTTCACTGAATTTTATAATAATGTTCGAATATTCTTCTCATTAATTTATAGTAATTTGAATTTGAAATTGGTATTCTTTTTAAATTCGAGGGAATCCTTGATTGATCTTGATGGTTTGAAGGAAGATTCAAAGCTATTTTTTTCCTCTTATAAAGATCATGGCATTCTTAGGACCTTTTGTCAGGTTCCAGGGATTAACTTCATGGTTTTTCACTGAATTTTATAATAATGTTCGAATATTTTTCTTATTAATTTATAGCGATTTGAATTTGAAATTGTTATTCTTTTTGACTTCGAGGGAATTCTTGATTGATTTTAATGGTTTGAAGGAAGTTTCAAAGTTTTTTTTCCTCTCATAACAAGCATGGCATTTTTAGGACTTTTTGACAGGTTCCAGGGATTCATTTAATGGTTTTCACTGCATTTTATAATAATATTCGAATATTTTTCAAAGCAATTTATAGTGCTTTGAATTTGAAGTTGTTATTCTTTTTGAATGCGAGGGAATACTCGATTGATTTTAATGGTTGGAAGGAAGTTTCAAAGCTTTTTTTTTCCTCTTATAAAGATCATGGCATTTTGAGGACTTTTTGACATGTTCCAGTGATGAATTTATTGGTTTTCACTGAATTTTATAATAATGTTCGAATATTTTTCTCATTAATTTATAGTGATTTGAATTTGAAATTGTTAAAAATTCATGTATTTTGTTGGAAATTCGTCTTTTTTGATAGAAAATTAATCTTCTGTGTTGAAAATTCATCTTTTTGATTGAAAATTCATCTATCTGGTGAGTAGTTCATTGAAAATTTGTCTTTTTTGGGAGGAAATTAATCTTATCTATTTTAAAAATTATTTTGTTGTTTTTTTGATGATTCAAGTATGTGTTTGAAAATTCATGTATTTTGATAAAAATTCGTCTTTTTCGATAGAAAATTAATCTTTTGTGTTGAAAATTCATCTTTTTGGTTGAAAATTCATTTATGTGGCAAGTGTTTTATTGAATATTTGTCTTTTTTGGGAGGAAATTAATCTTACCGGTTTTAAAATTTATTTTGTTGTTTCTTTGATGTTTCAAGTATGTGTTTGAAAATTCATGTATTTTGTTGGAAATTCGTCTTTTTCGATAGAAAATTAACCTTCGGTGTTGAAAATTCATCTTTTTGGTTGAAAATTCATCTACGTGGCGAGTATTTCATTGAAAATTTCTCTTTTTTGGGAGGCAATTAATCTTATCGATTTTAAAATGTATTTTATTGTTTTTTTGATGATTAAAGTATGTGTTTGAAAATTCATGTATTTAGTTGGAAATTCGTCTTTTTTATAGAAAATTAATCTTCTGTGTTGAAAATTCATCTTTTTGATTGAAAATTCATCTATCCGGTGAGTATTTTATTAAAAATTTGTCTTTTCTTTGGAGGAAATTAATCTTATCGGTTTCAACATTAATTTGTTCTTGTTGTTGAAGATTCAAGTGTGTGTTTGAAAATTCATTAATTTTGTTGAAAATTCGTCTTTTTCGATAGAAAATTAACCTTCTGTGTTGAAAATTCATCTTTTTGGTTGAGAATTCATCTACGTGGCGAGTATTTCATTGAAAATTTGTCTTTTTTGGGAGGAAATTAATCTTACCGGTTTTAAAATTTGTTTTGTTGTTTTTTTGAAGATTCAAGTATGTGTTTGAAAATTCATGTATTTTGTTGGAAATTCGTCTTTTTTGATAGAAAATTAATCTTCTGTGTTGAAAATTCATCTTTTTGCAATATAATTGTTTAAAAAATGACTTTTTTCAAAAAATGAAAAAAATACCTGGAGATATTGCCGAGATGAATATAGGAGTATCTTCAGTTTTCCGATGGGACTTATGGTTTTATTTGTAATAATAGCTCACTATTCAAATCTATATGCATCATGGGGTTACGTGAAGGTATGAACGTGGAGTGGGTAAAAACAGCGTTTAAACTAACTTTTTTTCATTATTGAAATTTTTTTTCCAATTATGATACCTTAGTGTACATTATGTTGTAATAAGTAACTTTAAATTATTTTCCATTATTTTTCAATAAATTCCCAAAAATTATAAACAATATAATTGTTTAAAAAATGACTTTTTTCAAAGAATGAAAAAAAACACCTGGAGATATTGCCGAGATGAATACAGGGGTATCTTCAGTTTTTCGATGGGACTCATGGTTTTATTTATAATAATAGCTCAATATTCAAATTTATATCTACCATGGGGTTACGTGAAGGTATGAAGGTGGAGGGGGTAAAAACAATCTTTAAACCAACTTTTTTTCATTATTGAAATTTCTTTCCAATTATGATACCTTAGTGTACATTATGTTTTAGTAAGTATCTTGAAATTATTTTCCATTATAGTTAAATAAATTCCCAAAAATTGTAAACAATATAGTTGTTTCAAAAATGACTTTTTTCAAAAAATGAAAAAAAAAACACCTGAAGATGTTGCCGAGATGAATATAGGGGTATCTTCGGTTTTCTGATGGGAGTCATGGTTTTATTTATAATAATAGCTCAATATTCAAATCTATATGCCTCATGGGGTTACCTGAAGGTATGAACGTGGAGGGGGTAAAAACAATGTTTAAACTAACTTTTTTTCATCATTGGAATTTTTCCCCCAATTATGATACCATAGTGTACATTATGTTTTAGAAAGTAACTTCAAATTATTTTCCATTATTGTTAAATAAATTCCTGAAAATTATAAACAATATAATTGTTTGAAAAATGACTTTTTTCAAAAAATGAAAAAAATACCTGGAGATATTGCCGACATGAATATAGGGGTATCTTCAGTTTTCGGATGTGGTTCTAGTGGATCCGGTACTTGATGTTCATTATCCCTAGCACCTATGCCTTCAGCTTCAATCAAGTCTTTGTTGCCCACATCTTCCAAGGGAAGTTCATCAATAGGAAGCTGCTGTTCATCTTCCATTTCGATCGCAGCTATTTGAATAGCCGAAAGCAATCTGTTTACAGATATTGAGCGTTTTTGATCTGGTAGATTCTGCTCTTTTATTCTTGTCGCTAGTTCTGGATACTTAGTAAGAAGAGTCGATGCCCACCTTTCTTTGCCAAAAAATAAAAGCGCATTACATCTCTGCACCGTCCCGCATGCTGCGGCCTCCAATTGTGGCACCAGGGGCGCCCCGACGATCCTCGGGAAGCCGCAAACGTTTCAAAATTTTCAAAAGACTCTCCATTGAACTGTATGGGTTTTGCTGTTCCTTTTTCCTATCTGGCACGGGAAACCCTGTCAGTATCAATGCTACGACGCGAGAAAACCTTGAAAAACTATGCTTATTAATTATTATTATTGTATTATATTATTATGAGAATTTGTAGGCTCCGGAAGCTATGATCATGGTTTCTTGAAGCAACCAATCCCGACGCAATTGGAACGTGTACGTCACCCACTTCTGCTCCTTCTGTCCTAGAATGTAAGCAAGAGTGGGAAATTTACGCTAGACAACAACGTGCAACACTGTTCCTTGGAGTCAGGCCTCTAGCCGCGGATGAACTTACACGGCAGACGGAACAGCTGGAGATGAAGATTTCAACTTTGCATACTTTTTTAGAGCTACCAATCTGTGTAGAATGTTATGAGGAACAGTGCTGATGGACCAGATGAAGTGATCCCAGAAGAAGAGCCTTTTGCATCCGATTCGCGATGGAATGAGCCTGAGGCTGGCAAGCCGGAATATTGCTGAGTTGGTTATGAAATGAAGCTTTCATACCTCCAAGACAGCCTATTATGAGAACTACAAGATGGACTTTGTAGCCTTGGTACAGCCTGCTTAGCTCGAAAAGAAGTGCTTGATATTTCGCCCGTTTTTCTTCCTCCTTTGCCGTGATATTGCCATCGGCTACATTAGAAAACCCAATTGAAAATGTCTGCGTCACTGAGGTTATTGATATAATTAAGAGTTTAAAAAATGGTAAGGATGCTGGTGTAGACAGTATTGCTGAAATGCCTAAATACGGTGGCGAGTACATACCTCACAGGGTGTGCGAATTGATAAATTTATGCATTGAGACGGGACAGGCCCCAGACGATTGGAGAAAAACGATCATCGTACCAATATACAAAAGAAAGGGAGATAAAAACAACTGCAATAACTACAGAGGTATCAGCTTACTAAGTACCGTCAGTAAAATATACTCAAAAATACTTATTCGTAGGGTAATGGATATTACAGAAGAAAAGATATGGGAAGTTCAAAGTGGATTTATGTCAGGAAGATCATGCACAGATCAGATATTTAGCTTAAGGCAGAGCACAGAAAAAAGCTTGAGAGTAGGAAAGAAAGTTTTCTGTGCATTTCTTGAACTAGAAAAAGCATTTGACAAGGTAAATAGAAGTAAACTTTGGGAAGTCCTTAAAGAGTACGGAGTCCATCCATGGCTCCTACAAGCAATACAAACAATATATGTAGACAGTAAAGCGAGTGTAAGGGTTAATGGGAAACTGAGTGATTGGTTCGATTTTATGTAGGGTCTTAGACAAGGACGCGTTATGTCCTCATGGCTGTTTATCACATTTTTGGACAAGCGTCTAAGAATGTCACTCTTCGACGAAGAAGGTGTAGATCTCGAAACAGTGAAGGTGCGTGGTTTGGCTTTCGCAGATCACAAGATTGTCATGGCAGAATCAATTGAGAACTTGCAAAGAATGTTGAATAAACTTAATACAAGCATGAAGAACATGGCCCTCAAAATTAACGTAAATAAAACAAAGGTAATGGTTTTTGAAGGAAAAAGTAAGAAAACAATGTGCAACATTGTCGTAAATGATGAGAGATTAGAGCAAGTTGACAAATACGTATATCTAGGTAGCCTATTCACTAGCGACGGGAAAATAGATGGGGAGTTAGATAGGCGCATAAATGAGGGTAAGAAGGTTATCGGTAGAGCAGGGTCCATTCTCAGAGATATGTTTTTGGGGTCGCTGAATCCGAATCCGGGGTCCAAATAACCCAGTTGGCTCATATTTTTCCGAAAAACGCAAAAGAGACGTAAAATCGACGAAAACAGCGATTTTTCTTGTATATTTTTACAAAAGACAAAGTATTTTCATGCCCGGTGGACTTATACAGCATATGTATAAGCTTTTAGGGTCGCTGAATCCGAATACGGGGTCTATATATCCAATTTAGCTCGTATTTTTCAAAAAAAAAAAAAAAAACGCAAAAATAGACGTAAAATCTACGAAAACAGCGATTTTTCGTGTATATTTTTACCAAAAAAAAATATCATCATGCCCGGTGGACTTAACCAGCATATCTATATGTTTTTGGGGTCGCTGAATCCGAATCCGGGGCCCAAATAATCCAGTTGCTTCATATTTTTCCGAAAAACGCAATAATAGACGTAAAATCGACGAAAACAGCGATTTTTCGTGTATATTTTTGCAAAAAAAATGTCTACATGCCCGTTAAACTAAACAAGTATACCTATATGTTTTTTGGGTCGCTGAATCCGAATCCGGGGTCCAAATAACCCAGTTGGCTCATATTTTTCCGAAAAACGCAAAACTGGACGTGAAAATGACAAAAACAACGATTTTTGCTGTATTTCTTGGGTAAAAATGGAACTTTTTATGTTTAGTGAACTTAATTACCATACCTTTATAATTTTTTGGGTCACTTAATCCTATTTCGCTGTGAAAATAACCCAATTAGATCGTAATTTGTCTTTAACACTCTAAATTACCCGGAAAAATGCCAAAAATGGTGATTTTTCCTTTATTTTTCAGATGGAAAAAAACTTTACGTCTAGTGGACTAAATCACCATATCTATATAATTGTTGTTTACTGTAGATTTCCTTTGCCTCTCACGTTTCGGGCTGTTTAATTTATGTTAGTTCCCTTGCATGGCATTAGTAGGATTTTTTCTAAATAAGTTCTATTTACTTTTAGCGTTGCCCAGGAACAACGACGTGGACGTAGTAAATTCTGTTCCCTTGGGGTGCTTTATTACCGTGAGTCCCCTTGCCTCTCATCAGGTACTTGTACCAGAAGTTGTGCACCATGTCTGGACCTGGAGCTTTCCAGTTGCTTGTTCTTTTCAAAACCGTTAAAACATCTAAAGCTGTGATGTTAGTCAGCTCCATTTCAGGGTTATTGCTAGCTCTTGACTTATCTGGTTGGAACCACGCAGAGTTCAAATTGCGTCTATTCGTTTTTTCCCAAACACCCACCCAATAGTTAGTCATGTCTTCCAATTGAGGCACGTTGGTGTCTTGCGGGTTGTTCTCTCTTACACTCAGTTCATGGTAGAATCATCTTCCATCTGCCTGAAAGGTTCGATTTTGTTGCCTTCCTGCACTACTTTTCTTGTACCGACGCAGTCTAGCATTAAGAACATCAAGTCTCTGCCGTTGGGCGTCTATAATTTCATCCAATATTGCTGGTGGTAATGTCTCGATGTAACGAGGGTGGATGATTTTAGTAATGTGGTGTATCAGCTTTCTGGTTCTACTTCTTTTTTTATATTGATTAAGTCGACCCAATTTGCACCTTACTTTGCTGAAATCCATATCCAAACTGATCTTCCATGGCGGATCTCGCTCCCTTCTTGGGTGCGAGAGTTTGCGGGGGTTTGAACCTCTAACGCATTTTGTGTTTCTTTTAAATGCATGGGGAAAACCTTACTGTCTAGGTGTTTTATTAGTGCACACAAATCATTTGTGATGTTCATCTTGGGCAGAGAATGCCTGTGTGTTAGATCTATATGCCTGAACTCTAGTAAAGCATGACCAAAATTCCCTTCAAGGTGCTGTAGTTTTTCTGGGATTTCGCTGTTCAGATCATCGTTATAAATGTCCGAATGTGGTTCTAGTGGATCCGGTACTTGATGTTCATTATCCTTACCACTTATGCCTTCAGCTTCAATCAGGTCTTCGTTGTCCACATCGTCCAAGAGAAATTCACAACGGACTCGAGATCCTCCTGGGCTTATGGCAAGATGGGCAATAGATCAGCACCATAGAAGTGCCTAAGATGGTAATATAACACTTTTAGAGCTGCATTGTGTCTCTCTATGTACCCGTAACGTGCATACTTTGATGCCGATTCAAGACTTTCTATTTGAAACAATTCACTTTCAAATTGTTTAGTTTTGAATATTTGATTTATAATTGCTTGGTTTAAATAAACAGCCAAATACTGCTAAATATTTAAAAAATGCCTTTTTTTAATAAAAAAATTACAATTCGCAATGTGTTAAAAATTGAGCATTTAAAACTGAGAGAATATTTGAACGTTTATAGTTTGAAATTGAATACAAGAGTTTAGTTATGAGTCTATTTATTTTAAATTATTTTGAAATTTAAGAAAGTTTTTTCAAACTTTACTTTTTATTCATGTTTGTATCTATTTTAGTGATTGTTGCACTATTTTTAATAAACGCATATATGGTAGAATTTTTACCCATCATACATTTATTTTTATTTTTTTGTAATGTTTGTATGTCTTGTTTTGAGTGATCATTTTTTGGAAAAGCGAATATTTCATATTAAAATTTTTTTTCACAAACTCAAGAATTAATCATTTAATTTTCATAATAAGACTACGAAACTACTATAGAAGTCAACTACAAATTTCTTTGTGTGAAAGAAATATTTTCTTGATTTCATCAAACATTTCTTTACATAAATCGCATTTTTCTTTCCAACACTGAAAAAAAGAATGTCCGTAACCAAGAAAATGCATTTACTTGAATCCTATTTCTTTAAGTCAAGAAAATATTCTTTAACAGTAGCAATTTTTATTTAAACCAGACACATATCTTTTGTTGATATAAAGAAATGAATTCTTTGGCTATATTTTCTTGATTCCAATAAATATTTCTTACATCCAAAAAAATGACTTCCTTGATTCAAAAGGTGTAGATTCATTGAAATCTGATTAGTCGCTCAAAGAAATATTTATTCGGTCCAATGAGTTCGATTCTTGGAATTGATTCGGACGCATTTGAATCAATTGATTTTGCATACTTGAATCAAGTCCTTAGGTTTATTTAAATCAAAGAAATAATGGTGTAATTCAAAATAATATTAATTACATTAAAAATATATTTATTTGTTACAAAGAATTCATGCATTTATACCAATGAAGCGAATTTATTTAGATGAAATTATTGCAATCTTTGCCAAATCTTCGTAAAATCTTCGTGAAATCTTTTACACTTGTCTGAAATCTTTGCGAAACCTCTGAAAACTTTAGGAAAACATTGAAATCTTTGTGAAATATTTGTAAAATAATTGTGAATGCTGTGAAAATCTTTGCGGAATATTCGAAATGTTTTTGAATGATTCGGTAATATTTGTGAAATTATTGAAATCTTTGTGAAATTATTGCAATCTTCGTGTAATCTTCGAAATCGATCTGAAATCTTTGCGAAATATTTGGAAAATCATTGAAATTTGTGTGAAATCTTTGCAAAATGTTTGTGAATTCTTAAAAATCTTTGTGAAATATTTGCAATATTTTTGAAATATTCGGTAATATTTGTCAAATTATTGAAATATTTGTGAAATTATTGCAATCTTTGCCAAATCTTCGTAAAATCTTCGTGAAATCTTTTACACTTATCTGAAATCTTTGCGAAACCTCTGAAAACTTTAGGAAACCATTGAAATCTTTGTGAAATATTTGTAAAATAATTGTGAATGCTGTGAAAATCTTTGCGGAATATTTGAAATGTTTTTGAATGATTCGGTAATATTTGTGAAATTATTGAAATCTTTGTGAAATTATTGCAATCTTTGTGTAATCTGTGAAATCTATCTGAAATCTTCGCAAAATATTTGGGAAATCATTTAAATTTGAGTGAAATCATTGCAAAATCTTTGTGAAATGTTTGTGAAATCTTCAAAAATCTTTGTGAAGTATTTGGTAATATTTGTGAAATTATTGAAATCTTTGTGAAATTATTGCAATCTTTGTGTAATCTTTGAAATCTATCTGAAATCTTTGCAAAATATTTGGGAAATCATTTAAATTTGAGTGAAATCATTTAAATTTGAGTGAAATCATTGCAAAATCTTCAAAAATATTTGTGAAATATTTAAAATCTTTTTGAAATATTTAAAATATTTTTGAAATATTCGGTAATATTTGTCAAATTATTGAAATCTTTGTGAAATTATTGCAATCTTTGCCAAATCTTCGTAAAATCTTCGTGAAATCTTTTACACTTTTGCATTAGATTTTAATATTGCTGAATTTATTTTATCATTCATGATACTTTATTTCAATGTTCCAAGTAAGTAAATTAGATCTTTTCAGCAGATTACTCCATTATGCGAAAGATGATTTCAACGTTCCTTACAGCCGATTATAATATTTAGGTAGACGGATTTATTTTATAAATTCTAACAAGAGCTTTCGAATTACATGTTCTTCATCCCAAAATAGATGTATCAATATTATTAATAATTATTATGGGGTTACCAAGTATCAATTACCAAGTGCTTAATTACAGCACATGGTTCTCTCTCTTGTACATGCTCCATACCTTACTATAATTTTCTTATGAGTTGAAAATTCATTTTCCTGAGTTAAAAGCTCTGCCATTATTTCGTTATTATGATTATTATTATGTTAAAAATCGTTAATAAGAGTTTTATTTCACTACTCTCTGTTATGTGCTTAGGATTAAATATATCTATATTTCCCACACTAGAATACAGCTATAAGAACTTTATCACTCTTATGTATGTTTTTTCTTTCTAACCTACTTATCAAAAAAAGCAATTAATTTTCCTATTAAAATGCAGTTTTTGTATTTTATAAGTTGTAAGTTTTTGATGCATGTGAAAAATGATATTTTCATTGGCAACTTCTTCGCCACTCATATAATTATTCATCCTTTCTTTTCTTCATCATAAGAAGGTGTTTCGTGGACTTTCTTGAAGCTGCTTCCTCTTTATTTAAACCATAGGCTTTTATGGTTAAACCAATAAGATGATATCAGAAATGTTAGTCTGAAAAGGAAAAACTTGGTTTTCGTTGTAATGTAATCAACATTCACATTATTACAATATTCACCTAACTCCTCCAAATTGACATAACAGCACTCATTACAGGACTTATTTGATGCTTCTTTGCTTTGGCTGGATTCATACTATTCTATGGTATATTCATCATTTCTATTTTTTACGTGTGATATAATAAGAGTGAAGTAGAGTTTTTTTTAATGAGTTCCTTCTCCTTTTTTTCATTCGCGGAAAGCAATATATGCATTTGCAGTCATAAAACAGAATTAAATCTGAAAACGTCAGCTTCCCACCGCAGAATACAGGAGCGTCAACTTTTGGAATTTTATAGTTTTTCGTGAAAATTACCAGGTTGGTCTTTTCAGGATTTACCGAGAACCCTGAGCTATCGCACCAGAGCTCTACAATGCATACCGCTGACTTCATAAGACGCATCAGTGTCTCCAGATGAGCCCTCCTGACTAGGATTACAAATCCATCCGCATATCAATGAGTATAATACCCCTCTTTATTTAGCCTTCGAAGCAGGCCGTCCACAACAATGCACCACAGAAGGGGCGATAGGACACCCCCCTGTAGGCATCCCCGCGGAGCTGTTCCCCTAATGTGTCCCTCAACCAGCCTCTCCAACGTCTTCAAGATAAAAGACGTTAGGCTGATTGGTCGGAAATCTTTTGCAGCAGTGTAACCCTCCCACCCAGGTTTGGGTATGAAGGCCACTCTGCCATCCTTCCATGCCGATGGCACGTGTTTAAGGGCTATAATTGCCCTAAATAATTTCCTCAGAGGAGGGACGGCCAAATCCATGCCTTTTTGTATAAGCGCTGGATAAATGCCATCCACCCCTGGTGATTCAAAAGGACAGAAGGACCCTACGGACCACCCCACCTTCTTGTAGTTAGCGACCTTATAGGCGAGATTCCAGTCGGCCCTCACCACCTCTTGGTCCCAGCCTTCCTCCTCTTGGTCGGTTTGGATTCGTTGAAAACTCGTGAAGTGAACTTCCATCAGGGGATTCAGCATTGCTTCTTCGTCTTCGGCAAACTCACCATTATCGAGCCTTATGAGCCAGAGGCGAGCCTCCGGATTTTTCGCAAGGATCTTGTGCAGATTCGTGGTTATTGGAATGTTTTACGATTCCTCGCAGAAGCCCCTCCAATTTTCCCGCTAATACTTTCTCATATTTTTATTGTATTCAGACTGCGTTGTCTTATAGATGTCGCAGTCCGGAGGCAATTTAGTTCTATTTGCCCTATTTCACAACATTCTGGTCTTTTTACGGAGTCTCTCTAGGTAGGTATTCCACCATTCTGCTCCCTTCCTAGACTTAATTGTGGAATACTGACTCAGAATTAAACAAGTATAAAATGCTACGATAGGGAAATTTCAAATGACTATTTTCATTTATTTCTTTCACCTGAGACAATTAATACACTATTCTATACATTCAAAAACTCATTTTTAATTAAATGCACATCTGGCAAATATTCCAAATCGACGAGATTTAGAAGCAGTTTTTTGAGTACGGTGAAGAACTGGCAAGTTACAATTTCTTTTCCTTGTCACGCTTTTCCTGTCTTCTAACTCACATACACCACACATTCTTGGCCCATGCCACTGGCCCACATTAGGCATACTTTCCATCGGTGAAGCACTGGTTCCGTAGTTGGTTTGCGACACTAGCGCCACGCATCGCTGGTTTCCGAACTAAGTCCTACTTCCGACGTCTCATTCCCGCGCCGATCAACTAAGCTTAATGGGCATTGCCGCCTCTATACCTATCTAGTGATGTGCATTTACCGTCATGCTCGAGCATGCTCGCTTTTGCTCGGTCATGACCGAGCACAAGCGAGCTGGACTGGTCATTATCTAATTTCTTATAAATGGAATGTATCTTGGTAATAAAAATAGCTGAACTACACAGTTAAAATTTTTATTCTAATAATGTCCACATTTCAGTATCTGGAAAGATGTAGAAAATGGAAAATATATCAAAAATATACATCTGACTGTTAGTAGCAGACCACTATAGGGAGAAAATGGCTGGATTTCAGCGATTTATTTGAAATTCTATTCTATAAGTTTGAAGATTATTTTATTCAAATGAATGGGATAAGTACATTTTTTGATAAATTTAGCACTTTCAACATTAATTACTTAATTTTAGATGGATGGTATTTTAAATTGAAATACTGCAATCATTTCTGGCATGTACTTTAAGTATGATGTATGTATTTTTTTATTTCATGTGTTTAGAAATAAGAATATAAATACATTTAAAATGTATTTAACCTTTCACATTTATGTATAACCTTTATACATTTCTTATTAGAGTTGTTAAACTTTCAGAAGGCTTAAATATAATTTAAAATACAATTTCGTTTTATAGTAGAATCTACTATTTCTTATTGCTTTCTCAATTTGTTTGTTTGTGTAATCGTTTTGTATTAGGATTTGCTTAACCTTTTGTAATTCCTTTGTTTGTATGGGTGTGTTTTCTGTAAACTTTATATCCTAATGCGTTGTCAGATCTTTTGCAAACTAGTACGTCCAAGCAAGGCAATTTTCCGTTTTGTTCAATTTCCATGGTGAACTTGATATTAGGGTGTAATTGATTGATGAAATCGGAGAATTTGTGTAGTTCATCTAGTCAATTTCTCCAGATGACAAAAGTGTCGTCAACGTAACGGCATCAAAATTCCGCTTTGAGCTTGGATTTGTTAAAGATTTTAGTTTCTAGATTTTCCATAAAGATGTTGGCTATCACAGGCGAGATTGGAGATCCCATTGCTGCTCCGGAAGTTTGTTCATAGAATTGGTTATTGAAAGAGAAGTAAGTACTATTGAGACAGTGTTCTATCAAAGGCATGTAATCGTAAGGAAAGTTTGCAAAGGATTTAATAATATCGATTGTATCAGAGGTTAGTACATTCGTAAAGAGAGATTCTACGTCGAAACTCACCAAGATGTCTTGGGGTTGAATGTGGATGTCTTGTATCTTTCTGGTGAAGTCAAAAGAGTTTTGGACGTGCGTGATAGAGTTTCCTGTAAAGGGATTCAGTTCTTTGGCAAAAAGCGTGCTAGGTTGTAAGTTGGTGAGTTTATTGCGCTGACGATCGGTCTGAGTGGTATGTTGTTTTTGTGTATTTTTGGGAGTCCGTAAAGTCTTGGAGAGGTGGAATTAGTAGGTATTAATTCAGCTATTGTTTGACTGTCAAGTTTAGAGTCTTTTAGGAGGGTTTTTGTTTTGCTGACTATTGTTTTTGTGGGGTATTTTTTAAGCTTTGCCTGTGTATCGTCAGCTAGAAGGTCCATGATTTTGTTGTTATAGTCTTCTCTATACATTATTACTGTTGTGTTGCCTTTTTCTGGCGTTAATATTATGATATCTGCATTCTGGTTGAGTTCTTTAATTGCTGCTTTTTCTTGTTTTGTTAAGTTTGAGGAGGGAAGTTGGGCTTGGCGTAAGTAAATTACTGTTAGATCCACTTAGAGAAATTCCGCACAAAATATTTTAGTGTTTTAATGTCCATTTAAGATCCCCTTGGATCCTATTAAGACGAAAATTATATACTTAGTAACTTTTCTAGTAAACGCATCCTCTTAAATTCCCTTTAAATCCACTTAGAGAAATTCCGTACAAAATAATTTAGCGCTTTAATGTCCGTTTAAAATCTCCTTAGATCCTTTTAAGACGCAAATTATATACTTAGTAACTTTTCCAGTGAACGTAGTCCTATTAAATTCCCATTAAATCCATTTAAAAGAACTTCTCGACAAATAATTTCGCGTTTTAAAGTCTACTCAGGTTCCGCTTAGATACTCTTAGAATTATGTCTCTATTAAATTCCTATTAGATCCATTTAAAGACATGTTCAAAAAGTAATTTCGGATTATAATTTCCACTTAGGTTCCCCATAGAACCTATTACAAATATTTCGCGAAATTAACTGCTCAAACAGTATCCCCTTAGGAACATATTACAACACATTACTTTCCACGATTCCTCTTTAATTCCATTCAAAACTCGAACTGCAATCTTAGAGGCTTCTAAAAAGATTCTAACGATTCCTAACGGGTATTTTTACCAGGGATGACCAATCCTGACCGGTCATGACGCTAAATGTTGGTAAAACGCGGTCAGACCCAAATATCTCCGCCAGGAAAGGTTTTTTATAGCGAAACAAGCGTGGTTTAGTTGTTAGGACATACTCTATGCAAAACTTGTACAAAAAGTTTTTCGGTTCTAAATGTTCCAGTTATTCTCAAAGTAACAAATATTCCAAAAAGATGAGCGTGGTAGACGACACTTTTGACAGTTTCGCATGAGTTTCGAGGAGAATTTGAACATGGCGCTTTACAAATTGACAAATGACATTGAAAATAAAATAATATTTAGTAGTGTGCTAAGTTATATTGAATAACATTTCAATGAATATGACACTTAAACATTAAGTTGAGTACTGTGTATCGTATAGGTTATATTTCCTAAATGAAAATACTGTTTTTTTGTCTTTAAATAAAATAAAATTGATAATAGATAAATGCTTCAAGCAGTGTTAGGTAGATGAAACATGTACAGATTCAGTAAATTATGAACAAACCCCTATAAAGCCGCTAGCTTAACTAAAAGATCGGGAAGTAAAATTAAACAAGAAAAACAATTTAAATTGCTTTGTATTGCACAGAAGCGGACCACTACTGATTCGAAGACAGTGGCTAGCAAAGTTTGCATTATGCCTGTTAGATTTTTCAGATATTTCTGTAAAAGACAGTAGGAACGTATTATTGAAGCTTGATGTAGAAAACGCGAAAGAAAAATATTAGCGGAATACAAAGAGCTTGTTCAAGATACAACTGGTTTGTGTAATAGAAAGGAAATTAACTTGCACATGAAAAAATACAAAACCGCTCGAACTACGACGTAGGCATGTTATCTTTGCATCAAAAGAGAAATATGAGCGCGGAATCAAAAAGTTTATTTTGCTAGGTCATTTGGAACCAATAGTGTCGAGTGAATGGGCTACGCCGATAGTTATTTGTATGATATTCATTTATAATCTATGAAGTGGGGCCGTGCATATCTTGATTTTAATCTAAACTTGAATTAACCTGATTACACAGGCCAGATTGCTCCAGAAAGTGTACGACTTGCAAACCAAAATTATTATTATTATTCGAACGTACCAAAACCGTCCTGTATCAGGCCAAATAACGTTCTCAAAACGCTCAGTGTACTAGAGATGTTTTGAGAATGCCTTTGTTCATGTGTAAACTAAAAATTATGCATATACCCTAAAAAATATATGTTCTGGCAGAAAGCAAAGAGTAAGCATATCAAAGCTTTAGTAATACACGATATCGTATATGTGCACGGTAAAAGGTAATGCTGGCAAAGAAGAATAAAAGAGCAATCATCACTGAAGGCATCCAAATGAGAACTAATAGCTAGCAACATTTAGCGTCAATCCTGCGAAATTGACCTTTTTTCTGTAGTGAAGAGTATTATTAGCCTATTATGGTGTAATTATATATATGCCTTATTTGAACCATGCGTTACTCTTTGATTTGAAAGTTGACTTCGCGTCTCCACCGATAACATACTGGAAGGTGACGTTGTTCGTTGTCACACGATAATTTCCAGATGAGATAGTAAATCTAGTTTTCTAAAGAGGCATCAGTTTCTATGCATCTCACTATGTGTGGATGAACCTTCAAGCTTTTCAACAGACAGATGATAAGTCTATGAGAGGTTGAATCGAAAGCTTTCCGGTTGTCAGCCCAGGCCATTGGCAGGATGCTCTGATGGGTTTGCTACGTCTTTGCAGACGCACCTGTCAATTAGCAAGTTCTCTCGGCAGCCTGCTACACCTTTTTTCGAGCCTCGTTGTTCATACCTCTCTCTCCACATAGGCTCAATTCTTCGAACAATCCTGTCGTTTAGGATAGCTGTAAAGATCTTATACAGCGTGTTCAAATAAGTTATTGGCCTGTAATTCTGTGGGTGTGACAAGTCGCCTTTTTTGGTAGGAGTATAGTGTAGGGTGGCACAAAAAATCACATTTGAGAAATTTCAACGAGCATCTTAAGCTACAGCAGTGGGACTCTGATACCGTGTCGAAAGTCGAAAATCGAACGGACCCCTTTTTCTAACGTGTGGAGGTAGAAAGAGGGGTTCGTTCGATTTTCGACCTGGAAACAGTGTCGGAGTCCCACTGCAAGTTCGACCCAGAGAGCAGTTACAGATTTATTAACTTATTATTACTCTGCCATTCAAGTCATTGTCAGTGCCTTATCCTTTTTACAAGTGACGCCCCTTGTATACACTGTACCTTCAGGAGGGCGATCGCCTTTTCCGCCTCGGCTACCTGCGTAACCTTCCCCTTCCAGTGTGCAGCGACTCTACCCCTCACTGGATTCGAAATTGCTCCAGACCCTCGAAGCTAGGTCCCTTATGGAGATAATCACTTTGTCTTTCAACTTATATCTGTTCCTATTTGAAAAATATCAATATTTCCAAGAAAATCATTTGAATATGCAAAATTAGGTTAAGTCCAATCAAATATAGTATAAATATAATATCTGAACTTTTTATGGATTTTGGTCCACTTTTAAATTATAACGGATTAATAATTAATTCCAGTTACCAAACGTAAGTGTTTAAACAAGTATATATGTGCGCAGTTTTTGGCAAAGTACGATCTTGCGCGAGCAATACTAACAATATGAAAGCCAGCATGATTTGAATGAAAGTGCAAAAAACCATGTAAAATACTAACTTCTAAAATTCCTATTTCTTGAAATCAAATCATTTTCAGGAAAAATCCTTTTGAGGGGTTATGAGACGTAGTTACATGAATAAAATAAAACACTTTCGAGACCAATTAGTAGATGGCCCAAAAACTGGCCTTATTGACCCTCCTCCAACAATTACACCTAAAGTTCACGCGGTTTTTATTCATGTCACTGATTTTTGTCTTAAAGTTGAAAAAGGCCTTGGATTTTATAGTGAACAAGCCATGGAATCTGTCTATTCAGATTTTAAAACGACCTGGGCTAAATATAAAGTTTCGAGCACACACCTTCATTACCCAAGTAACGTACTAAAGGCTGCTCAAAAATACAATGCCCGACATGTGTAAAAATAAATTACTTTTTGTTTCAGTATTGATATTGAATGATATCATATTTATCTACCATATTTCGTTAAATAAAGTGAACAAAATCAAAGTGCATCACATTTTTTTGAAAATTTTTATTTTTAACCCATAAAAAACACTATTCGCAAAAACGGCTCGGGGGATTTGACTCAAACTTTTTTGCACCCTATTTTTAAGTCCCTTAATCGAAGCCAAGAAAAAAATTGGATGTGCTATGACCTTGCATTTAAATTTAGTTCAGGCACACCGTGCACGGTAAACTGGTCGGATTCCAGCTTTCATACCGGCCGGGATCCGGTCGGGTAACCCGGCCACAGACCGGTTGAAAAATTTTGCTTCAGGCGAGAAATTGGTAACTTGGATTGTCTTTTAAGGCACATCGCAAAGAATACGGTGCACTTTCAATGTAAAATCAAGTTATCAAATTCTTGCGAGGAAGTAGGAAAGGAAAAAATGAATACACAAGACTATGCCTTAATGCAAAATAATAATTATTCGCGCATTAAGTAGGGTTTTTAAACTGATTACTGAAATAAGGTTGATTTTAATACCGGGTTTTATTTGTTAACTTCGAGGACTACCTATACTAACTAACTTGTGTATTCTACCGCGCGCTCTAACTCATTTCGCTATCGATGCACTTGGATCTTGGTTTCAAAATCTTGGTCAAATATTTTAAGGCAGCGACTTACCAAGTCGTACGGTGAACCTCAACCATCTTCAGGCTAAAACTTGTAGAACTCAGTGTTTCTCTGAAGAAAACATATTTCTGGTCAATAATTATTTTTTCATAAAATATTTGAAAAGTTTATAAACTACCTGAAGTTAATAAACAATGAAAAAAAGTCAAGTGCAATAATGCTTTAATAACCTTGGTGGCAAAAAGCGATTTTCTGTAATACACGAACCTCCATAAAACGCGCACTTTTCAATTTATCCAATTATTTCATTATACTTTCTCACAGAATTTTTAATGCGAAATAACAGTTCTTAAACAATAATATAAAATATGTGAAAAAAGAATCGGATTTCACTTATTTCAGAAAGGGCTCAATACTTTTGGTTTTTAAATATTCAAAACGTTAAAAAACGATCCAAAAGTAATAAATATACAATACAATCAAGTACAAAAATGCTTTAATAACCTCAATAACCAAAGAATAATTTTATGCTAAACAAAAACTTTCATAAAAAGCACAGTTTTTTATTTATTCAATTCTTTTATTATACCTTTTTACTCATGTCAGTTTTAAATGAGAAATAATTTTTCCAAAACAACAATTTAAAATATGTAAAACAAATAATTGAATTTCAATTATTTCACAAAGGGCTCCATACTTTCTAAACAACATTTCAATAACGTTAGTTAAAAAACACTTTAATAACATTAGTGACAAAAAAACATTTTCTACTACATAAAAACCTCCATAAAATGGACAGTTTTCGATTGATCTAATTTTTTCATAACACTTTTCAACTTGGTTTTTAATTCAAAATAATAATTCCTAACCAATAATTGAAAATATGTATGAGTTATGAATGCACATTGGCTACAATTTACAACTTTTTTCAATTTTCATTTTATTTTGCACAATGAGCATTGTAGAAAAACTTGTTTATCGAAAATATATTATTTTCTATCCACTTAGCATGCAGTGTTATTATTCATTCTCAAGCTATTTTGATTTAGAAACCGATTTTTTTCTACGTGTAACTGCCCAGAAATTTTAATTTGTTTATCTCAACTGCTTATAAACATTTAAATTGTTATATTTGACCAAATATTGTCAAAGATATATTATTTTTAGTAAGATTTTCATCAATTCATAAAATTAAGGGAATTACATCCTTGAAAATACGTCAAATTAAAATGTTTTGCTACAAACACTATTTATAACAATGGTTATTCTTAACTTTTCAATTATCGTGTGATTGAACGTAATTATTACATTAATATGTACATTGAATCAGCTTAATTGTACGATATTCTTGAATTCAAAGTCATAAAGGTTAATGAATTATAAATTGAGAACGTTAAAAAAATGAATAATATGTAAGATACTAACGTGTAAATGTTATCAATTTCCAATTCTGTGACCTAGACGAATTATTGCAAATTGATATATTGAAAATTGCAGATAAATCTCACTTTTGAAACGATAAAACTGGTAAAATTTGCAAAGTTTTCAATGTCCAGTTTAAAAGTCTTCAAAACTGATTAAATTTAAATTCTAAGCCTTCCAAATTAGAGTAATATATAGGCAATCTATGAATGAGTATTGGATACAAAGGCAGTATAATTACAATGGATACTACTTTCAAGATCTCAGGTATGTCCGCCTCTAATTCGACGCCAGATATGCTTGGTAAAGGCAAGTAAGGGGTAACTGGCTTAGCGCAATTGGGATCTGAAATCATGACATCACAGCGTCACGTGATAGGCAATATGGAGGCAACAACGGGGTCACTTTACCTCTGATGCATGCGAACCCACTTGAAAAAGTGGACAAACAAGTAAAAAAGTACGTATAAAAGGACGTTCAAAAGTACTTATGAAAGGACGTGCTAAAAGACGTACAAAAGGACGTACAAAAGGACGTACAATAGGACGTACCAAAGGATGTCCCGAATCGGGATACAAAATGACGTACTTTGGTACGTTCTTTTATACGTCCTTCATTACGTCCTTTTGTACGTCGTTGGTACATCCTAATCTCTAGCATGTTAGTATTGCAATTTGAACTGCATCATATATTTAAAAAAAGTGCCCGAGGCCAATATTATAAAACAAATTTTACCAGTCCAGTCACATTTCAAGTATGTGAATCTGTAGGGAGGGACACTGTAAGTAGGGTTAAAACTGACTACTTACATACCAAAAAGGTATGCCTAAATGTAATTTTTTTTGTACTTTTTCTGTATTAACTAATAAAGTAGACCACCATATGTGCTGTAATCCCCTTAGAAGGTCAAAAATGTTATAGGTACATCGAATAAACATCGAGGGACATACAAATTGAAATCTATTTGAAAATCCCCTATATATGTTGCGACCACGGCGTCGGAAGCACTGTGTGTGTAAACAATGGACAAAGATTGAAAAAACAGTTTTTTTTAGTTTATTGCAACTAATCTAATGTCTGTCAGGAAAAACGTGTAATTAAAAAATGAAGGTCTTACAAATATCTACAAAATGACGTATCGTACATCAAGATTTGTTCATATGCTTACTTGGAAAAAAAATTAAAACCGCCTGAAAGTGCCTTTTTTCAATATGCAATTATTATTGCAATAATTAATTAACGATGTTCAAACTTTCAGAAAATATGTCCCTTATCACTCTTGAGGAGTGTGCCAAATTTCAGCCCAAAATAATAATTAGTTCTCATAACAACTCATTTGTTATTAAAAAATATACTATTTTTCAACGGAATTTCTACAGATTGGTCGATAGGATCTCAACAAAAAGTGAGTTATTATGCTCTACGGGAGTTGTGCTTTCAAGTACACTTAGCGGCAAAACCATTTTTCATTATTATATTACACAAAAAGTGGGTATGTTTGTTTGTCAGAAACAAATAAAATAACTTTGTCAATTTTCATTCAATGGAATCGCGATGAAATTCATTCCATAAGTGCTATTTTTCAACACATTTTCAAAGAAACAACAATTATCGTAGTTACGGAAGTAGATAAGGTGTACTATGGAGAATTTGGAGTGGGGGGTCCGCCATGTTGTGTACTATGGAGAATTTGGAGTGGGGGGTCCGCCATTTTGCACAACACACTCTTCCTTACTATTTCAAAATAAGCATAATTTTTATTACAGAAAAATGTAACGCGTTACCTTGGAGTCAACGTTTTAAGATTTCTTTATTTTGACTTATAAAATTTAAAAACCTTTATTTTTTAAGAAATGACTTCCTTGGCTTGAAACAATGAGATTAAATTAATTATTTCTTAAGTTTTGTCCAGTATTTTGAATCAACAAAACATTTCTTTACGTCAAAGGAATAGTATCAAACAAATAGTTTCATTAAAGCAGTGAAGATATAAAACGTTATTTAAAATTAAACGAATTTTCACTTTGAACGAACACAAAAAAGCAATTTGTGATGTACAAAATTTAAAAATATTTAAAACACTCAATACGTTAAACTATACATGATATTATATTACTGATTTGATAAAAAAAATGTCAATGTCAAATTATTCAGTTTTAAACGGTTTTATTTTGAAATTATACAAGTTTCATTCCTTTTCATTCTGATTGGAATATTTCCCTTTTTTTAAACTTTCCCTTAATCTAAAATTGTTTCATTTATTGGAACGTTTCCAACTTAAAATTGTTTAATTTTTTTTCTTAAATTTCCAGCACATTCAATTCGAAATTATTAAATGTCGTACAAAAATGTTGAAAACATCTTAGTATTTTATTTTTTGTTTTATTAGAAAATAACTTGATTCATGGTCGTTGACCATAACAAATAAGTGCAAATATACAGTAATGAACATATAATTTGACAGGTACAAGCAGAGAGTGCAAGTCAGAAACAACGTCGATTACAATTACAAGATATACATTAAAACAATATTGTGACACACACAGTGACGTGTCAAGATCTAAGACTTCATTATAAATGTTCTAAGACGCAATATTTTAGACATAAAAAAGGCGAGTTTACAGAGTTCTTTCAGAAAGTTAGAGTTAAGAAAGTATAACCAGTATTGTCCACTGGATGTGACAGTTGAAGGGTGCTGAAAAATTGAAGATCTAAAATCCGCATACGCAGGACAAGTAGCCAAAATATGAAACAAATCCTCTCTTTCCCCGAGATTGCATATTAATTGTCCTTGTGATAGGTGCTCTCGGAGGTGCGAAACTATCACTGGTTCGTAACCTTAAAGCCATACCCGCGTTCCAAAAATATGCCACGGCACTTGCGAGATGGATGCAGAATGCTGTTATCCTAGGGTCGCTTCATGTCCTCAAAACATACGAGGGTTTCGCTGCCCTGTGATGGTCATTTCGTCGCGTCCTGTGACCACCCATCTCACGGTTGTGAAACGTGGCCATGAATGGGATTTACAGGGGTCCTACTGGTAGCCGATGTCATTTTTTAGATGACAGTTGCTCCCAGTGGGACCCTGCTGTGGTTGTTAACCTTTAGTTTTTTATTTATATATACAGGGTGTTTCAGACCACGCGTCCACCCTTTTTAAAATCTAAAATACCTAAAAAAAATTGAAAATTCAGTACCTCCTAATATTAAGTTGACAGTGCCCGATCGATTGGAGGCATTTTCAACTTCCGGCTCCCAACGGAAGTGGCCTATTTGGACCGGAAGTCACTTTTTTGAAACGAAATAACATACTTTTCTTGCTTGATATCGATTCTATGGCAAAAAGTGAGTAACTTTTGTGTGCATTTTTTTTTATAAATCGTCGTTTTCCACCTGAAAATGCCTTCCGAAATTTTACTGTTCCACAGAAGAATTAGATATGTCCAAAAGGCGCAAAAAGTCCGAAGTGTATCCCTAAAAATTGTATTTCAATATTTCTGAAAGTGACTGACTAAGCACGGGTTGCCGTGAAAAACTAACAACCGTTCAATTAGACTTCAGAAAGCATTTCAGATTGAAAAGCGAAGATTTAGAACGAAATATTTCCTACAAAGTTACTCACTTTTTACCTTAGAATGAAAATCAATAAAGAAAAATTTGTCATACCATTCAGAAGAAATTACTTCCGGTCCGAATAGGCCACTACCGGTGGGAGCCGGAAGTTGAAAATACCTCCAATCGATCGGGGACTGTCCATTTACTATGAGGAGGTACTATATATATATTTAAAAGTTTGTCATAAGGACAACCGCAGGATTTCGCCGGGAGCAGGTGCTAATCTTAAAAATTAACCTCAAATTTCGGACAGGTGCTTGTATTTCGTGAAACTGAAAGGTCTTCAACCGATAAAAGGATCAAGAAACAGATTTGCGCAAACGCCTTCTACTCTTGAAAAGATTACTATGCAGACCTTTATACCTTACCTTCACGTTTCGGAGATTTTCTCCAAAATGTCGTATGCTATTGCAGTACCATGCACTAACCTTCCTGACAGCTGGCACATTTAATGCACCTCATCTGAACTGCCTTTAATTAAAACAGCAACAACACAATTTCAAATGAATAATAGTCAACCCAGGCGCCCTCCCCAGACTTTAGTTCATATTCTCGTCTATACAGTAATATTAAACAAGCCCAAGAAAAGACCTCTAGTACATTAAACGAACCCCGTCTCATCCGCCTTCAACTAAAACAGCAAAAAAAAATTTCAATAAAAAAAAAAATCACCCCAGGCACCTACCCAAAGCTCACGTTAATATCCTTATCCACACAATGAGGTGATGAAACCACGAAATAAAACTACCCCTAGTACATCTAACGAACCACGTCTCAATACCATCACCTAAATCAGCCAAAACAATATCAAATAAAAAATAAAACAGGCACACAAAAAAAGTGTGCGGAGCCAAAAAATCAACCTATATAGCGTTATAGTATTGGTCCAGTATACACAAAATCTATATTGATTGGAATTTACTGCTTACCGTTTTTTTGTATTCGAGTTTGAATTTTTAGTTTAGGTCACATTATTCCACATAGGCCACCATAAATCGAAAATCGTTTTTTCTTTGCTGTAAATCATGTCATGCCATGTCATGTCCTGTGTCATGTTATGTCATGTTATGTCATATCATGTGTAACGTGATGTGTTATGTCATGTCCTGTGTCATGTTATGTCATGTCATGTGTAACGTCATGTGTCATATGTCATGTCATGTTATGCCATGTGTCATCGTCATGCCATGTCATGCCATTTCAGTAGATGTATAGGGCGAATTTTAATTATAAATTCCTACCTTACCGACATCAAGAAGATTCTAGCTGTAGTGGTTCGTGTCCGTGCTAAATTTTTCTAGATAGGAAAAAAGTTACAAATGTTTGAAAGTAAGGCTTTGCTTAAAAAATCCAAAAATTGTACCCCCTCCACTTTGATGAATAATTATCGAAATTATTTAATTTTTGGTGTGAGGAGTACTATCTAATAGGACTATAATTGGGCCAATTTTTAGCCCGATCGGACAACTTACATTTTCGAGGTGGGAACACTTCAGAAATTATGCCCCTTGTATAGATTTGGGCACATGTTAAGCATGAGGTTTCCAATTGAAGATCTTGCAAAAACATCTCTCATTTTAAAACTTAATATTTTCCAGCACTTTCGTCAAAATTGCTTCAAAAGGTTCTCATTCAATGCAAATTTTTCTAAACTTTCTGTATCTGTATATACGGATGCTGCACCAGCTGCTTTCAGTGTAACATTATTATTATTATTCGAAATATCTGTGCAGGTTTTTATTAACGATCAAGTTTCACTTAGTGAAATTGATATGGAAAGTCTGGAAAATACTCGAAAAGAAACCATACTAGTCAAACGAGCGGCAGGAATGATCTGGGGAAATACTTTAAAGCAGAAACGTTTCACATTGACTGAAGATAATAGAATAAGGTACCCGGAAAGAAGTCTCTTCGAAGAAGATAAATTACAGACTGTGTACGGTATGCATCATTTTCTGCGAATCAAGTCAGACAGCTTCGGCATACAAGGTCGCGTTCACCCCAAAATAGACCAGGAGCTCATAACATAAATGGTGCCATGATAGGGATAAGGACAATTATTTGCACCTGACAGGTTAGACTGACGATGACGATCGTGAAAATGCGTGCCTTACAGGCCTGAGTGGAAGAGGTGAGCGGTGGCGACCTGCCAAAGGTGCGAATCTTCATGGTTTGCAGGCGGTGACTTGGAAAAGCTTCAAAATTTGTGTACATGTAGAAGATGACATATAAATAGCACCTGCGAATTTTCAGGCACTTATCTGTATTATAAAGTTCTTTAAGGCTCCTGAAAAGTTGCCGGAAATTCAGGTAAAATTTCTTAATATTGATTTTACAGGAAAAAGTTTCAAACAAAAGTTGGTCTACTCTAAGAAGGCATCCAGAGGCGACTGTTGTCACCTCCAACACTCGCGGCCGCTGTGTAAGCATAACAGCAGTAAAAGAAGAACTGCAAACTACACCAAGCTCCTAATATTGTACCTACAACATCATCGCAAATGATTTCATAAGACGTATTAAATTAACTAATTACATCTTCATATCATCAGTTGCTTGACTTAGTCCGTGGCTATGATGGAAAACCGGGTCCTTTTTAACCCGAGAACAAGTTTGAAAAAAAATAATAACATGATAGCTCTAAGAGAGCATCCAGGTGCAGCAATGCGGTATTTTTCTACCAGATTTTTGTTTAAAAGCCTGGTAAACTCACGCAAAGAAAAACCACTGCACATGTGATACGAGAACATAATACAAAACTGACCACACACGTCCGAAGAGGAACTTCGTAACTTTGCTGTGTTCTATCGAAATAGGATACAGTTTCCTCGCAGACGATAAAGATGTTGAGTACACCAGTCGTATGTCATGGTATCGCTTGAAGAGTTCGAAGTATCTGCAGGCTGTCCATCTCTATTTCTAGGAGTGCCAAGTCGAGGCAAATTTGTTAAAGGGTTATTTACCTCACTCGCAGTCTGATTGTTTTTTAAAGAGAAATTTGTATGTTGTCAGCTGCAGTCCTCGATTTCACCGCCGTCGCATGATTTTCAGTTTTAAAACTGACAACTTTTTCAGTATATTCTGACGTGTGATACCTCGAAGTGATATTTCTTCTCGTCTTTGACCTTGAAGCCAGATTTTCAGTTTACTTGCGTTATTGACAGCACATGTAAAAAATGTTCCTTTTTTCACACCGTGATGAAAAGAGTAATATTTACTGGTTTCCAGTTTTCTTAAAGTTGGACAGGATAATTCTTCCAGATTAACGATCTTTCTACTCATGATATTTTGCAAAAGTGCAGCTTTCTCTCGACTACGGGTATACATTTGACCAGCTGATTTTGCGACATCACGAAGATTTGAATGTAGGAAATTCGTAGGAGTATCTCCCTCAAACCACTCGATGCCGTGGAAATAACAGGTGAGCCAGTTATTCTGTTACTTGATTTTGAAATTTTCATTTCAAAATTTTAGGAATAATTCGAGTCAGTTTAGAAGCTAATTACAAATTTTTTAAACTTTGAAACTTTTTAAGGATGTTGAAAGGTGCCAAGATAATAGCAATATGTTCTTAAGATTCCTGGAAAAATTTGAAATGACTTTTTGTGTTAAAAAATTTAAAAAAAAAATCTTAAAATATTTCAAAAGATATCCAAAATTGTCAAAAAAAATCTGCAAAATTTTGAATCAATTTCTTTCATTTTGCTGGATTTTTTAAGGAAAAATTCAAATTATTTTAAAAGAATTCGATTTTTCATTGGCACTAAAAGCGATTTAAAAAGGTTGGATCTAGTGACCTAGAACAATGATTGACTGCCCTTTATATTATTAATTCTATCTCTTTATGCTGGTACTATAGAAAAAAAGAATAGGAAAAAGCTATTTTTGACAGATACAAAAATCTCCTATTTTTTTTAATATGATCTTAACACGTTCCACATAAAACTGTGGATTAGCACTCTATTATTACTATTTTTGTTTTAATGATAGAGTATCATTCCACTGAGTTTCATCTGAAACGTGTTACGGGCAATATTAAAAAATTCCAAAAACATTTCCGAGCGTTTTGTTTATTATTGAAAATAGTTTCTCGAGATGGAATATTGAAAATTGAAAACTTATTATCGGAGCTTGGATAAGAATTATTAAACAATACTTTCTGTGATTATATGTATATTATTTGCATACTTACTAATGTTCCATCATAATTTTATAACATCACATATCCAGTCCATATATATAAGCCTCTATGTATACACTCGCGTACGCATGCATTTGCAAGCGTCCATGTCAAGCAGGGCCAACACTAGTTCGTGACCGTATATACAAGGCTGCTAAAGCAAGTCTGGTGTCAACGTAGAACAGCCATTGGCTGTTCTTAAAGAAGAAGAAGAGATGTCAAGCAGGGGGAGTTCGGCGCGAACCTTTATGGCTGTCGTACGTGAATGGTATCACTCGTGTTATTTTTGACCATACGAATTATACGCGAAGTGAAGTCGTAGTTCAGTCGGAAGAGCCCATTCCGGAGTGGTTGGTTGAAGGGCGCACAGTGCTCCTGCCAAAGATGGACAACTTAGCTGACTCTAAAAATTACAGGCCAATAACTTGTCTGAACACACTGTATAAGATCTTTACAGCTATCCTAAATGATTGGATTGTGCGGACAATAAAACCTGTGTGGCAAGAGATGTACGAACAACGCAGCTCAAAGAAAGGTCTCACAGGATGTCGGAAGAACCTGCTTATCGATAGATGTGTCTGTAAAGACGCAGCATTCTATCACCGTTACCCATCGATGCCCGGATTAATTACCAAGAAGCTTTCGATTCAACCTCCCATAGACTTATCATCTGCCAGGTTTTCCGAACGTAAACACCAAGGTCGTGTGAACTTATGCAACACGAGGCAGTTATCCCGTTAGGCCATTAGGGTACAGCACTTCATCGATACGCTAATATATTGTAGGGCATGACTGAGCACATCACATCCCCTGCAGGTCTTTTCACCCGAAATCGCTGCGCTGCATCAGTTCTCGGAACGCACAAATCAAGTTTCCGGAAATCCAAGTTTCATTGTATTTATAACCACGTACCCTCAAACCCATTGAAACTAGTAATGAATTCGGATTTTCTCACTAAAATATACGACGGTAACTTCGAAGGACACCAACAATAAGGATTTCTCAGACAACAATTTTCTATTCTAATATTAGATTTCCTAAAGTAAATGAATATCCTCAATTTTTCGTGAATCTTAGACACTTTCTAGAAGAAATATATCGATTGTTGATGGGTTCCTCAATGTGATATTTTACAAATATTGTATTTCATATTCAGTGCAACATTCAGATCTCTTTCATTATTTGTCTAGAGAGAAGCAATTGGTGGAATTTGAATCTCGCACTGAAGTGAAAACAAAAATTAAGTTAGAAAGTGACCTGATCGATTTCCTTATCTACTTCTACACATCGTTACCTGTTTTGAGATATTTGCATACATAACATAATATTAGTTCACTCGCAAAAACAATAACCGAAACAGAAAATCCCACAATAAGAGTTAAAAGAAGAGGTATATTTCTATTTGTACATTTATGACTTTTACGTTCATAATATTTTCTCGAAAACGTCGTGCGACGTATTCCCATGCCCTTGTGAAACAATACTCAATTCAAGGCTTCCCGCTCTGCGGGCCTCTTTTTGTAATTGGTCAGCCACTGTGCGGAGGAGAATATACCGGGTTCGTGGTGGGAGTTTCCGGAACTGCGCAAATGGAAATAACCGTCTACAGCCGACGGGGAATAAACAGCATTAGGGAATAAGGGAGTTGGAGAATAGGTGAGACTCCACTGTATTTTGGAATTTTTTTCAATTTTGGAACATTTAGAAAAAAATTATTCAAATCCGAGCTTTTACATACCGATGTTAGATAACATACATTTTTGGTCTACGCTGCCTCCACCATACAAAATAAGGGGGAAGGAATAGCGAAAAAATTGAATAAAAATTTCGAAGGACCATTTTTCATTAAAGCAAAGATTTCACCAAAAATTTACGAAATAAGAACAAAGAATGGAAAATCACTAGGTAATTGGAATGTTGAAGATATTAAAAAATTTAATATTAAAAAATGGGTTTGAATTTGAATTTTCATTTTGAATGGCATATATATAAATAATTTGAATTTTTACACCACTGATACCGACAAAAGTGACAGAAACACTGATACCTACATTCACAAAGACAAGAAAAACAGAAAAAACATTTAATTACAGCAAAATGGACCCAATATGTTACTTCAGATGCAAGGATTGCCGTGCAGTACTGATAGGGGAAGAAGCTCTATTAACGCACAAGTGCAAGGAATGGTGGGAGCTCGGACAACCTACACTCAATGAGTCGGAAGAAAATAAAAGGAGAAGAAGGGAAGAGGAAGATAAAATAAAAAAGGAAAGTATAGAAAAGGAAATGCAGGAAGAAATTAAAAAATCCGGGAAGTGGAATTATGAAGATAGCAAGAGGAGACAGAGAAGGACGGGAAGTCGACAACGCAAGGGCAAGATCAGAACAAAAAAGACATAATGAGAAAGTAAGACAAATAGTAGAGAAAGAAAGATTAAAACAAGGGCTGCTCTCACAAGGTGGGAAAGGCCGACCAAAAATAGCTACGCAGCTGCTTCCTTATATCTGCGAAGCGCAGCACTGACGTGGCCTGATGGCCACTCAAGACTCTTAAGACTTTAAGGGTCTCAGACTCTTAAGGGTGTATCTCTTAGAATTTTACTCGGATCGATTTGAAATTTTAGGAGAATATTTTAAACATATTATACTATCTAATAAGATAAAAAAAATCGTTTTTTTGAAATTTTGAAAACCCACCTAACCCCTTAAGAATACAATGCGTTCGAAGACCCATTTTTTCGTCTTACCTTCCATGTGTGACCCTAATAAAAATTTAAATTGTTGTATTGTAACTTGCATCACAAAGCATTGTACAAGCATTTGCAATAATCGCTTTCCATTTCCAGTCTATGGTTTTGAACCGTGTAGACCTTTATGTAATTTTTGGAAAACGCAGATTCTTATTTGTAATTTATGGTATGCAGGTGTGAGCCACATACGGAAAATGTCAATTTTCTCTCTCCTCATCCGTCTGTCGATTATCTGAGCACTTATTCACTTTATCGACATTTGATATATATAACAAATATTTACATAGTTTTGTAAACTTAGCCCAGATGTAGACTCCGGAAGCTACGACCACGATCCTTTTCCGAAAGATCGATCGCGACTCAATTTTCAGCATTATAGCATAACCCTAAGAAGTTAATTATTGAGTTCCCATGTAGAAATGGGATGAAGAAAAATTTTCCCCTTAGTTCTGATTAAGTAAAATTTTCACTTAATCCCGCCGACTCAATGTGATCGGACGATGCTGCTAATCACCCGGCACTCTGTATCTGTATTTGTTAAAAAATTTGAATTTAGTGTTACGTCCTGAATGATCAATTAATAATTGAGAACAATAAATTAATGCTCCTCCTTATTCTTCCCTAATTTCCTCGTTTGTCTGAATAGATGACCTATTCAAATAGGATGAGGATGCCAATGCTAATACTAAACAAGGTTGTTTATATAATTATTTATTAATCAGAAATAAGTTAGAAGACCCAAGTGAAAATATAAATTATAACGGAGAGTTTTGGAGGCCTGAGAGCCTGTCTCGAGACGTTTGCAATGTTGAGAACAATCACACAGTCAACTTTGTATCTTTTCAATATGTTCAAATTTCAAAAAATTTCAAAACCATAAGAACCCACAAAATTAAATATTCAGAAAATAAGAATCCAAACCTGTATAGTTTTAAATTCACAATATGCGAGTAATTTAACGATTAAATATTAGATTTTTTAAAGTCATTACCTTCAAAATTAAATTTTAAATGTACAGTGTTAAAACACAAAATGTCAAATCTGGTGGACATGTCAATCTAAACAACTGACACTTTGCGAATGGTTCAAATTGCATTCCTAAATCTAAAAGCTTCAAAGCTGAACTTTAAAGTGCATAAAGGCACGCAACCCGCGAGAATTCCACATCAAAATTATTCGAAATTGCACGTCAGGTTATTATAATGACATTTAACGTAATGAGATACATTTTTTCACTAAGAATTAACAAGATTCTGACAGTATGTAGAAATCTGACGAAAATGAGATAAAAATAAGCCTCTGCGTGAATTTTTATTCCCTATAATTCATGCGATATTTTATCAGCATGATTTATTGCAACCTCAGTCTATTTTAAACTTGATGTTCAAAAGGCATTCCTTTTTTCACAGGAAATGTCATTCCATATACGTAAGATATCTTCACTATTTAAACTCTTTCAAAAGACATTAATAGCAATGCATTCTTCAAAACGTCAATCAATCGTCTAAAACCTTGAAACTTCAAAAAAACTTACTTTAAGATCATGCTCTTCTCGCCAACTCACTATCCTGCTCGAAGGACCAAAAATGTTTTGAATTAATGACTGACTTACGTAGGGTAGCTAGGGAGTCATGCTCGGTCCTATCAAGGTCGACGAAAAGGAACAAGACAATTTATCAGCGTTATTCTTAACTGTAAAATACCTTTTGTCGATTGAATCCGGAAGACGAGTCCCCGAGCCTATCCAATGGAGTACTCCTCTCGTGCCCAAAAAAAGGTTTTGGTTGTTTTAGAAAATTGGCACAGATGTAGCCTCCGGAAGCTACGACCACGATCGTTCACCTTTTTAGATGACAGTTGCTCCCAGTGGGACCCTGCGGTGGTTGTTAACCTTTAGTTTTTAATTATATATGTATATAATTGTTTTTCTGGAATCTAATACATCTTTTGTTCTATTTGGAAATCAGTCAAAAAATTAATATTTTTTGAATTGACAAAATGGCGATGGTTTTTCCGAAGTGTTTAAATTTGAAATTCATTTTTATCAAATAGAGAAATCAAAATTCGCTTCTTTTAGAAAAACGAGACAAGGAAATGGAACGGTAGCTATTTCGAGAAAAAATCGGTGGAATTTTTCACAAAAGCCGCCGCAATATTGTCCTCTTACGGCGGATTTCAAAAGATTAAAAAAAAATGTAAATATATAAAAAAATAAATATTGTCCTGAAATGTTGGCCAATGTTTCATAATGTACGTCTGACTGCTTCATTTCCAATTTATTTTGTTTCAATAATGCAATTTTAATTACTTGATTTTAGCGTAGCAACTAAACTCCAGTTTCGATTTAACAAATTATTTATATTTTGCAAATTATAATACTCTGGTACATATATTACATACTAGTTTTTTTCACAAATTCAGTTTATTACTTGATCAGTTAGGAAGATTTGGCTGTAAATTAGTTAAATAATGCATGATGATGTTCAGACTTGTTTAATTTTGTAATGGTACAGATTACAATATTGATTCAGAAACAATATTAGATCCAAATGTACAAATTAGAATAATAAAATTTCATTTCAGGTCGAAAATTGAGCCAGAATCAATCTATGTATCTACTATCTATCAGATTGATCACATAATACAGTTTGAACATACATCCAAATTAAAAATTAACTTTTCCTGATTGAACATGCGAAAAGCTGCAAATTCAACATTTATCATCATTCAGAAAGTAAATAATAAAAATAGAAATTTGAATCTTCAAAATTTTGTAGTTTTTATTACGTCTCGGGAAAAAAATATGGGAACCCGCGCTGAATTTTCATCATAGGATACAACTTTCCCGTGGAAATTTATTTTTTAAATGAGCCCAAGAAAATTTACAAAATGTTAAATATCTCGGGAGAATTCAAAGACTAATTTCTCGGTTTGTATCTATTATTTTAGAACAAAAAAGTATACTTTCAATACAAAACGCTTTTTTTTAGTACATTGAGAAATTTAAATATAACTTTTCACTTGATATCAAGTATATTGCGAAACTATCCCAATGAAATGTTTTGATTAGACGTTTTGATTTTTTCATATTTATTTAAGAGAAATTTTTAAATTGGATACATACATTTGTAGATAAAATATCAATCTAGTCTGGACATTTTAAAAATTTGCGAAATATTTATTACAAGCCGAGAAATTAGTCTTCAGAAGTAGGGTAACTTTGACCAAGTATATTTTTAATAAGATAAATGATTATAAAAAATTGAAAAATGTCCTTTGAAGCTCATTTTTCTGAATCCTGGCATACTACACAAGTCATATTTTTCCCTATACCTTCGAAGGAAACGGTGGCCGGCGATGACCTTACAAAAGCTCATGTCCCCAGCCCTCTTAACGAATTCTTGGACGTTGCTCGTCCCACTCCCCACTTACAGGATACTACTCCTTACTATTCCTTCGTGCAAAGTAAAACATTAATTATGAAGATAAATATTTTCAATTACCATATAAAAGTTTAAAATGTCTTAAAAACTAACAATTTATAATTCAATCAAAGGAGATGAATTATTAATAAAAAATATAATAGTAGACTATTAAAATAAAATAAATTAACTTTAAAAAAATTTGAATTAAAAGTAAAATTATAACTTTTCAACAATAAAAGATGACATTTCAAACAAAAATTAAACATTTTCCATATGAAAATATGAATATCTAACGAAACATTTGATGGTTCCACCCAAAAAAATGAGTTTGAGATAATATTTTAGTCTTAAAGGAAATAATAGTAGACTTTTCACATTAAGATTTATAAAAAAAATAACTAGTTTGTTATATTAAACATAAAATATATTCAAATTAAACTAATATTTATTTACATTTAAAACTACATTGAAATTAGGGAAAGAAAGAAAATATAAAATGCTAAAGTTTGATTATTTGTAACAGTGTAACCTGAAAATCGGAAAGAAAATAGATACAAAGACCGGGCGCGCGCTCAAACTTGCGAGCGGAGCAAGCTGCGCGCGATGAGAATGTGACTGCGCAGCGGGCAGATTTTTTTTCAAATCGAACGCTTTGAATTAGTAGTGATACAATTTTAAATTCATTCTAACAAAATTGTCAAATTTTCAATATTTCATCGGAAATTATTCTATTATAAACGATTCTATTTAGAAATTATTTAAGTTAAATTTATCTTTATTCCATTCGAAATATTGTACCTTACAAAAAAATGCACATGATTCAAAAATGTTTGATTTGGAACACATGCAATTCAAAATCGACCAGTACAATTTTTGTAAATTCAAAAAACAACTAATTCAAAATTATCAATTACGAATCCTTGTTTCAAAAATTTTCAAAACCTAATATTCCAAAATTTGTTTGCGAATTGATTTCTAAATTATTTATATTTTTAACGAGTTTGAGCGCGCCTAGGGCGGGCGACAATTAGTTCTCGCTCTTTGCGCTCGATCATATATTTATTTCGCGCTTCGCGCTCGATGAAGCGTTTACCTCGCGCTATGCGCTCTATCTTTGTATTTCTTCTACATTTGCGCCCAGACCTTTTAAAATTAAAGGTCAAATCATCGACAGCTGTAATTTGGTGATTGTGATTTCTCTTTTGTTAAAGCTCCTTTGGCTTTAACGAGCAAATTCTCATCACGTATCTCGTGCCGCGCACTCAATTTTGTCCAAAATCTGAACTATTGTACATTATGTTGAACAT
Source organism: Andricus grossulariae (assembly GCA_011634705.1). NCBI lineage: Eukaryota > Metazoa > Arthropoda > Insecta > Hymenoptera > Cynipidae > Andricus > Andricus grossulariae. The sequence continues at coordinate 217,286,140 of JAABKJ010075445.1, forward strand.
CATAATATCAAATGTATATCATATTCATTACTGTATCTCAAGCTGGTACTGCTTATTCAGATTTTGCAAAATAATGTTCAAATGTTATGTTTTATAATTACTTCAATATTTGTTGCTTATTTTGCACTAATTTGTATCCTCACCGAACCTGAAAAATCTATCATTTCAATAATTTTATATTATCAGAATTCATAATATGCATTGGTATTGAAACATACGTATTTTCATTGTCTTTTTTTTATAATTATAAAAAAGTGTGCATCCTATACAAAAAATGTTGTTATTATACATTTTATTGCAACTTGTGTCGTTACCTCAAACCAACCTACTTCTGTTCAAGAGGTTCAAGATGGAGCCCGACTGAAAACAGATGCACAGCCAAGTTGATGGCGCTGCAATCACGAGCTGTGAAACAGAGTTGCTTGAAACTAGATTTAAGATATTAACCCTGTTGTAGCCATAAAATAATTTTCCAAGTTTGGGTCAAACTTGTAACTGGGCAAACATTTGGCAATTTCCACACGGGTGCTAATCATACCCGGAGACCGAAAGAGAGGCCTACGAATGCCAGCGCGACCACTTACCACATAGCTGTACGTGACGTGTCCGTGAGCTATGCTGGCTCGTGCCTAAAAGTGGATTGGCAAGTGGAGGTGGTGCTGTTCGAAGACGCACCCCCATTAATCAAATGCTAGCTTGCGGACTCTGCTACGATCGCCCGTCCTGTAAAATTCAGCTTTGACGCATTAGGTACCTTTCTTCGCGGACAGTCACACACACGCACACACAAACACACACACACATCTATAAAAAATATAAAAATATATAAAATAAGATATATATACATATAGTTAAAAGTTTGTCAAAAAGACAACCGCGGAATCTCACCGGAAGCGGGCGGCAGTCTGCAAAATTGCACCCGCTCCCGGCGAAATCGCAGTAATATTTCCGCCGTAACCACGCCTGACGACCGTGAGATAGGTGGTTACAGTCTGCGATTGATTCAATATGATGATCCGGCAAAAATCGTGTGCACCCTGCGTACACGGAGCGACCCAAGAACGAACAACTTCTACATTTTCCCCGCAAGTATCTTAGCATTTTTTTGCCAAGCAGGGATGCTTTTCAGGTTATTAACCACTGAAGGCTTGGCACCTCCAAGAGCACCGATGATCAGGAGGACTACTTTAGCAGAATATTCCGGGTATAACCATCGTACCTCCCATGTAAGGTCATCGTATCTATTTTTCTTTTCATTCTCCTCGGCTGTGATGTTTTTATCAGCTGGTTCCGAAACTTCAATAACGAACATCGTTCGTTTCTCAAAGTCAAGGAGAACTATGTCAGTCTATATATATATATATACATATATATATATAATGGGGATTATCACGGTCTAATGTTTAATTCTGAAAAGCTGGGGGAAGGATCCATAACGGGTGGTTAGCCACCACGTGACAATGGCTAATTGTGAAGAGAAATGTTGAGTTTCAACTCGATTCAGCTAAAATTGAGGATTCTGAATCAAATTCACAAAAACGTATTTTTTTTCTTATGGGGAAAACGTGTTAAACTTCATGGGTCTTGCGCCACCTCTAATATCTAGAATCATTGCTTATTTTTATTATTGAAAATAAAAATGCCCACTATTTACCTCAAAGCTCTCAAAGGCAGAAGCTTAAACTTTCATTTGACACAAAAATATGACAAAATATGCGTTTTACGAAGATTCACCATGTTTATGAGTTTTTTTTCGAAAATAAATTTTTGCACAGATTGACTTGTTAATATTGTGTTTCTAATTCTCTTCTTAAAAAAAATTGTATTTGCCTTTTATTTTTGGAGGCTAAATACTATTTATTTCAACAAATGTTTCTGATCAATGGAAAGGGCGTATAAAAACCTATGAGAAATATACTAAAAATAATTTCCTATTACCAAATAGAAGAATTAAAACTCGCAAAAATTATTTATAATTATTACAATTTATAATTATCTTGATCTTCATATTGTTATTATGTTATTATAATAATTTATTATTATTAATATACTTTGACCAAGTTTGACTTCGGGCAGCCAAATTTTTTTTGAGTGGGTACTGCAGTTGCGAAATAATGTTCTGTTTATAAACAAACAATTACGCTTCTCTTTAAAGAATGATGAATAGCCAATTATTTATCAACGATTCCTAATAACCAATAATTAATATTTATGATTCTTTAAACAAGCTCAGTGAAAGAATTTATTATCTGGCTATTTTCCATCAGTTAAGGGCATGCGATACTTGGAAAACTATCGATTTTAGCAGTGTTCGGTTCCCCCGGCTTTTTTCCTACAATAATAAAGATTTCGCCTTAAGAATTTGGGGAATGATAGCGAACATGCTAACGGACGTCCACGAACTCTTCTGTTGTGGAATAATTTAAAAAAATTTCATTTTGCTGAATTTACACGTGATGTCAAACAATTTTTTCATATCGAGTTATCATGTAAAATCGAAGGAAAATAATTGCAATAAAAGGCGAAGGCAAATTTAGAAGTTGAAATCAAAGGCAAAGACAAAATAATTTGGAGCTTTATGAGTCACGAGCAAGCCTCCTGCTCTCTTTTTCACGTTCTTTAATATTAATCTTTGAACAGAAAAATCCTCCATGAGCTAAATTTGTTTAAGTCAAAATTAAGATTCAAATTTTTTCATACTAATAGAATGTTTAAAATGTTCATACCATTCTTATCCTTCTAACGAAACTTTTTCCGTGCACTTTTTTCATTCTTCTAGGTGCACTCGGGGATATCGTGGGTACTGCTCCAGGTCGAAGTAATCTTTTATTACCATTACCTGTCACTCCCCACATTTCATGAGAAAAATGTTCCTAAAAAATGTTGCACATTGAAATTGTTCTTAAAATTTTTTTTTTTCACAATAAAAAGATACTTACCTCACAAACACGAAACCCTGGACCCGGGACCCAACCTTCATCTCGATCATTATTTTCAATGATGTTTCTTACCCATCTTTGTCGAATTTCATTATTCTTTGGAATACATTTTAAAACAAAACCTTTGGAGGCAGAATTATGACCGTATAAAATGCTGCATACTAAAATTCGTTTAAAACTTGGTACTTTTCATAAGTCTACAAGAAGAACATAGTTTTCAGTAACAATAAGAGCAGCTGTAATTAGTCATAAAAAATTAATGAAAACATGTAATTGAATAGTAGGAAAATTGAATATAAAGATGAGTTTTTTTGAAACAGTTTGAATTGTATTCATATTTTTCAATTGTTTATTTTGCTAATTTAATTAGTTCATTTTATAAATAATTGTAATTGTTACGAATTTTAAACAATAATTGATGTTACTTAATTAATAATGGTAAAAATAATGTTTAAACCTTAATAACACTGGTTTACAAAAAAAAAAGGTGAGGGACGTCAGGTTCAAGGTCATTTCAAGGTCAAAGAAAGGAAAAGCCGTGCAATAAACTTCAACAACCGTTTTGGGGTTGCTGTTCATTAGCCCCGATACGTTCCAAAACGCTACTCTCACTTCTTTCTTCCTTCCTTTCTCGCTTCTTTTGTCTTTACGCCCCCTCCCTACTTTTGTGGAAACCCTGTCGCTCCGCCTTCTCCTTTCCTTTCACACTCTACTGTTTCTATAACCTCCTCCCTTCTATTCCTAGTCTCCGCTTCGTTTTCTTTCTCATCATGATATATCTACACATTCCCATTTATCCACATCCTGTCTTCCCTATCCATACCGTGTTCCTTTTCACTCTTTCACTCCATGCTCTCTGTTTCACCATCCACTTTCTTCTTCTTTCATTCCACGTCACATCCTCCCCTATCCTTTCTTCCCTCCCCTTTGAAGCTTTTTTTTTCTCAAGATATCAACTTTTTCTTCCTCACTTCTCACTTTCACTATATATATATACACGATTTCCCTTCATTCTTCCTTCCCATTCCATTTACGTTTTTCACGTGCACTTTTGCCCCAATTCCCCCCATCAACTTTTCCACTTCTTCTCTTCCTGATTCACATTCCACTTTCATTCCTCTGATCACTATATTTCTACTTCGTTTCGTCTTCTCTTCTACATCCATTTTCCTTCCTAACTCTCTCAATCTTGTCCTCATTCTCACGTTTTCTACGATAACGTTCTCATTCACTACTTTTTCTCTGAATAATAACTTGTTTCTAATATTATCTCAGTAAATTGATGCTCCTCAATTCTTTATTTCTGTTATGTGACTTTTCTTCACTTGAAGTTCTTTTATATCTTAAATTTTTAAATGAGATCTACAAATAATCTCTTTTAAGGATGTTGTAGGTGTACAGTTCAGTTCAAAATGAATTAATAAAAAACGCATTATAAAAAAATATTGAAATCATAATTGTTTATTTGAATATAGCTATTTGCATATTTGTGTTTTTGCTTCTGCACTAGGCAAAATACGTAATTATTTTATTTAGAAATAATAGTGCAATTATTTTTAGTTGGTCATTTTTTGAATTAAATTTAATAAAAACTTGATGAATAGAAATGCTATATATATATATATATATATATATATATATGGATAGTGCAGGGTTTTCTGGTCAGCTGGGCAATGGCACGCGTTGCTAGGTGCGAAAATTCTAAAAAGAGGATAAGACAGTGAGGAATGTTCGCCGCGAATCAAGATAGGAAGTCAGCTCTCTAATGAAATTTAAACTCCAGATACCTATTCATTGTATGTTCAGGTGAAAAATACGTAATAAGAATTCTTTTCTAAAAAATATTGAAGATAATATGTAAACCGAACCTAAATATGTTCTATTTACACTCATACAGCATACTTTAATACTCATTTCTTATTTATCTCAATATTGATCTGTTGTCGGCCATGTATTATTCTGCGGTATAGAATGTTATTATTTAATTTATACAATATGGGGAGGATCCATAACGGGTGGCAGGCTACAAAGTTCCAGGCTGAAAATTTTAGTTGTCTTAAGATGTCATTCGAAAGAGATCGTTTTTATTATTAGGTTATGCAAAAATTTTTCATTTTTTGGTCATCAGAGACCAGGTTAAACGGTATGAATAGTAAACATCTCTAACCAATCGTTCCACTCTGAAGAAATATCGTAGATGAAAAAAATGTCAAACATGCAAGATTTTATGATTTTTGTGAATAAACGGATTTTAATTGTAAGTATAATAATAATAAATTATAATTATTCAGGATTAAATATTCTGCCATGCCGAGCAGCAATATAAGAAATGATTATCTAATCATGGATAGAGGTATCAAAATCGTACCTTTGACCGTGCCTAATAAAAATTTTTAATGCAGCTAATTGACCAATTCCGTGATATTTTTTTCTATGAAAAAATGCACTTCAATATGTATCTTCATTTAAAAAAAAAAAATCTTTCTTTATTTTTAGAAGCTGGTTCAGGTTAATACTGTTCAATTTTGTTTGTGTTTACTGTAGGGTAGTTTCCAATATTCATTTCTTTCTTGTCTTGCATAATTAGACAGCAAAATGAAATTTTTTATTTTTTAATATTTTTGTGTGTTCGAAACCAAAATTTTTGGTCAAAAAATTATGTATGAGCCTAAGTCTTTCAAAAGTTACACGGTACGCAGGCGACGACGAAGTAAAAGTGGTCTTAGCGATTAGTACTTCCGTGGTCACTGGAAGGTCCATTTGGGGGTGAGTCCCGCTCGCCTATAATTTACGTCCCTAGTTTTTTAAATGTAATTTACGTTTTTAAGATAGCGACTGCGCTTACATAGAAAATAAACATAACCTCATTATTTAATACACCAAAGACACTGGCTGATTTACTCATTTTGTAATTTTTATAAAAAATAATTGATTTATTCTCGCAATTAATGCACTCCGGAATAAGTGAGGTTATATTATCCTCTTTTCCCGCACCCGCCACTTCCAGCTCCCTTTCAAATCCGCCACTTTTTACGTTTTTTACATTTTTTATGTCTAATACGTAAAATATGTATTATACGTATAAAAGTTCGAGTTACGCGTAATCGTGCAACCCTGGTGGCAACCTAGCCGGATGCCGTCATTTTAAGGCCAGATGCCGCCATTTTAGGCACTGGTTATCTATAGAGTAGTATACTGGGTGTTCTTTTTAAACTTGAGGAGAATCTGAATTTCAATACATATGAGGTAGCGCGTAAATACCAGAATTTGGAAACTATAATATTCTGTATTGTAGCGTTACCTTAGGGTTTGGAAATAAACTTCGACAAAATGTATTGGAAGTTTTCAACGGACATTTTTTACAGTGTGATTTAAATCTTATTCAGTAAAAAATACCGTTTTTTACAAAAATGTTAATAAAAACAATTATTTTAGTATTTATTGTAAATTTCAACACATTATAAGCTTAAATGAACTTATTTAGAAGCAAACATGAATTCAAAGTAAATTTTTATCAATTTATACATGAAATATTTGCTGTCTAAAAATTCGAATCGTCTATTATTCCTATTATTTCTATAATTTGGATTAATTGTTTCGCATCTTTAAAATTCTATCTACTCTTTCTAGTTCTGATTTTCGCTACCAGATCACGAAATGGTCGCCCACCAATACCAATAGATACATATTCTTCGGTATATTATTATTATTATATCATGAAGCCGTTTCCCTTTCGGGGTAGGCGTGAATTGCTCGGTTGGAAAGTAGTGATGTGCACGGACTGACGAATGGATATACGCATTGGGGACGTCATGTGGCAAGTTAAGCCACTTCCTAATGGCCGATCTAATGACCATGTCGGTTTTGTTTGAGGAACAGATCAGCACATCCGCAAGCGCTAGTTGATGGTATAACTTTGGGATAACATTACATCTGAGCGCAAATAACTGCTGTTGCGGTTTGAGGGGCTCTTTAGCTAGCGCCTCCAGATAAGACTTGAGTATTTGCTCAGGGCTAATCCGGACTCTTCCAGCCCAGTTGTAATGTACCCCCAAAGCTGTCCATTCGTCGCCCCTATTAATGGATCGCAACCTCCTCCCATCAATCTCGAAGGTATTCTTGGTGTCAACCGTCATCTTATCTCTTCCAGGTGGTCGGAAGCCCAGTGCGAAACTCTTGTCGATGTTAATCGACAGCCCACAACTGGTGAGAAATTCCTTAATCCGATATATTGAGTCCTGCAAAGCTGCAGGTGTACTGGCGTATAGGTACAAGTCATCTAGATAGGCGGATGCGTTTGCATGTTTCTCTCCGACTGTGACCCCCACATCTGGCGATAGACGTTCTATGAGTCTATGTGTCAGTAGGTTGAAAATGGGCGGGGAGAGAGGATCTCCCTGCCTGAAACCTCGCCTTGGGTCGATCTTGTCGGAGGTCCATCCCTGACCTTGTAGAATCGTGTACCCGCCTTTGTATACACCCTCAACATATCAGACAAATTTCGACGGGACACCAAATGATCTCATACATTCCAATAATGAGGAATGAGACACTGCCTTTGCCTTTCGTGAATATCAATTCCCGCGACAAGTCTTCCAGCAAGAATGCTATGGAAGCCCCTCACTATCACCGATGGAATGGTGATGGGCCTGTGCTTCTCAGGCTCGTGCTCAAATCCTTGCTTGGGTATGAAGATCGTACGCGATGCGAGTAGACACTCTGGTAGCTCTTCACACCACATGAAGAGGTTATACAGACATAGAATCATTCCCTTCGGAAAGCCTCTAATGTCTTTCTCAGTAAGCCCGTCCGGCCCTGGGGCCGTGTTACGGGACTTACTTAAGCATCTAACGAGACAAGGCCCAGACAAACAGCCGAGGCGTGGGAGTAGTCGGACCGTTGGCCCCATTGTTTCCTGGTCTCCAGACGTAGTGATGGAAGGAAGCCGCGTGGTGGGGTAGGCGCCAGTCTAGACAGAGGGCCGAGGAGTGGGGGTAGACGGCGGCGGTCGCTCCATAGTTGTACCATAGTTGTTATTTAAGATTTAAATTATTGAATATTTTTGTTGCTGATAAAATTTTTTTTAACGAAACACCTATTTCTTGCTTTTTCTTACTAATTTTTTTTCTAGACAATACTAAGCAAAAGTATATATGCAAATAAAGAGTAAAAATTTATATACTAAGGTTTAGTAAAAAATAAAAAATCTGTCTTTCAGTTAAATAGCCAAATTAAACACTTGTTCTTAAAATTAATAATGATAATGATGTTTGCTTATTATTAAGAGTTTATAGGCACACACTATCATTTTTTTTTAAATTTCCACAGTGAACGACATAGTTAAATGTTTTTTTATACAAATTAGATTCAATATAAGGTAAATTATTTATGTTCTCTAAGTATATCTAAATGTTAATAGCATCGTCTAAACAGTGATTTTAGATCTCAATAAATTAACATTTTAAATATCAATAACAAATTTTATAAACGAAACACTTATTACTGGCTCTTTCTTACTGCCAAGTTTTTTAAAATGAGAGTATAAGTATAATTTACAAGTATATTGTGTCATTTTTCATCAAATAAATCAACAATAAAAAATTATTGTTATTAATAATACAATTATGACAAATAATAGACTGTGACTTGTATGGAATATATAGTCTGTAAATTCGCTTTAAATAATCAGCTTTTCCTGAAGAGGCTTGAATTAGGAAATTATTATTTACACTAAAGAACAATAAAAAATTGTAACTGAATTATTTATGTTTTCTAAGTACATCTACGTTAAATATAATACATATCGAGTGACTCTGGGATACCGGGCGACCCCTCAGAGTATGCAGCCTTATCCTTGCACGCGGGACTCTACAAGGATGGACCAACCCTTTCCCTAGCTGCTCGTGGGACCTACTACTTTGATGATAAAAAAAGTTTCGGCGGACCATAACAAGCACGTATTTTTTATTGACATATTTTACATTACGAAAAATCCACACTTAAAATAAGTTTTTTGAGGTGAGAAAAAGAGGGCTAATTTTGAATTCCGACCTCGGATTTGGATTTAGTGACACAACATTCATAAGAATTGACTAGTCTGGGTAGCCAGAACAGCCACTTTTTTGCGACGGAGTTTTAGGGTCTTGATCTACGTAAATCCATCTCCCGCCCCGCAGAGCGGTTGGCCTAGCGGACCGATCTAGACAATTTGCATGTACTTTTGGTAGCTGAATCTGAATTCATGGTTCAAATATTTTGAAATATGATATTTTCATAAATACCGACGCACAAGAAACAGGTTTGATGATGCCAATCAAAGTAATGGAAAAAATGTCAGATACTATAATTTCATAAAAATGTTGCGATTTGAATAAAACTTGGTTTCACAAGGCTTTTGAGGTTACATAATTCGGATATAACCTCAAATTAAGAAATCTAAACATGCGATATAGATTTGCATGCAATTCATGAAACTTAGAGTTTCGTAAGATTTTTGAGATTACGAAATTCAAATCTAACCTCAAAATGCAAGAAAACCAAAGAAACCATGTCATTTTTGATGACGTATGCATGTCACTATAAAAATGTACGATAAATGATGAATCGCAAACCGGTCGGTAAAGAAGGAAACTTTTTTTACCATTTTATATATTTAGGACGATAGCCGCCTTCCGTGGAGCCTTCTAATTAGCGTGATAAAATTTCAGAACCATATCTCATTCCGTGCGGACGTGAACTCACAATGGAAAGTATCGATATAGCTTCAGTTTTATTTTATTCGGAAATTTTTTGTTTTCAACGTTTCCACCGAAAAAGAGCAGAGCCATGAATATGTTTTTTGGGTCACTGAATCAAAATCCGAGGTCCATTTACCTCCGACGCTTCAGGTTCAAGGTCATTTCAAGGTCATTTCAAGGTCAAACACAGGAAAAGCCGTTCCACAAACTTCAAAAACCTTTTACATATGTTTTTGGGGCCCAAAAGATAATTATGTTTATATTTGTTAAATATTATTATAATTTCGAATACGTTCATGTTTTTCTATGAATGATAAATATGATTTTTTAAATTATCATTTTTTTACTTTGAAAGTTTAATTTTTATTACTAGACTGAACCGAAATTTAAGGGCATTTAAGAATATATAGAATTTTTGCAGATTTGATGCTTGAGGCAGGTTTTTTGTAAATAGTCCTTTTAAAAAATTCTAAAAAACGTTTTCTCGAAAATCGAACTCTTATTTTAAAAAAACTAAAAACAAATTTCGAGATAAACCATAAACCAGTGCTGAGAAAATGTTTCTTTGATATTTCAAAAAATTAAATTTATCAAATATTTATAACAAAGTAAAAACTTTTCTGTTTTTTTTTAAATTACAAAAAATTTTCTCAAAAATCGAATCTTTAATTACAGACAAAAAATTAAAAAGAAACTTCGAGATAAATTTGTACTGATTTGAATCCTACAAAGTTTATTTGGAAAATGTTATCAGGTTCGAAGAAAATTTAGGGAGAAATTTTTTTTCCGTTTGAGGCGCACGTGGTTTTACAATTATTTGTTTATACAATTTTTGTAGAATTATTTTCATTTTAAATTCAAACAATAATTTTTAAAAACTACATTTTAAACAAAAATTTCTCTGATAAAAATATTTTATCATCGTATTTTTAATAAATAATATTTATTAAGAAACAATTTTGTAATTATTCAAATTCTGTAATTTTATTAGTATGGATTAGTCAAGTTCGGATATTTCATAATTATTAAATTATTATTAGATTATTATTGTTAGATTAGAAAAGTTTTAGGCTCCGGAAGCTACGATCATGGTTCCTTAAAGCAACCAATCCCGACGCAACTGGAACGTGTAGTTCATTCACTTCTGCTCCTTCTGTCCTAGAAGGTAAGCAAGAGCGGGAAATTTACATGAGAAAACATCGTTCAACATTGTTCCTTGGAGTCAGGTTTCTAGCCGCGGATGACCTTACGCGGCAGACGGGACAGTTGGAGATGAAAATTTCACCTCTGGATACTTTTTTAGAGCAACCCTTTCCGTGAATGGTCTACCAGATGTTATGTAGTCAATCACACATTGAACACGGGACGCATTCTGTCTTGCCCGTCCAATCTTCTTGTTTAGTTGATGCAAGCGTCTTTTGATCCATCTCCGGTTTGAGCTTTCGATTTGAATCAGCCAAAGCTCTCGCGGCATCATAAACTAAGAAATTGATGGTCCAGAGGTCGGACTCTTGCGAGATTTCTCCACGAAGGGAGGCATTCGTTGCAGCCAGATCTTGGGGCTTAGGTGGAACTTGCATGTTAATGTTCCTTCTTGTTCTGTAATCGTGATCATCTCTCAGAAGGTCCTTTCCGCGGTTGGTCCTAATGTCACTTTCTCATCTTCGGCTGCAGATGGATCAAGCAGCGGTTGGGGAAGCGCTCCACGTACATATCAATTTTTCCAGAGATAGGCACGTGAATTTCGCAACGATTGAATATAAGCGTGCTGAAGCTCTGGATGTTTCTGGCACCACAGAGTATGCATACGCGCCATGGAGCCTCGGTTAACAGAGATAATGCTGGCATCGTAGCAGTCTAGCAAGTCATCCTTGAGTTGATTTTTCCACTCAATGTGGGCGTTTTGCCGGTTGTTGCTTTAAATATATAAATAGATAGATAGAATGGAACCGCGATATAGAATATAGAATAGTAGAAACGCAGTAAATCACACATATGGTGACGTCTCACGACCGTGAGATGAGTGGCCATAGGACACGATGAAATCACAATAACAGGCCGGCAAAACCCTCGGGCGTCTTGAGGACGCAAAACGACCCAACGAGGACAGCTTTCTGAATCCATTTTGTAAGTGTCTTGTTTTTGCACGTGGGTAATGCTTTCAGGTTACAAAACACTGATAGTTTCACACCGCCGAGAGTACCGATCACAAGGATAATTACTTTAACCGAATATTTTGGATACAGTCGTTGCAGCTCCTTTTTAAGGTCTTGATACATCGCATCTTTTTCCTTTTTCTTAGCAGTAATGTTGTAGTCGGCTGGTGCCGAGAATTCGATCACGAATATAGTTCGTTCCTGACTTTTTGGAGGAATAATACGGTTAGAAAGTTATTCTTTTTGGTTGAAAATTCAACTATTTTTTAAAATGCGTTTTTTTGTTTAAAAATTCAAATATTTTGATAAAAAATGCAACTAATTGGTTGAAGATTATTATTTTATTTTTTTCATTCATAATTGCAGGTTGAGAATTCAACTAATTTTAAAAATGCCTCTTTTTGGGTCGAAAATTCAATTATTTGGTTGGAAATTCGACAGTTTGATTAGGAAGTCACGCTTTTTGCTTGGAAATTTAACTTTTTGGTTCCAACTAAACTTTTTTGTTAAAAATTCTTATTTTTTGGGATGAAAATTTAACTGTTTACGAAAATGTGTCTTTTATGTTCACAAATTCAATTAATTTGGTTAATTATTCAACAGTTAGGTTGAAAAGTCATTCTTTTTTATTGAAAATTCAAACTTTTTTGAAAATGTATCTTTTTGGTTTAAAAGTCAACTGTTTTTAGAAATTCGTATTTTTTTGATAAAATTTTAATTATTTTTGAAGAAAAATTAATTTTTTGATTAAAAATGAACTTTTTTGTTGAAAATTCTGATTTATGAGTTGAGTGAATTCAACTGTCTTTGAAGATGCGTCTTTTTGGTTTAAGATTCAACTGTTTTCAGCAACTCGTCTTGTTTGGATAAAATTTTAATTATTTTTGAAAAGGATTCAATTTTTTTGGATTAAAATCAACTTTTTTGTTGAAAATTCTGATTTATGGGTTGAGTGAATTAAACTGTCTTTGAAAATGCGTCTTTTTGGTTTAAAATTCAACTGTTTTCGGAATTTCCTATTTTTTTTGATAAAATTTCAATTTGAGAGAAGTTTTAGGCTCCGGAAGCTACGATCATGGTTCCTTAAGCAACCAATCCCGACGGAACTGGAACGTGTTCTTCATCCACTTTTGCTCCTTCTGCCCTAGAAGGTAAGCAAGAGCGGGAAATTTACGCGAGAAGACATCGTTCAACACTGTTTCTTGGGGTCAGGTCTCTAGCCGCGGATGACCTTACGCGGCAGACGGGACAGTTGGAGATGAAAATTTTACCTCTGGATACTTTATGTTTTTCCCAACAATGTCAAATGCACTATCGACTTCAATAAACACAATAACATTGAAAATTTCGATAGTACACTTTCTGAGGAAAAATTTTCTGCAGAAAAAATGTTTCCCCAAAAATGTCAAAGGCACAATCAGCTTCAATAACAACAATACCATTACAAATTTCCATAGTAAATTTTCTGAGGAATTGTTTTCAGGAGAAAACTTATTTTCCCAAAAATGTAAAAAGCACTATCGGCTTCAATAGCAACAATAACATTGAAAATTTCGAGAGTAAATTTTCTGAGGCAAAAGTTTCTGCAGAAGAAATTTTTCCCCAAAAATGTCAAAAGCACTATCGGCTTCAATGGCAACAATAACATTGAAAATTTCGATAGTACATTTTCTGAGGCAAAATTTTCTGAAGAAAAAATTTTTTCCCAAAAAGGTCAAATGCACTATCCACTTCAATAACAACAATAACACTGAAAATTTCGATAGTAAATTTACTGAGGAAAAATTTTCTGAAAAAAATTTTTTTCCTCACAATTTCAAATGCACTATCGACTTCAGTAACCACAATAACATTGAAAATTTCGATAGGACACTTTCTGAGGAAAAATTTTCTGAAGAAAAAATGTTTCCCCAAAAATCTCAAAAGCACTATCGGCTTCAATAACAACAATAACATTACAAATTTCAATAATAAATTTTCCGAGGAATAGTTTTCTGAAGAAAACATTTTTTCCCAAAAATGTAAAAGGCACTAACGGCTTCAATCGCAAGAATAACATTGTAAGTTCCGATAGTAAATTTACTGAGGAAAAATTTTCTGAAAAAATTTTTCTTCCCAACAATGTCAGATGCACTATCGACTTCAATAACGACAATAAAATTGAAAATTTCGATAGTAAACTTTCTGAGGAAAAATTTTCTGAAGAAAAAATTGTTCCCCAAAAATGTCAAAAGAACTATCTGCTTCAATAACAACAATAACAGTAAAAATTTCGATAGTAAATTTTGTGAGGAATAATTTTCTGAAGAAAACATTTTCCCCCAAAAATGTAAAAGGCACTAACGGCTTCACCTCCTTGAAAACAAGCATGTAAAGCAGATAGAGGATGTTTGGTGTACTTGACAATTTTAGATTATAGGTGAAAGGAAGAAATAGCGTACTTTGCGGAAGGGAGACTGTCGGGTCTAGCAATACAATTTTTTCAGAAATAAAGATCGATTCTCCCATATTTTCACTTGCGGGGTGCAGCGTATGTGTATCGGGCGTTAAGTTTTATGTAACGGGCGTAAAGTTTCATGTAGCGGGCGTAAAGTTTCATGTTGGTCCGGGGGCGGAGTGCGCATGTGCGAACGTCACTGGGCTGTAAGCGGCCACATTACGCCTGCTTCACGTGCATGCAATGGCGCGTTTTCATGGGGGGGGTCGGACAAAAAATTATTTTTAATTTGTAATGGGTACAGTTTTATGTAGTGAATAATAGTATACAATTAGAAAATACAAACCAAATTTGTGTTCAAGTTAGAACTTTCATAAATTTTAAAATAAATTAGTTTTTGGATTCTGTTAACTGGACAGTTCTTTGAGAAAAGTTTAATATTTCGTGCTTAAGGAGGTATGGTCAGGAAAAAACTTTTCTTACGGATTTCTTTAAACTTTGACTATAGGTTCTTTGGAATGTTATCTAAACGTTTGCGAAATTAAAAAATATTGTGCTCTCCTGAGCTGAGATAATTAAGATCAAAGTTAAACCCTTATACACATAAAGCGTATCCCAAGCATACCCAGTAAAAAAAGTTGAATAGATATAACGCAAAAATGAATTCAAGTTAGGTTTGGTATATTCGATTTGCTGCTATTATCGAATTGGACCTTTGAATTCAATTCTGCAATGCATTAGCCTCTATTCGGCCGAGTTTATTTTATGAAATGAAGGGAAATCATAAGTTTTTCATGGTAGCAATGAGTATAATTATGAAAAATAAATTTTCTCAAATGTGCGGTTTGGGAGAGTGATATTAACCAAACTTTGACTCCAATTCGGCAATACACATGATTTGACAACTCAATTCTGCAAGGTGCAGGGCGATGAACGCGGTGGGTTACCAACTGTCGGCAATGAAGTGACCAGTTACCCACCAAAGATGATATTTCAACGAAAAAAGCTGAATTTTCAAGGAAAAATGTAATAATTGCTATTTTAATGAAAATATTCTAGTTTTTAATTAAAAACAGTTAAAATCAATTTGAAAATTGAAACCGCACTTTGACTTCTAATGTTAAGGAAAGACGGCTTTTAAATTTGTATGCGAGCTATTCTCTGACAATTAAAAAAATGAATTTTTAACCAAATAGTTGAATTGATTTTCTACCAAAACACAACGAAATAAAAATATATGTAGTTAAACTATACTTAAACTAATTTTCATCACACATTTTTAATTTTGTACCATTTCTCGCGTGATGTACTAAAATAATTGTTAAGACTTTGAATAATAGTCGTTTAAGTTAACCTGTGAATCAAACGAATCTAGTAATTTTTTTGAAAATTCCATGAGTTTTCCATTTTTTCCACCACTTTTTTCAAAATTCCTGTGACTTCCAGGTCCTCCATCTTTTTTATAAAACAAATAATTAAAAACTTACTCAGTTGTAATTAGACTCTCAAATGAAATCGAGCAGCTTTAAGAGATATTTAAAAGTATTTAAAAGATTAAAAAATATTTGTTGACTACAAAAGATTTAAAAAAGCATTAAAACAAAATGTACATTCTTAAAGATTTCGAACAGCAAGTTTAGAAACTTTTTGAGAATTTCGAATGGTTTTAAGAGAATATTCCTAAGATTCGTAGGAAATTTTAAAAATAATTTTTGTTTTCAAAAATTAATTTTTCGAGAAAATTTAAAAACATTTTAAAACATTTCAAAAGATTGTTATAATTTCCAAGAAAAAATCCGATGTAAGTTGTAAGAATAGTTAATTTTTCAACCAATAAACAACGAATTTTCAAAACAAAGTTTAATCATCAGTCAAAAAGATGAATTTTTAACCTACAAAATTAATTTTCTTCTAAAAAAACACGAAAAATTAAAAAAAAAATTTCCTGATTTATTTTACATTGTGCAATGCTATAAAAATTGCCTTAAAATCTTCTAGAATCTTTTTTGACAATTTTTCAAACGTTTTTTAAATGTTGTAAAATGTTTAGTGGAACCGGGACGGCAAGCATGTTAGTCGCAGATACCTTGTTCAACGCTGACAGATTGGATGACCAAATCTGTCGGAGAAGATGCCTGTATCTGCTTTGGAGAGCCTCCTTCACTGATATCACGTCCTGAATGCGGCTTTCAGGCACGCCCAGGTATGTATAGGACTCTCCAGTTTTAAGATGTCTAATAACACTCATATCCACAAGATCAGGGTCCTTGGGAACGCCAACAATCTTTCCTTCCGTCAGATGAATTTTTGCACATTTATCCAATCCAAAGTCCATCCCAATCTCTTCTGTGTACTTCTTGACAAATATTTATGGCAGTTTTAAGTTTGCCTTTACCACAGGTATAGATCTTCAGGTCATCCATATAAAATACATGAGTGACCTCATGCTCGCGCTGGTTAGTGTCGTCAGAGAGATATCCAGAGGAATTTCTTAGTGCGAGAGATAGAGGCAGAAGTGTGATGCAAAAAAGCAAAGAACTCATGGCATCGCCCTGAAAGACGCCTCTCTGAGAGGAGACGTTTTTCGCTGTCACACGAAAATTTCCAGATGAGATAGTAAATCTAGTTTCCCAAAGAGGCAATAATCTCTCTATGCTTCTCACTATGTATGGATGTACCTTCAAGCTTTCCAACAGACAGATGATAAGTCCGTAAGAGGTTGAATCGAAAGCTTTCCTGTAGTCAATCGAGGCCATTGGCAGGTTTCGCTGATGGGCTGCAGCGTCTTCACAGACATACCCGTCAATTAGCAGGTTCTCTCGACAGCCTGCTACAACTTTTTTTGAGCCACGTTGTTCGTACATCTTACGCCATACAGGCTCAATTCGCAGAAAAATCCTGTTGTTTAGGACAGCTGTAAAGATCTTATACAGTGTGTTCAAAAAAGTGATTGGCCTGTAATTCTCTGGGTTGGACAAGTCGCATTTTTTCGGTAGAAGTATAGTGCGTCCTAACACCAGCCACTGCGGAATGGGCACCTCCGACTTTAAATATGAGGTGAATATGCGGGCCAAATGTTGGTGTGTAGAAGTAAACTTCTTCCACCAGAAGTTCTGCACACAGTTTCAGGGACGAAAAAGAAAGATCGAGTTTGTTAACCAGCTATTTTGGATAGAAATTCAAAAAGTTAGGGAACTTTCAAAATTTTCAGACCATTTTTTTCAAAATTCATAAATTCCATAGACAACGGCATGTAGTACTCGAAAATTTAAACAAATTATTCTCACAACTTTTTTCAATACAAAGAAAATTGCGAGAGCTACAGAATTTTCAATATCTCCCAAAAAAGCGAAAATTAACATTTTAAGACAATTAAAGCATGATATGAAAAAAAGTCACAACAAGAAAAGTGTTAATTTTTTATAGTCCTACAGGATTCTTGTGATCACTTTTTGAGTTTTCTTAAAAAATCGAAAATTAAAATTTTATTGGCAAAAAACATAATGAATTATTAAATTCTCATCATAATGAGAAGGTATGGGTCTTATGTGAAAAATGACTTTCGTAGATTCCATGAAATGTCGACGTTTTGAAGCCCTCTGAGTCAGAAAAAATAGTTTTTACGTCGGTGTCTGTCTGTCTGTCGTTGTCGTCGTCGTTGTCGGCGTCGTCTGTATACGGGCTAATGTTTTAAGACTATTAAAACAACCTTTTGAATTTTCTTGAAAAATCGAAAAATCCAAATTTGTCATCAATAATTTTTTGATATGACGCGTAGTTTTATGTTAATCGTAAAAGATAACATGCAATGTAAAAAAATTAAATTTTGTTGAAGAGCGACACAAGGTACGAAAAAAAAATTAATCGATAAAAGTTGTTAAGCCAAAAAGAATCTACAAGTTTGTTATTAGCAATTATTAGATAGGACATGACGACTTTCTTTCAATTGTAAAATATGAGATTGAATATAAAAAAATTGAATTTTTGGAAAAACGACACAAGAGACGAAAAAAATTACAAAAAAAGTTGTTCTACCAAGAAATATCTTCAAATAGTTTATGAACTTTTGTTCTAAACATATTTAAAAAATAAAAAATTAACATTCTGGAAAAAAGGACATAAGCTACAATAACATTTTATTTAACAAAATTTTTCGCCTAAATTATATCTACAAATTTGCTTTCTAGGCAACTGAAAAACAAAACACTGCAGTGCTCTGGAGCAGGCATAACTTGTTTGGACTCACTTCACACTAGCGCCTATTTCGACTCATTCTTTTATATTACTCACATTCAGCTTACATCGAACATCAGATTTCGATTCAGCGATACCAATAACCTAAGTATCATCAATTTTCATCAACGTCCGAACATTTTTAATAATTCAAGTTCGCCATATTGAGTTTTGAAAATCCAACAACAGCTTTTACTTCAAAAACCCCAAAAACGTAAATAATTCACGTCCACCATACTGGATTCGCTATTTTGAATTTTAAAAATCCAACTGCAGATTTGGATTCAGCGATCCCAAAAACATTGACCCTGCAAATATCACGTGATTCTGCAGTGTTTTTTCTGGAAAAAATTGTTGGCACCATATGTTCTTTTTCACCTGACTGTGAATGGATTAAATGAATGCCTGTTATGAAGAAATATGGAAAGAATGAGAAATTGCTAAAACCAAATTAAGTGTATTTGAATTTCGTTAATGGTGTAACATCCTAATTCTTGAGGAATTATTAAATTAGTGTCCGCATCAACAAAATCTTTAAAGTTTAAATCTGAGAATCCTAATCTCCTTTGTAGATCCGTCCACTCTTCAAAAATACCATCCGCAGAAGTCATAGACACATAGAGTAATGAAAATAACAGAAGAAAAAAATATTGGGAAGTCCAATGTGGTTTTATGCTAGAAAGATCATCTGCGGATCGGATATTTAGCTTGAGACAGATTAGAGAAAAAAGTCCGAGAGTAAACAAAAAAGTTTAAATAAGAATTCTTGCTAAAAAATTGAAAACTGTCAAATAAAAACAGGTAAGAAGTTAAGAAGCTAACGAATTCTATGGCGTAAACTCTCACGTAAACTGCAAAGGTGTAAAGGATCCATTCAATAATTTTCTTTCAAAAGAAGACAGAAAATAGGATTATCCGCATCCACAATGGAAATGTGAGAATCCATCGCATTGTTGTGGTGAGTTCTAATGCACTTTGCATACATTAGTAAAAGGACACCAGAATATCGCAGGAGTACAATTCATCTTTTAGATTAAAAATAAATCATTATTGAAAGTTTTCAGTACTTTGTTAAAAAATAATTATATCTATTAAAGATTCATCTCAAGGAATATAAATTGCTGAAAATTTGTTTTTGTCGTTGAAAGTAATTTTTTTTACGTGAAAATTCAACAGTTAAAATTTTTGAAAATTCGTCTTTTTTATGGAACTCACCTTTTTGTGATTTGAAATGGAAAATTTGTTATCTTTGTGGTTGGGAATATAAAGTATCCTTTTTTTTATTAGCCATACATTTTTCTTCCTTACAAATTGAACAACTTGTTTACATTTTTTTCTTCGATTACTGAGAAATCATTCTTGGGTTTGAAATTCTAATTCTGTTAAAAAATCTTTTGTTTTGGCAGATTCATCTTTTTTGGTACAAATTCTTCTTCTTAGTATTACTATTAGTCATCTATTCCGTTAAAAATTCAACTAATTTGTTGAATATTCACAATTTTTGGATGAAGTTTACTGTTCTTGATTCACAATTGCAACCTTTTTTTTGGTTGGGGAGCTTCCATACAGGATGTCACCGTTTTTTGGCGAATTTTCGACCCCCCCCCCCCATTGTCACATTGTGTCAATGGGGTCTCAATGTCCTCTCTCATAGACTGTCACAATTCGGCTAACCCCCCTCCCCTAAAACTGTGACATCCTTGATGGAAGCTCCCTTGGAAATATTACCAGTATTACAGTACTCGTTCAGAATTCATTGTTTTGCTTGAAAATCTATCTAATTGGTTGAAAGTTTAACAACTTTGTTGAAAATTAATTTTTTAATGAAAGATTTACTTCTATGGCTGGAAATTGAATTTTTTATTTACATTCAATTTAATTGAAATTTAATTTTTTCAACTGACAATACAAATATATGGTTCTCCGGTTGAGTTTTATTGGGTTTAAGGTAATATTAAATATTTTCCCCTTGAACTATCAACTATGACAATTTTCGATGATAACTTATCTTTTATGGTTGAAAATTAAACCACTTGGTTAAAATGTCAACTACTTCCTTAAAAATTCATCTCTATGGTTGAAAGCAGTAAAATGGAACGTCGATGAGTTGAAGCAACTTGACCGAAGCACACGCAAGATGATGACAATCCATCGAAGTCACCATCCTAGATCTTCCGTACCTCGAATATACCGACCTCGAGATAAAGGGGGTAGAGGCTTGCTAAGCTTGAAGTTTCTTCATCGAAGAACGGTTCTGGCTACAGCCTGCTCAGTTCTAAATAGTGCAGATTTCCTTATTGCGACTTGTACATCAACATGAAGTCGTCAATGTTGCAGCGTTTCTATACGGTGCCGCGAATAGGGCCGCAGAGGAGCTTGCCCTCTCATTTGATTCTAGCGACACTTCACATGGCCTAGCATCACCAACACTTTTGTTGCTCAAAATTTGTGTACAGGAAGCAGAAAATACGCTTCTACTGAAAGAACATGCTGACAAGCCCCTTCATGGTGAATTCTACGGCATAATACGTAGTGAAGAACTCTCGATAGGTTTGTCCAACATCTTTCTCAAGTCATCTGGATTGAGATCGGAGACTAAGGGATTTCTTTTTGCCTGTCGAGACAACGTTACAGATACCTTAGTTTACCGCGAGCGCATTATGAATATACCTGTAGGCGATACTAACTACCAAGCGTGAATGCGAGAGCCAGAATCACTTGGACATGTTCTGAGTAGATGCTCAAAGTATTCACGTTACGGGTACATAGAGAGACACAATGCGGCTCTAGAAGTCTTATATTACCATCTTAGGCACGTTAATGGTGTTGATCTATTGCCCATCTTGCCATACGCCCAGGGGAAACTCGAATCCGTTCTGGAGAATGATCAGTGTAAGATCTACTGGAATTTCCAGTTGCTTCGGGATTGGTTGACTTAAGGAACCATGATCGTAGCTTCCGAAGCCTAAAACTTCTCTTATGAATAATGAGGAAACATCTGGTTTGAACACAATAACTTTTCTCATCGACATGAATGAAATTCAAATTGAATCAACTCAGCATAAAGCTGGGAAAGGATTAGGGTGAGACACAATTTTTCGTATTATTTTGTAATTTTGTAGTTTCACAATTTCTATTCATAAATTGATCTTCTTTTAAAACTATTTTGAAGAAAAAAAAGTGTCGAAATTTGAAAAAAAGTCCAATTTATTTTTGATTTTCAAAAACTAGGGTCAAATTTTGACTTTTTTTGAAAATCGTTATGACCTCCAGTAAGTTTGTGAAAAAAACTATCAAAAACATCTGAAGTTACAATCTGTTCAAGACAATAGGAAAAAAGTTACAAATGTTTGAAATTAAGGCTTTGCTTCAAAAACCTAAAAATTATATCCCCTCTACTTTGATAAATAATTATTAAAATGAATTAACTTTTAGTGTGAGAAGTACTATCTAATAGAACTACAATTCGGACAATTTTTAGCCCGATCGGACAACTTTCATTTTGGAGGTGGGTAGACTTCAGAAATTATGCCCCATAAGTCAAATCTTCCAGTTCAGCTTCTTTGCACCAATTCATTGTAACGATATTTCTAATTTCAGCAGGTTATTGTGTTTATAGTGGAAGACAATGTTATGTTGACCACATTTTCACCCAGACCTTTTAAAATTAAAGGTTAAACCATCGAAAACTATAATTTGATGATTGTGAATTCTCTTTTGTTAAAGCTCCTTCGGCTCTACCGAACACATTCTCATCACGTATCTCGTGCTTTGCACTCGATTTTGTCCTAAATCTGAGCTTTTCTACATTATGTTCAACACTATTATATCAAATGTATATCATATTTATTTTTGTATCTCAAGCTGATACTGCTTATTCAGATGTTGCAAAATAATGTACAAATTTTATTTTTTATGATCAGTTTAATATTTCCTCTTTATTTTGCACTTATTTTATTCTCAGCTGCCCTGAAAAGTCTATAATTTGAATAAATTTGTATTATCATAATTCATATATGCATTGGCATTGAAACATACATACGTATTCTTATTGTCTTGTTTTTATCATTATAAAAATGTGTGCATCCTATAAAAAAATGTTGTTATCATACATTTTATTGCAAATTGTGTCTTTTCTCCATAAATTCAATTTGTTTATTTTTAACGTTATTTTTTATGATTTAAACTGAAAATACGCATACTAGTGTAAAGTGGTTCCTTGATAAAAAACATTGAAATATTTTGAAATCTTTGTGAAATGTCTTTTTTTAAATTTTGTTTCTTACGATATGCTTGTTTAACATTATCTGTTTAAAAATAAGAATGAATAATTTTGTTAAATTTAGTGTAAAAAAATTTACATTTTTCCTTTTTTTTCAAAAAATAAAGTGAATTTTTTTTAATTCAAGTCAAGAAAATTATTCATACACTTTTAGAATTTTAAAAGAGTATGAAGAATAATACATTTTTATTACGATATTCTTCTTTAAAATTGTATGTATGTTCTTAAGAGTTTAAAAATATATATGAGAATATAAACAACAAATCTAATATTGAAATCTTTGAACTGATTAGAAATGTTTCAAATCTTTACGGCATCATTGAAATCTTTAGAAATCTTTTGTAATCTTAAAAATATTTGTAAAATGTTTGAAGTCTTTTGTGAAATCCTTGAAGACATTTGGAATGTGTAGGATTTTTGTTTCAAATCTTTGGGATTTTTCTTCGAAAGATTTGAAATCTTTTGTTTAAGATTGAAAATCTTTAGAAAATCTATGAAATATTAAAAAAAAATTTTATGTTTCTGTATCTTGTAAAATCTCGGTGAAATCTTCGTATTATTTAAAACAAAAAATCATTATTGAAATGTTTTAAAATCTTTGAAACCTCTGCGAAATCTTTGAAACCTTTAAAATATTTGAAAATCTTTTAAATCCTTCAAACCATCAAAATATTTTAAAATCTTAAAAATATTTGTGAAATCTTTTAGGTTTTTATAAAATCATTGAAATATTTTGCAATCTTTATGCTTTTTTTTCTAAATCGTGAAAAATCTCTGTGAAATCTTAGAAATATTTTCAAATCTTCGAAAACTTTGAGATCTTTTGAAGTCTCAGTAAATCCACATAAAGCAATTAAATTTCCCACAAGATTTTCAACACATTTTTTATTCTATTCAAGTGGGGTAACTTTTTCTTTTTTTTACCAAATAATATTTATATTTCACAGAAAACAAAAACCTAATGGATCTGGTTGATGTCGCCGATATCGAGAGGTTACGTCAATATATATATATATATATAATATAAATAATAAATATTCCGTTTACAAAACATTTTGAGTTAAAAACATTACAAGTCTTGTCTTTGAATATGAATTTAAAATAAACTTCTGAGGTAACCCTGATATAATATCCTTCATAGTTCTTTATTTGCATAAAAAATTTTCATAGTTGATAGTTAAATCGAAAAAGATTTAATATTACATTAAACCCAATTAAATTCAACCAAATAAGAAAACTTTGCCACATGAATTTTTAACCAAATAGTTGTATTGTCAGTTGTAAAAATGAAATTTAAATGAAAGTAAATGTAAATAAAAAATTCAATTTCCAACCATAGAAGTAAATATTTCATCAAAAAATTAATTTTTAACAAAGTTGTACAAATTTCAACGAAGTAGTTTAATTTTCAACCTAAAAATGAATTCTGAACGAAAAGTATAATACTGGAAATATTTCCAACAGAAAAAAAGTTGCAATTATAAACCAAGAACTGTGAACTTCATTTAAAAACTATGAATAATCACCAAAGTTGTCGAATTTTTAACGAAATAGATTACTAATATTAATACCAACAAGAATAATTGTTTACCAAAAAAGATAAATTTGCAAAAACAATAAAGATTGTTTTTTAACGAAACAGTTCTATTTTTAACGAGAAAAAAGGAATGTTGAAAAAAACAGGTGAATTTGAAAACAAAAAAGATGATTTTGTAACCGAATTTAAATTTCATACCTAAGAAAGATGTTGTTTAATTTGGAAGCAAGAAAAATGTATTCTCAATAAAAAATAGTATAATGGATATTCCAAACCACAAAGACAACAAATTTTTTATTTCAAATAAAAAAAACAGGTGCCTTCCAGCAAAAAAGACGAATTTTTAAAAATTCGAACAGTTGAATTTTCATGCAAAAAAAAAAAATTATTTTCAAAGACAACAAAAACAAATTTTTAGCAATTTATATTCCTTAACTAAGGAGATGAATCTTGAACCTATTGATGTTATTAGGGTGTTTTAAGATTTCGATTGCTTCTCTATGTTTTCTTGGAAAAATATTGTACGTTTTTGCATCTCTCAACCTTCTCGGTGGTGCTGAGAATGGAATTTGTTGCAATATCGCAGGACTGTCAATTTGGCCATTCAGTGTTTTATGTAATAATACTAGACCTGCAAGAGTTCTTCTATTTTCTAAGGATTTGAGTTTAAGTATTTCATTCACGATGTTAAGGTAACCAGTATCTCTAGGGATCTTCAACTTGAACGCAATCACTCGCAAAAAACGATTTTGAATCGACTTAATTTTATCCTTATGGACTTTTTGATATGGGGCCCATATCACAGAAGCGTATTCCATTATGGGTCGCACTAATGACACAAAAAGCATTTTCAAGGTTTTCATTTGAGGGAAATCTTAAGAAGCTCGGAGTATAAGTCCCAGTATTTTCAAGGCTTTAAGAACCACACTCCTAAACTGTTCTGTAAAAGTAAAATCACTGCCAAATACTTATTATGCCTGAATCATTCATGCTTGCAGCTACTTGGAGGGGAGATCCATATATGTGATACTGATATTTTATGATTGTAGATTTGCGCGAGAATATGATAGCATGGCACTTGTTGACATTAAAAGAAATTCCATTCACTTGACACCATTGAATGACACTATCCAAATTATATTGTAAGAGTTGAGCAACCTCAAATGATCTTATCATAGAAAATCATTTCAGATCATCTGCATAGAGCAAAAGTTTCGCGATAGTTATTACTCGAGTGATGTCATCGATAAATATGATGAACAGTATCGGTCCCAGGTGCAAGCCCCGGGGGACTTCCGAACTGGGGCTGTAACTATAAGATTTGAATTCTCCTACTTTTACATATTGCGATCTTTCCTTCAAGTAGCTGCTGAGCCAATTCAACAAAGGTCCTGTATCACCATAAGCTTTTAAGTTTTTGACAAAAGTAGATCATGATTAACCCGATCGAAGGCTTATGCGAGGTCTGTATAAATAGCATCTAACTGGTTACCTGACTCCGTACAGTTTGTGATATATTGTATGTAAACTGTGAGGTTAGTTACTGTGGATCTACGAGAGCGGAAACCATGTTGCTCATCTGCCAAGATATTTCTGAACATCATCAGTAACATTTCGTAGCCAGCTAAATTCTCGATCCAATCATACCTAATACGTTGTCAAACAAAACTTTTCTTCAATTCAAAACCAAAAACTTAAAAAAAGTGTCGGCTTAGCCCTACTCTTCCCAACAAAAAATTATGTCTACTAAGTATTTGAGCAAGGTCGTTTACTTTCAACATGTGCCTCTAGGCACGTTACTTCAAGTAAATACTTAAGACAAAATTAGAGCATAAAAATTCAAATCCGAACCTTCGTCGTATTTTATCATGGAAATAGGTGGCAGAGAAAACTGAAAAGCGTTGGGATAAGGGTTCTGATATTCATTTGACGAACTCACACTTGATCCTGTAACAAAAATAACATATCTTCAAATCCACACAGAAAAATTTCCCACGAAGAGTTTTGGATGTTATGTTTTTGGGCAAAGTTTTTTATGTGAAGCTAGAAAAATGTTTATGTATTAATGTGTACATTAGAGTGGGCTGAAAAAACATTTTTTTCGAGCAGCAGATTCTAATAGTGGGCAAAAGTTGTGTTTTCCCAATATTAATAAGCTCTGCAAATTTCAGCCTGACTGGACACTATCTTCTGCTCTATGAAAACTCTTAAAAATTTCGTTTTTAGCCAATAATAATGACAAAATGTTTGATTTGAAAATTGATTTCACATCGTTAATTTTGATATTTTGATTATTAATCACTGCCGTAATGCTGACACATTACACTCTTTCTCCATTTATTTATAAATATGGCATTAAAAAAAGAAGTAAGAGAAAAGAGAAAACTAGCTGTACGGGAACTATTTGACCTTTTATGAGTTTTGATTGCCTTGAGTTGGCGCGATATTATAATCACAATTTTATTTGCGAAAGAATTTAATACAGAATAGAAACAATACTCATCTCAAGAACATTATAAATTATTGGGTAGGTTATTTATTAGGGTTGGGAACATTGGAACACAAAATTGGAACATATTGGAATGGGAAACGTGTCTCAACTCTCCCTGGAGGTTCTCCAGACTGATGTATTGACGTTCATTGGTTTTTGGTGTGCTAGCTGACACAATAAAAAATTTAACTTTTGGACAAACGACACAAGAGATGAAAAAAATGAAAAGACAAAAGTTGTTCAACCAAAAAATTCTACAATTTTTTTATAAACTCTTTTTATAAAAATATATTAAAAATTAAAATTAACATTCTTAGAAAAAGGGCAAAAGCTACAATAACATTTTATTTAACAAAATTTTTTGCCTAAATTATATCTTGACAAATTTGCTCAAAACGACTTTCAGCTCGGATGCGTATTTATAGTTTAAATCGTACAAAATAACACAGAAAATAATAAAATTGAACTTATGGAAAAACGATACGAGTTAATAAAGTAATAAAATGATTAATAACAAAATTTTTTTTACATTCTCATCCAGAGAAGGTATTAGATTTGTGTAAAATTTGCCCCCCCCCCACTCACGGTTCTTTTCAAATGTCCACGTTTTCAGACTCCCTGAACCCAAACAACAGGTTTTTACAAAATGTGTCGGTCCATCAGTCTGTCTGTCTGTATGTCTGTCTGTGAGCACGATAACTTTCGAAAGAATTGACCGATTGGATTGGCCTTTGATATACTCTTTTAGGCTCCTAAATTAAAGGTCAAGTTAGTTAGCCAGCCATTTGGATACAAATTCAAAAAGTGAGCGGATTTCGGACATTTTTGATACCATTTTTTTCAAAATTTGAGAATTTTCTGTGCGGTTGTTCATAGTACTCAAAAATTCAAACATGTTTCTTTTTGCACGCCCTACAAGATTATCATAAAGACTTTTTGAATTTTCTTGAAAAATCGAAAATTCACATTTATATTGCACAAAAAATAACGAAAAATCAAAAATTCAATTTTACGGTCAAACTATGCAAAATACGACAAACGATAATCAAACAAAAATTTGCACTCAAAAAAGATCTAAAAATTTGTTATTGGTCACTTTTTGATAGGATGTGTAGTTTTTGTTTTATTCGTAAAAAATAACATTAACATTGCAAAAATCTGCCCTATAAGTGGGCACATTCTCATCAAAACTTTGCTTATTTAATTTCTTTTCCATCTCATGTGTTGGTTTTCAAAATTATTATTTACTTCTCCAAGCAATGACAAACTATTACATTGCAATCAGAAAATACGATTATTTTTTACATTTTTTGAGAATAAGTAATTGTTTAAATAAGTTAATTTGTTTAAACAATTAAAAATTGTTCAAAGAGTCATGGGAAATATTTAAATTGTCCATTCGTAATTATTTGTATGAAAAAAAAACGACGGGAATGGCTAAAAAGTAACAATAATACGTAAAAATGTAGTTTTTTGATTTTTGGGTCATATTTGGGGCGCTGTGGGGGAGGGGGATATCGGTGGGTTAAAAATGAAAGTAATTAGTATGGCTTTAATTCATAGGTACTCCTCTTCAATCTCTAAAAAATTTGGCACGTTTCGATCAAATCCTGAAGTATGAGTTCAATTTTTCGAATATCCAAAATTTCCCCATGCTAATTAAATGGGATTTTGAAGTTCCCGGTGGCACGCGTTAATATTCGAATTTCAAAAAAAAAAAATTATGGATTTTATTTCTCCGGAAATGGAAAATTTTTTGGGGGGGGGGGGGCTTGCCCTCTAGGGTGAAACAAAATTTTGCAATGTCCCGGGGTTTTCCCGATTTCCCGGTCCGCTGGACATCCTGATGATAGATTTTGGATTTTAAATTCTTACCTCGCGACATGTGTGTGGACATTGAGGCCAACTGTTGTCTAGAACATTTTTGGGAAGACTTTTAGAGAGCCTCATTAGCCACTGGTATTTGGCTAATTCTATAAAAGCTACATTGTCTCCATTGGGTGGTCCATTTCTCGTGATGAATCCGTGAATGAATCTGCAACGCAAATTTTATTTTTAATATTTTTTATAATAACACAGATCTGCAATAAATGGATTGCGATTGTTATTGGCCAACTCATGTTCCATCGCAAAAAACTTTTTTTCTTCTAAAATTGGCTCATGCCATCTGAAAGAGCAGCCCTCAAGCTTTAAAAAGCTTTTTTAAAATTAAAGATATCATTTTTCCTCGCGGAGATATCCTTCAATGAAGTTTAGCCAATAAGGAGGCTTTCCCCTTCCATACGCAACGCTTGCGCAGTTGAAAAAGTATCTTTTTCATGCTTATTTTGCATAAAATTATTCATGATAAAATAGATTTCTTTTCGATCTTAATTTAAAAAAAAAACTAAAAACGTTATTCTTTAACTAAAGATGGAATAGTTAAATTTGCAGTTCAAAAAAATGTTTTTCAACAAAAAAAAAACACGAATGTTCAACAAAGTATTTTTAATATTTTGCTCAATTAATCTTTATCAAGATCTTCAACTAATAAAATGAATTTGTAACAATGTAGTTCAACTTTCAACCAAATACTTGAATTTTTATTTTAAAAAAAATCAATTCATAGTGAAAATTTTATACTAAAAACCATTCATTTTCATTAAAAAAATAGATAGTTAAATTGTCAATTAAAAAAAATAATTTTCAAACCAAATAAGCGAATTTAAAAAAAAATGTCATTCTTCAGCCAATAAAATGAATGTTTCACAAAGTATTTCAACTTTCATCCAAGTACTTGTAATAAAAAAAAAATAAATAATAATTCTTAATGAAAAATGTAATAGTTAAATTTTCAACAAAACCAATCAATTTCCAGCCAAAAATGGATTAGTTAAATTTTCAAATAAGAAAATTAATTGACCATAAAAAAACATGAATCTTCAACAAAATAGTTAAATGTTCAGCCAAATAGTATTTTTAACAAAAGAGATGAATTATGGACAAAAAATATAATAGTAGATTTTTCAATTAATTATTATTATTATTATTATTGATAATTTCCTTTTTTTGTATTATTTCTTTTAAAAATTGTTTTTTTATTTTCTATTCTTGTCTGTTTAAAATCACGTATGCTATGCGTTGTTTGTTTTTGTCTACACGAGTGGAGTACGCTTTTGCGCAGTTCTGGTGATGTAAGAAGCTAAATTCGCAGTCCTGACCTAACACAATGATACGCGAAGAATCCACCTTTTTTCCTTATTATTTTTTTTTTTTGTAAACATTTCGTAAAACTCTTAATAATGATGATTGGCATTTGATTTTGATAGGATGCGTAGTTTTTGTTTTATTCGTAAAAAATAGCATTAAAAATAGAAAAATTAAATCTTTGGAAAAACAATCACATTGTTACTTTTCCGTGAATTTCATACAGTTCTTGAACAGAAGACGATCACTCACATTGTTATTCGTTTCTAAATCGATAGCCTCATATTTAATAACTTCATGAAATGCAGAAACAAATGACAATATGATTGATTGCCTCATATTTAAGAACTGTATTGAATTTATAAACAAGGAGAAATGTTAGTGCATGAGACTCAAAAACAAACAAACAGTGTGAGTGATGGACTTACGTTTTGGAACTGTATAAAATTCAGAAACAAATGACGAATGGATCGATCGGCTTATGTCTTAGAACTTCATGAAATTCAGAAACAAAAGACAATGTGAGTAATCGTCTCAAGGTTTAGAAGCGTATAAAATTCATAAACAAGTAACAATGTGATTGATCGTCTTATGTTTTAGAACTAAATGCGATTCGGGAACAAATGACAATGTGAGGAATCGTCCTATGTTTTAGAACTGTATGTAATTCATTACAGGTAACAATGTGATTGATCGTCTTATTTGTTAGAACCTATTGAAATTCAGAAATGAAAGACATTGTGATCTGTATCAAAGAAGGAAATTAATTAATTGCGAGTGATCGTCTTATGTTTCAGCACTGTATGGATTTCATAAACAAGCAACAATGTGATTGATCGCTTTGTATTTTAGAAGTGTAAGCAATTCAATAACAAGTGACAATGTGAATCGTCGTCTTATGTTTTAGAAGTTCATGAATTTCAGAAAATAATATCATTGTGACTAAAGACCTTATGTTTTAGAACTGTATGAAATGCAAAAACAAGTAACAATGTGATTAATCGTCTTATTGTTTAGCACCACATGAAATTCAGAAACAAAAGATAATGTGATTGATCACCTCATGTTCTAGAACAGTATGAAATTTATTGAAAAAGTAATAATGTGATTGATCGTCTTATGTTTCACAACTGTATGGAATTCAGGAATGAATAAAATGCGAGTGATTGTCTTATGTTTCAGCACTGCCTGAAATTCATGAACAAGTAACAATGTGATTCATCGCCTTGTATTTTATAAGTGTATGGAGTTGGTAAAATTGATAGACAATTTTTATAGTTTCACCATCATTAAAATTAATTGTGTTTACAGCGCTTTTTACCTGTAGTGAGATGTTGGTGCTCAACTGTGAACTTGTTCCTCTTGTGATGTCCCTGCAGACTTTTCCTGCAATGGTTTCATAGCCACTATTTTTGATTGTCTTTGTAACCATATTATTCTGAGATTTTTTGCCCTTTTTTCTTCTTTTCCTCTATCAGTTTCTTCAACTTTTTCTATTCGTGGTTCTGCAACCTCGTGTGATCTACCCTGATGTGTAAACCCAATAAATTTGGAGCTAGCTTGTTTGCTTTCTTCTGAATAGCAAATTGTTTCAGGCAATTTTGCGCATCCACCTTTATTGGTAGTATGATTTACACTGGTCGTGGTCTGGTTGGTTTCTGTACATATTTTTCCATTCTTAGGACTTTTAGATTATCATAGGTATTACCAATTACTTTGGAAAGTACATCATGCACTTTAATTTTTGTAGCTGAGTTATGCTCTCATGTCTCCTTCGTTAAATCAACAATATTGATATCGGTAGATGATTCTGCTAGCCCAAATATCATTACGTTTTTCTTCCTTAATGATATTTTATTTAGTCCCAATATAGTGAGAGATGAAAGTGAGTCACCTGATTGTTTTGTTATTTGTTGATCCTTCATTCGGAAAAGTTTAGCATTTAACTCCTCAATCTCCGTGATATCGGTTCCTACTCCATATATTCTTGAAGTCGAACTACTACTGCTTTGCTCTACCTCTTTAAATTTCTCATCTACCCTCCTTTTTTCTTCGCTGAACTTATTTTTGAGCTCTTGTAGGCAGGTGTCAATAGTTGCCTTAATATCCATATTCAGTTCCTCTTTCAGGCTCTGCGTATGTAGCTGCAATCGTTCGTTGAGGTATTTTTGAATATTTGCGTATTGTTGTGCAAAAAATGCCTCCACTTTTTTGGAGAGAATTTATTCGAAGTCTTCTTTTGACAGTGGAGTTGGCGATTTAGATCTCGGACTACAGCATTTTGTAAATACACTTTCGGGTAGTTTTTTTCCTTGCTTCGCACAAAGTTGTGAAAAAAATCTCTCTAGCTCCGCTGGGATTTGAACACCAGATCTTTCAGATTTCCGGTCTGATGCTTTAAATGGTAAAAGCATCAGACCGGAAATCTGAAAGATCTGGTGTTCATCATTTTTTTAAACTTAAAATTGTATGATTCTATTATTGGTTGAAAATTTATCTTTTATGTTTGAGAATTTAACTATTTGATTGAAAATGTATGTATTTAGCTTGAAAATTAAATCACTTGATTAAAAAATCAACTATTTTTTTAACATTTCATTATTTTGTCGAAAAATCAATTATTTTGTTGAAAAGTCATATTTGTTGGTGGAAAATGTAACTGTTTTCTGAAAATTTCGTTCTTTTGGATTGAAAATTCATATTTTTTAGTAGAAAAGTTCTTAGTTGTAAATTTACCTTTCTTGGTTGAAAATTCAACTGTCTTCTAAAAAATTCGTTTTTTTTAACCTCAAGATTCTACTATTTGGTTAAAAATGCAACTGTTTTTGGTTGAAGTTTATTCTTTTTTTATTTAATATTCGATCATTTGGTAGAAATTTCATTTTTATAGGTTGAAAATTCAACTATTTCGTTAAAAATTAATTGTGTTACTGTTGTCAATTCAGCTGTTTCGTTGAAAATTTATCTTTCTTGGTTAAAAATAAACTTTTTTGTTAAAAATTCATCTTTTCTAAAACATTGCAATTTTAGCTTGAAAACTCAATTCTTTTGTTGAAATTTTAACTTTTTTGTTGAAAATGTAATATGTTTCGAATTGAAGTCATTTAAATTTAAAGCGTTTTAAATTGATTTTAATACGATACCAACATGAGTTTTATTCAAAAGAATTTATTCCTCTATTATTCCACTATTTCCATTGAAAATCACCCTTTTTCTCCTATTTTGGGATAATTTTGAGCTGTGAAGTCTGTAATGAGTTGATCAGCAGGTGAATGATGAATATGTTCTGTTTATTTACAGCTGGTTCTCGTACGCCTCATTACGGTTCCATGACACCGTCGCACGATGGATCTCGAACACCTGGACAGTCCGGAGCTTGGGATCCCACAGTAAGATATTGGCTTATCTTCTCCTATTGGACCTTGGAATAATATTGCCCCAATAGCATAACCAGACGCATCAGTTGTATGAACAAAGGGTTTTGAGAAATCAGGTCGTATGAGAACGGGTTCCTCACATAATTTCGCATTCAATATCTCAAAAGCGATCTGTTGTTTTTCTTCCCAGACGAAGGGTGCATCTTTTTTTAGAAGTTGAGAGAATGGACTAGTGATTTTAGAAAAATTCTCAATAAACCTACGATAGTGTCCCGCTGAACCTAAAAATTCTTTGACGTTTTTCTCAGTTTTCAGGACAGGAAATTTTTATACGGCTTATATCTTTTTAGGATCAGGGCGAACACCGTTTTTATCAATTATGTGTCCTAAATACGATACTTAAGTTCTTAGAAATTCACATTAATCGGGCTGTAACTTTAAATTGCCATTACGGAGTCGATTCATTAATTCTGTGAATTTTCTCTTATGTTCTTTGAGACTATCAACATAAAGCACAATATCGTCTAAGCATACAAACAGTTCTGTACCTTGCAATCTGGTTAAAGCCTTTGAAAAGTAGCTGGCCCTGCGAGTCAACCTTTTTTGGAACGATCCATGCAGGTGTATTGTGTGGTGATTGGGATGGTTTAATTTTACTGTTATCAAGAAACTCATTGACTTGACGAGTTATTTCCTTTTTATGAATTGGTGGAAAAGAGTGTTGACGTGAAGCGATGGGAATATCAGCTGTTGCACGAATATGATTTTCAAGGACAGTTGTAGCTTCAAGTTGTTCACCAGGGATATGAAAGCAATCTAGATTGTTTAAAATAAGTTTGTCAACATGCCTTGATTCGTGTGCCTGTAAATGATCTAATCTAAGTGAACTTGGAATATGTTTGAACCTGTCCTCATCATTGAAATTGTATATAGGAAAAAGTTTATCAACACTGGAGTCTGAGAGCATAAATTCGTCAAAGATTTGATTGGAAGATTTTTCACAAAAAGTATCGCTATTTGAGCCATTGAAACTTGTAGATTGTGTCTTCATTTCGTCAAATTCTTCTAATGTGACTAGTGGTTTCCCCCTACTAGGAGTCTATAGAATCCCGTTGCCGCAATATTCCTTACGAAAAGGTGCAACAGCGGGATATCCAGAGTGACCTCAATAGCTGCTGTTTGTGTTGTTTTCATAGCACTCGTGATCGCTAAGCAGAAACACCTTTGGATACTTTTCAGATGTTCAATGGTTCTGATTTGTTCTGTCCGTGGCAACCAGATTGTTGATCCACATGATATTATAGATTTGATTATCATTGTACATAACATTTCTTATTTTGAAAATCCTACTTCCCTATTTTTCAGTGTGAGATTTTTGAGATCAGGAATCTTCTTTATTGTTTTAAAATGCATGAGTTCCGTCTTTTCTAGATTAATGGACAGACAACAGTTCCTGCACCGTTTTTCTACTATGTTGAGAGCTGACTGGATCAGTTCGATCAAGGCTTCCACGTGCATCCCCGTTACCAGGATCGCCAGGTCATCTACATAGCCTTGAGTGTAAAAACCCGATTTGTTTGAAACACAAATTAGGTCATCAATAACAAGCGCTTGCTGGTTGGATGATTTAATTCCTCCCTGTAGTTACCACCTTGGAACTTTAGCCTTCACTACATTACCATTTTGTAAACTATGGGCCGTTGTGCTGTTCAATATGGAATGCATCCACCTGTTTGCGATGTTGATAACTCCGTTCGTCTGAGCAGACCCGTATATGGATTCAATCAAGGTGCTACTAAAAGCCCTCTCTACGTCTAGAAACGCTGCAATCGATACTTCTCTTTTTCGCATTGAATTAATAATGTGCGAGGTAAACGTATAAAGAGCATCTACGACAGATCTGCCTTTGTGAGAAGCAAATTGATTCCAAAGCAGAAATTTTTCCGTGAGGATGTCCCCTTTTATGTAAAGGTCCACTAATTTCTCTAGTGTTTCCATCATGAGCGATGTCAAACATATCGGTTTAATGGATTTCGCCTCACAGTAGGCATCCTTACCCGGCTTTGGAAGGAAAATTGCTTCAACCTCACTTCATGCTAACGAGGTGTATCCTATTGTTAGGCATACTCGACAGATGCCACTCAGTGGAAGCAAGGAGAAATCTTCTTTCTGAATGGAAACTTCTCTTCGTGAATTTTTCTTAAAATACTGCTATTTTTAAAAGGGAATCATCTAGACTCTTAATTTTACAATACAAAATCGTCTGGGTCAATCAGTATCATCATCTCTCATGAAATGTTTGAATACAATATAGCTGCCAATAATAATATTGTTTATTCTTCGTAAACTCTCTTGCTCCACTGTTTATAACTGTTGCTATTAAGAAAAACTCTCAATGACCAAAATTGATGTTTATCACAGTTTTTCAAACAATATATTTGTCATAAATGCATGCTTCCCTAAATAACTGAAATTTTTTATGGAAAAGTAGAAAAATTTACAAACGTATAAAATTTTGAAAATCGGAAAGAGAATTCAGTTTGAAAGTAGCGTATGAGGACCCTGGAAGGCAGAATTATTTATAGTACATTACTCATTGTAATTATAAAGACTTATGTTTCTTGAATTTTTCAAAAAACCAGCAGGCAATGTTTTCAAATTGGAGACAGGCCACGTCATTTTTACAATTTTACAATATACTTTTATAGTTTCAATAAAGTTTCAATTTTCATAGCCTTTTTCAACTGCGACGTACAGTACTTGACTAATTGACTTAATAATTTTTTAATAATCGTAAGTGGCCCTCCTTTCGCTTATGAAATCTATAAAATTTCTTTAGTAATAAGTTTAATTTCAACAATTTTGATTCAGAGAGACAATAAAGTATATTTTACACAAGGAAAAAAAACAATAAAATTTAAATAACCTTCTTTAGGCACTTAAGTTCATACTTATTCAAGCTGATGCTTATTCAAGGCAAATAATATTTACAAAGCTTGCTAAATAATTTAAACAATCAGAAGATCACTCAAACTAGGTGACGTTATTAATTTCTCAATATGGCCTTATTGTTTTAATAGAGTTAAAAATGTCACATCATTGCGTCGTTTCATTAAACTTTTCTATTCTTCACGTTTTCTCTGTTTTCGCAACAATTAGAGGAAAAATTATGACATTGGTTGACCTGGATGAGCTTGGATGATCGGAAGAGTTCTCGGGCCTTTAGGAGTAAGTAATCGAGATGGATAGGATTTGATGCATTTTGCTCATCCCTGATATTGAAGTCAAGGCCGAATGTCTCAGCAGCCTCCCACGCTCCTTTGTACAGAAACGCTCCTATGACCACTTCTTCGTGCTTCCTGGCCATTTGTGACCGTTCGCGAAGAAATGAATCTAATGCGTGGTAGCTTCATTTTACAGGAAGAGCAATTGAAGAGTTGGTCCAACACTGAAACTCCATAAGAGAGCATTACTTTGCATATTAATAACAATTCGAATTTTTCAGATATTGAAATAATATTTATTATTATGGAAGAGCAAATAAAAAACTATCGATTGATGTGAAAAACTAAAAATAGATTTTTTCCGCACTAGGTCTTAAGGTGCATGCTTTTGTTCATGTGCATAACCTTTCGTGACCCGATATCAAGGGATCTTGGCTCGTCCTTCGTCCATGGAACCACTCCAAATAAATAGAGTATGACAACAACAGCAAGCATGTTCGTTGCACATACTTTGTTCCTTGCCGACAGTTACGAGGACTAAATCTGCTCGATAAGACGTTTGTATCTGCTTCGGTGAGTATCCTTTATAGATGCTATGTTCTGAATTTCGCTCTGTGTCCCGCCCAGGTATGCATAGGTCTCACCAGCGTACAGGTCTCGTATAACGCTTCTGTCGTCGAGCTCAGGGTCTTCGGGCATGCCATTAAGTTTTCCTCGCTTCAAATGAACCTTGGCACATTTTTCTCACCCAAATTCCATTCCAATCTTCTTAGTCTATTTTTCGACAACCCCTAGAGCTAGGTGTGGCTAATATTTAATTTAGCATTATTCTCAAGATCATCCATGTAAAATACATGAGTGACCTTATGTTTTTGATTACCAGGTTTTGTCGCAAAAGTACCCTTCAGAATGGCAAAGTGCGAGAGATAGTGGCAATAATGTGACGCAAAAGAGGAGTGGGCTCATGGTGTTGCCCTGAAAGACCCCTCTCTGAAAGGTGACAGCCGACGATAGAAAGCGCTGATAGGATGCTGCGTCTTTGCAGACACATCTATCGATATAAATAACAAAAGTTAGTGAAGGAGTGGGTAAAAGTGGATAAGACGAGCATTGTAATGACAAAAGGAGAAAAAAAGAAGCACAATGAGATATATGATAAAAAAAGGTAATGAAAATAAAAGAATAAAGGGCTAGAAGAAGAGACGGAGAAAGCTTGGACGGAAGAAGAGGTTTTGTACGTAGTCAATAGACAGAAAAATAAGGACAACAGAGAAATAGGATATTGAGTTGGTAGAATGGAAAAAATATTGTATGGATTTACTAGGAGGGGATAGAGAATATAGGAAAGGAAAGAAAGAGAAAAGGAAGAGGATATAACAAGGGAAGAAATAATGGACCTAAAGAAATCTGAAACTAAGGATGAGAAAGATGAGGGAAAATAGGCATGAGGAAAGCGGAGAGGAAATAAAACAAGAAATTAGGATGGCAAAAGAGTTGGAAAGTACGTTGGAAAAGAGAAATCTTAAACCGGGATTTTGTGGGAATGATAAGGAGAGAGAGGAAAGAAGAAATATGGTGATAAAGGGTCTAAGGTTATAGGAGAAGCGAATAAAAGAAGGAGTGAAATAAGTGATAAAAAGGATAGATGCCAAGGTGGAGGTAGAGGAAGTGAGAAGAGTAGGAAAGGGTGGAAAACGAGAAGAGGAAATTGCACTGGTGAAACTAAAGAAGTGGGAGTATAAGAGAGAAGTGCTGACAAAGAAAAAAGCTTTATATGGAAGCTTAACGAAAATAGAGGATTCTATATGGAAAGAAAGAAATAAGTATAAGTTGAGGATAATAGCAGAAGAGGAAAGAAAGAGCGGGTCAAGAACGTGGGTTAAGTATGGGAGAATGTGGATTCAATGTATACGATGGGATTGGATCGAAAAGAGAGAAAAGTTAGTAAAAAGTGCGTTGACGGTGAAATAGAAGAGAAAGGAACGGAAGAGAAGAAAATAAGAAATAGTAGGAAACAAAAAGAGACGTAATATTAAAGAAGGGAATAATAGATGATTGAGGGAGAGGAATGGAGGAGGGGTTAAAGATTATAGAGGAGTGATACTAATAGTTAAGTGTTAATAAGGGCAAAGATTCCTCATTTTAGTTGAAAATTCATCTTTTCTGGTAGAAAGTTAATTTTATTGCTTGAAAATTTATCATTTTGGTCGAAAATCCAAGTATTTCGTTCGAAATTCATTTTCTATTTGATAATTCATCATTATATTTGAAAATTCATTTCTTTGGTTAAAAATGTAACTATTTTGTTGAACATTTTTTTTAATTAATTCCATTTTTGATTAAAAGTTTAAATTTTGTCGTTGAAAATTCATGTATTTTGTTGAGAATTCGTCTTTTTTGGTAGAAAATGAATCTTTAAGGTCGAAAAGTCAACTCTTTGGTTAAAAATTCATTTATTAAATTGAAGATTCATCATTACAGTGGAAAATACATTTATTTCGTTAAAAATGTAACTATTTTGTTGAAAATACGTTTTTATGGTAAAAATTGAACTTTTTTGACTTGAAATATAAATATTCTATTTTTGGTAGAAAATGTATCCTTTTTAGTAGAAAATTCACGTCTTTTGTTGAAAATGCGTCCTTTTTGGTAGAAAATTATTCTTCTTGGTTAAAAATGCATTTTTTGGTAAAGATTCCTCATTTTAGTTGAAAATTCATCTTTTCTGATAGAAAGTTAATTTTATTGGATGAAAATTTATCATTTTTGTCGAAAATCCAACTATTTCGTTCAAAATTCATTTTTTATTTGATAATTCATCATTATATTTGAAAATTCATTTCTTTGGTTAAAAATTTAACTATTTTGTTGAACATTTTTTTTAATTAATTCCATTTTTGATTAAAAGTTAAAATTTTTTCGTTGAAAATTCATGTATTTTGTTGAGAATTCGTCTTTTTTGGTAGAAAATGAATCTTTATGGTCGAAAAGTCAACTATTTGGTTAAAAATTCATTTATTAAATTGAAGATTCATCATTATAGTTGAAAATACATTTATTTCGTTAAAAATTTAACTATTTTGTTGAAAATACGTTTTTTATGGTAAAAATTGATCTTTTTTTGACTTGAAATATAAATATTCTATTTTCGGTAGAAAATTTATCTTTTTGAGCAGAAAATTCACGTCTTTTGTTCAGTGATTGGAATATCATCCACACTGTGAAATTTTCTTCGACCGTTGTTATCAATAATAAAGTGAATTCATTATCATTATTATTGATTATCATTTATCAAATTCATTACTCAATGATTATTAATTATTGATAACAACGGACGAAGAAAATTTCACAGTGTGGATGATATTCCTATCATTCAATATTTCTGATTAAATCAAGCACATATTCAACATCAAACAAACAAACGTGATTGACATAATTGAAAATATAAATTAATTTCAAAATTAAAAAAAAACTAAGCTAATTTTTGAAAGAAATGTTCAAATCATGAAATCAATGATTTAATTAGAAACACAAAAGATTTAGGACACTTATCTGATCATTTAAGATTCCGTTTATCAAGTACTGTTGGAGACATTTCAATTCAAACTTTTTTCAACTCACAAGATTTTAGTCTTATTAAATTAAAATATGAAAAACGAAACAAATGTATTGAGAAGTCTTATTTATAAAAAAAAAGATATTTGGAGTCAAAAGTAACATATACAGCTTTTAGGTTACAAAAATATTTTGAAAATTTATCGAATATACAAATCGCAAATGGAATTGCAGAAATTTTAACATCAGGAAACAAACATGGTATTCCTTATAATGCTAACGAAATACCGACAAATAACATCATAGCCAATATTGAAAATTGCATCAAGAATGTAGAAAATGAAGAATTGAAATTAAATACTAGGAAAACTACAACTCAAATAATCTCAAATTATAATTTCGTAAATAAATTTAATAATACAAATAAAATCAACGAACCCAGTGCAAAATTTCATAATAAACATAAAAATTTATTAGTATTGGAAGCTGACAAGGGTAATATAACAGTAGCCGCGAATCGAAATGATTATATAACTGTTGAAAATCTACTAAAACATGACACTTTATACAAAAATATTAAAACTAGTCCCCAACTTATAATTTAGCAAAATACATATCTAATTGTTCAAAACCAATTTACAAAAAGAGTTTAAAAATATTTAAGATCGTGATTAACATTCTTTAGTTTCAGTTGATGTGGTATCTAAC
Organism: Andricus grossulariae; assembly: GCA_011634705.1. Taxonomy (NCBI): domain Eukaryota; kingdom Metazoa; phylum Arthropoda; class Insecta; order Hymenoptera; family Cynipidae; genus Andricus; species Andricus grossulariae. The sequence continues at coordinate 217,327,002 of JAABKJ010075445.1, forward strand.
TTTAAGAAATTCTTTTAAAGTATTTCCAAACATTTCAAAAGATATACAAAATTGGAAAAAAATTGGAATCTTTAAGAGGAATTTTTTTGCAGGATTTTACAAAAATTTTAATAAAAATGGGAATCATTCTAAAAGATATTTAAGATTTCCAAGAAAGAATTTTAAATAATTTGAAAAGATTTCAAATAATTTGAAAAAAATTGACACTTTTGATGATTTGGAAATTAAATTTCGACTTTTTATTATGAAAAATTACATAATTTTAAGAGATGCACGGCGTGTCTGAACGGGAGTTGAATAACATTTTCATAAACGCTTCAGATCTTTGCAGAATCTTTAAGTAGAACATAAGTAGGGATGTCTTGGACAAAAATGGAAATATTTTTTCGAACTCTGTCAAAATAAAACTGGTTTGAAGGTTTTTCATACCTTTTCTCCACTATTTTCGTAGCTAAAGCGGCTTTCAAATACTTTTATAAAAGTTACGTATCAGCGAATCTCTACATTAATTATTTGTGTGAAAGCACTTCACTTAAACAAAATTTTCCCGCTCATCCGTTGTCGCTATTTTGTTTTTAAACAGCCACATAATTTTTTAAGGTTGAAAAATTATCTGGTCTTACGCAATTTCCTAAAAATTTTTACAATTTTTCAAAACGAGCTTACGGAACTAGATCAGGGGGAAACTTTGGTTTGAATCAAGTATTTTTGGCGAAAAAAACACGTCCATGGACAGCACATTGATTTTTAATTTAAATTTAATTGATGCAGTCGCTATACGAAATTGTCGTTTTTACCTGCCTTCTTTTCGGACCTTCTTTGAACGACTGCAGCTTAATTTTCGTTTACTTTTTGTTCGTTTGTATTCTTCCTCATAAGAGTTACTCGAATTAAAAAAACTGAAAATTCCAGCATTTAGTTATAATAGAAATCATATCTCCCGATAAAAAAAAATACATAAAAAAAAGGATAAACATAAATGATCGAAAACCAATGATGTGCTTGTCTGTTTACGTTCGTAAATTATTTTTATCCACAATTTGTCTGAAAATAATATTTATTTTTCAAGGGTCCTTAACAGGTTCCCCTGATGCTGCGTGCAGTGCATAATCGTCTACAGGTTTCTGTGGAGGATCGTTTTCTGGTTTCTGTGTGATTCATCACAATTTTTCCCCCTTTGCTTAATTTAAAAAAAAGACCACCCCGTGCAGTAGTTTGCATGTCAACTGAAAGAAATAATTGTTTTAATAAAACATTAATTTTTCGAATATAAGATCAAAGAAACCTTTGTATCATTCAACAAAAAATATATTAAATTCAAAGATTCAAACTCCTATCTTATGACACATGCATGTTTTCAGCCCTTTTTGACACCTATTTTACTCCTAGGGAGTAAAAAGTACTTTTTACTCCCTAGGGACTGAAAAGTGATTTCAGAAGTGAAAAATGAAAATTAAACATCTATGAGCTCGCATTTTACGATTACCAGCCCACTCACCGTAAAAACTGTGAGGAAATTTTGGTTGCAAACAATAGAATTTTTCGGATATTTATGGAAAGTTACAGTATATAACTGATCAAATTACCAAAAATGTACATAAATTTACAGAAATGGATGAAAATTTAAAAAAATGAATTTCGGGCAATTTATGGTAAGTTACTATATGTATCGGTGAAATTACTTCGAATCACCAAAAAGTTTCATAAATTTCCGGGAATTTTTTAAAATGAATTTTGGGTAATTTATGGTAAATTGCCACATTTACCTGTAAAATTGCCATAAATAACTGGAAATTTCCAGAAATTTTTTATGATAAATTTTGGGTAATTTATGGTAAGTTACAATATTTACCGGAAAAAATACGATAAATTACTGGAAAATTTCATAAATATCTGAAAATTTTTAAAAATGAATTTTGGGAAATTTATTTGTAAATTACTATATTTACCTGTAAAATTGCCATAAATAATTAGTAATTGACTAGTACTGAAAGCAGACACTCGTCGAAAAAGTCCCTCCTCTGCCCCTAGGTGCATAACACAGCCACACAACAAAAAAATCTTTTTTGTCCAACCCCCCTTGAAAACGCGCCATTGCATGCACGTGAAGCAGGCGTAATGTGGCCGTTTACATTTATCAGATGTACAAAACTGTATAACGAAGGTGTTTACCGTTAATAAATATTCATATCAAAATCAAAATGAATCACTCATAAAATAAATCTAGCAAGTTACATTCCTGCGACATATTCACGTTTATTAATGATAATCATGATTTTCAAAAGAATAATTTAACGTATGCTGAAAGAAATGTATTTTAAAGTCGAGCAAATGTTCTTTGAGCTCAAAAAACTATTTTCCCATATCTTTGTACATATTTTCCTAAATGATCAACTGGATTCTTACAGCTCAAATTATAATTATCATTATGATTATTATAGGTATTTAATTTGAATAATTTACATAATTTAAAATCTTGATGAACCCGAAACCAAAAAAGTAAATATAAAGATAAAAATCTATTTGTAAGACTGATCAGATTTCAGAAAATCTATAGCTTTCCCGTCAAGGAAATCATTTTCTTGAATGTACGCAATATTTATGTTAATCAAGAAAATACAAACAAAGAATTAATTTCTTTATATCAACAAAATATATATTTCTGGTTCAAATGAAAATCACTACTGTGAAAAAATGTTTTTTTGATGCTAAGAAACAGGATTCAAGCAAATGCATTCACTTGGTTCCAAAAATTATCTTTTTCAGTGTATGTCCGCTCGAAATATTTTTAAAATAGTTTCAAAATTTGGTATTCTACCCGGCAACACTCCGTGATTCTGCTATAAATTTGATCATAGTTTATGTGTTCGTATCGTTTATACTATCAAAGCTGGTCAAAGTCTAGGACGAAATTCGTCAGAGAAAGAACAGTTCATTGAAAGTTATCAGTAATCATCTCCTTAAAATATGCTTTTGAAATTTGCAACTCCAAGAAACCACCCCTAGCACATTTAACGAACTTAATCTCAGTCAATGTAAATAAACCAAAATAACATTTCACGATTATCTGGAAAATGTATAATAAATTTAGTTTAATTATAAATGTGTAAGACACCTCCAGGAGATTTTTCCGCTACGTCGCTTTTCCCGATCGGGTTGATCTGAAGCAATGCCATAACAAAACTTGGAAATTTAAAATAAGCTAATGAAACAAAAGAATATTCATTAGTTACATTGTTAATAGAATTTTTCATTATTATAATAATCAGTTTTTACTCTCATTGGAAAAGATGAGGATTATCTCGACTCTGGTCTTATCCTCGGCCGCGATCTTCAATTTCATTTGAAAATATAATAATATATCTATAATTTTGAATATATGCACGGCGCCACTTTACACGTGTCCAACTGTGCAAGTTATCATTTTGATATATGACAGTAAGGTATGGAACAATACTACCATCAGTCGGTAAAACGGGGAGGTTGGTAATTTTGTATGTAATAATTTTTCTATAATTCGGTCAGGCAGGGAACAATATTACCATCGGTTGGTAAAATAGGGAGGTCTGCAATTTCTATATAATCATTTTTCTATATGTCGGTAAGGTGGGGAACAATATTATCAACAGTCGGTTGAACAGGAAGGTCGGTAATTTGTTATATTATCGTTTTTTAAATATGTCAGTAAGGTAGGGAGTCATGTTGCCATCAGTCAGTAAAACAGGTGAGTCGGTAAGTTTCAATATTATCATACTACCATTGGTCAGTAAGGTAGGGAACAATATTATCATCAGTCGGTAAAACAGGGAGGTCGGTAATTCTTATGATGATTTTTTATATGTCGGTAAGCTGGGGAGTCCTGTTGCCATCAATAGGTAAAACAGGTGCTTCAGTACGAAGAAATCTTGCTTACACTGTCGTTCCCCTATATATTACATCAGAAAAAAGGCAACGGCATGTCAATCTTTCACACGTACAAGAATATTACATTGATGAGAGCATTGATGATAATGTGTTGAAAATATATGATGAAGGCATCAATACTTCAAATTTCCACTAGTCATGGAGTAAAGATCTATCTGCACTGGTTGGTAAACATATTAAAAAAACTTGTAAAAATTATATTTGTGATCGATATCTTCATCATTTTTCGAGCGCAAAAAAGTCTTGTGAACACAATGATGAATGATGAATCATTGCGGAATCACGAAGATGAAGAGAAGAAAATGAAGCTGATCCTGCCGAGTGGTTTGCAAACAAATTCATTTCAAATATGTTTTATAAGAAAACTCTGCCAACTCTGGTCAAACGACGATTATGACGTTGGTGAAACAACAAGAATTACAGATGGATAAAGATGGTGGTTGGCAAACCGGATATCATTAGAGAAATTAAGAATTGGTACAGTTTAGGATGTGCCCTAAATCCCTCACCAAATCAACAAAGTCAATGTCAAGGCCATCTACCTAAGACTGAAGAATGTTAGCAGTGCAGGAGGAAGAGGACTGTCTAATGATAATTGCTTTAGTTTTCCAAGGGTTCAGCGTTAACCTATTGTATAGTGCCTATTGATTCACTATATGAATATCCTTCTAAACTCTCGCAATCAAAATATTAATGTAAGTGATAGCACCAGAGACATATAGTTTAAAATCTTTCGCGTATTTATGTTACTTATAATGCGCAAGATCACCACCAAGGTCAGAGGTATATAGACCAAGAAGGAGGGGGCAAGAGTGGAGCCCTGGGAAAATCCACTCTGGACCCCCGCCCAATCAGACCGTTCACCCTTATCATTAAGCACTTTTAGAAAACTGTTTTTTAAGTAGGATCAGAACCACGCAATTGCAGCACAGGATAGATTAAAGTCACAAACTTTATTCAAAAGAAGGTAATGATCAACAGTATCGAAAGCTTTAACAAAATCAAATGAAACAATTATTGTTATTTCCTTCTTTTTGATAGCAGTTTTAAAGTCTAAAGTAACTCTCAGGAAGGCTGTTAATGTACTATGCTGCGTTCAGAAGCCTGATTATAGCAGATCGAGTAGCCTTTCTGCATCTAGGTAGCTCATAAGTTGTGGATGCACAATACGTTCTAGCGGCTTAGACAGAGCACAAAGTATCGAAATAGGCCTGAAGTCATTAGGATAAAGGAACTGAAACCCTTACGAATAGTGCGAATCGGCGCTTTTTCTCATAAATCAGGGAGAAATATCACCAGAAGGAAAGAGTTATAGATGCGAAGGTTAATAGGGAAAATTATAGGAAGCGGTCGTCGAATCATTTTTATAGATATACCATCGATTTCTAAAGCGTTAGTTTTTATTTCACCAATTCGATTGGCAAAATATGTTGTTTGATTTGGTGTTACCAACAACTAGTTTTATTTGAATGTCCAAGCGAATGATCTTCACGTTTGCGCGTAATCGGTTATTATCAACCGATACTCTACCTTTATCGTCGGCCCGATCGCATGGACTCCCATTAAGAAAGAGGGCCGGGCAAGTAAGAAGAAATTCAGACCCAACTTCAGAAAACGTCCTGCTCTCAAACGCTAAGTCAAAGAAGGTAATCGAACACCACTTTCCATGGTCACTATGTGCCCAGACGTTGCATTTTAATTTCCAAGAGACTCAAATTTAATCGACTTGAATATTAAAATATTCAGATGCTTGTGAATAAGAGAGAGAGCTTTTTTTAGGTACTTTATTCACAATTTCTATGTCTTTAAATAAAAATATGGAAATACATTTATTGTTGAAAATAACAACCAAAAAATAATTAGGTAAAAAAAATAATTATTTATTACAGATACGTAGATTTTAATTAGACTTTCTGAAATGTTTATTGAGAACATTATGGTGATGCGTGAATACAGAATGCATTAGTGTTTATTGTATAAATCTCCAATAATGTATAATTATTAAAGAATGTTAATAAACAGAATGAATATTGAATATAATGGGTTTTTCTTATCGGAAGAAAGTTCTCAATCACCGGAATAAATTCTCTCATAGTTTCTAAGAGACTTAAAATTAAGAAACGTCAACATTGAAATATTCAGATCTTTATAAAAAACTAGAAGAAAAGGCTACTGCTCGAGCTTGAGCTGAGAAACTGCGTGGGCCAGCAGTTGTAGGAATCGCGAGTGTATTGCTGTGTATTATTATTGATAGTATTCATTGATTTTAAATCGACCCGCGCTTTTCGGCACATGCGCAGTTGGAAACGTTGCTCAGAGCAAGCGCACAAGACCGTGGCAGCCAATACAGTTTATTCTTCGGTTGGCATGAGAAAAAGTATATCTTAAGGATACCTGGTCCATGATTGAAGATAAGGCTCAACAGCATGAGAAGACCTGACTGATGAACAAAGAGAATTAGGCCTGGCAGGACGAAGCCTTCTATGATCTATGCTTGGGAAGTGGAAAACACAAATATTCCAGAATAGTATATATACAGTCACGAGACATCGGAATATTAATTAGTTTTTGTTTTCGGAATTGTTTTTCAATTTTTTCGGTGATCAGTGTTTTCTACGGTTAAATAAAATGAAAATCGCTGCCCTGCTCTTGACCGCAGTAGTTGTTCTGAATTCTGTTGGTAAGTACAGGGCAATTCAATAGGCTTGAAATTAATTTTGGGTACGTGTAAAAGCAGAACCAGAAACAATATCTGAATGTAGTTGCTAATATGGTCTAATTTTATTTCAGGTCCATCAAATAGCATGTTTACATTACAGCGAATCGAAAATTTTCGCAGCTCATTTGGAACGCTATCCATCACGCGTTGGCCTTTAGAGCTATAATCGTGTTTTTTTTGCCGCATGTCGTGGTAAAGCAAGTTGTTCTGCTACAGTTAATTTTATTGTATGAATCGATAAATGCTTGATGCAATTAAAGAAGTTTTTTTAAAAAAAATCATGCGCACAACAGAATCTCCTGGACAAACCTAGCATGAAGTCACTAGAAGGTCGTCCAGTGCGTGATGGACAGCGTTCATAATGTTTAATCAAGCACAACATCAAACAAACTAAATCTTTACAATATCGACCTTATTGTTGCTCTTTTTTTTAGTGAAGGAAATATAGATTGCCAAAGATTACACTGGAAATTTCGTTTTTCAAGGTTATTGCAGTTTTTCTATTGGGCACACTCTTTGAGAGAAGCCATGGATTGCACTTGTCCGATAGTGACTATAACGCTTAGCATAGTTTTTATTTAATTTACTCGGAATTTGTTGTCCTCAATTGAAAAATCCGAAAATGCAGATTTTGAGGTGTCACCTTTTTTTCCAAACTTTGTTTTTGAAAATTGCAGGCCCCCATTGTCTTCATACTTCTTTCCTTCATACTTTGCAATGTCCGATTGAGAAAAATGATTAACCCATGTACTTCACATAAATCTTTTTTTTTTAATTCTGTATTAAATTTCTGCTGAAAATGGAATTTTGTTACCATTTAATGATAATTTATCTGTTTTGATTGAATATTCACGTATTTTGTTAAAAATCAACTATTTTGGAAGAAAGTTCAATTAGTAAGTTTAAAAATAACGACATTTTTGTTGAAAATTCATATTTTGGGTTTAAAAATTAAACTCTCTTGTTGTAAAGTGTTGTTTTTGGTTGGAAAATTCATCTCTTACGGTGAAAAAATTCTGTAAAGGCCTCAGATATTTTTATTTTATTTTTATTTTTGTCTTTTCCGATTGAAAATTTAACTATTTTGTTTCAAATTCAAATACATATTTGTTTCAAATTAACGTTTTTGTTCGAAATTTTACACTTTTTTTGAAAACCCATGTATTCTGTTAAAAATTTAACTATTTTGGTAGAAAGTCCAACTAATCGGTCAAAAAGTAACACAAAAATTGATTTTCTAACCAAATGATTTAGCCAAAAAGACCATTTTTTTTATGGAAGTTGAAATATCAACACAGAAGTTTGTTTTCAACCAAGAAAAATGAATTTCCGACTAACAAACATGACATTTTTACCATAAGAGATGAATTTTCTACCAAAAAGGCAATTTTTTTAAAATTTAGTATAATGTTTAATACAATAAAAGTTCATTTTCAGCAAAGAAATTTGAATTGAATAAAGAAAACATGAAATTTCAATCAAATTTTCTTGAATCCTCAACCGAAAAGATGAATTTTCAACAAAGAAGATTAATTTTGTAACCAAAAAGAATTTTGAACAAAATAAATTCTCCACAAAATAGCTTAATTTGCTACCAAAAAAGATGAATTTTCTACTAAATAGTTGAATTTTCTACCAAATAGTTGAATTTTCAGATAAAAATTATGTATCATAACCAAATAGTTAAATTTAAATAAAAAATATGAGTTTTAGAACAAATTTTTAACTCAAAAATATGAATTTTCAATCAAATAGTTCAATCCTCAACTAAAACAGATTAATTTTCAACTAAACGTTGCATTCTTAACCAAAAAGGATCAATTTTTAACAAAGTTAAGTTTTCCACGAGACAAGATCAATTTTCAGTTGAAAATCAACCGGAAATGGAATTTGTGTCTGTAATCATTTTCAATTCTACTTCTCTCCTCATCGCTAAGACCTGTCATGTTTAACGTTCTGTTGTACGCTCCTTTCTTTTCTTTTTCGGCTGCCATAATTTCATCATTCTACCCTGCATCACCAAATTTTCTTCCTACAACCACCGTACCACATACTTCAATCGCAGTTTTAATAACGATATCCCGTAACATAGTCCACGCGCGTTCTGTATCATTATTGCTTCTAAGTGCCTCCCAAGTTGCCTCCTCTATGCGCTCGTTTATCTTATTCTGAAAATCTATAGGCACTTCCGGTTTCCGTAAATTTTCAATCTTGATTCGCGTTTGTTTCGTCTTTTTTTTTTTTTTTTCTTTCTTCTCCATCCCCGCCCTAAGTTTATTTTGGAAACTAAAATGTAGTGATCAGTATTGCATTCGGAACCCCTCATGACTCTTGTATCTGCAACTAGTTCTCTTAGTCTTATTCATTCTTAAAATTGGCTACGTGATAGAAAATTAACATTTTCATTGAAAATGGATACTATCGGTTCAAGAATTCAACTGTTCGTGGAAAATTCATCCATTTGAATGAAAAATCGTCTTTTTGGGTGAAAAGTAATTATTCTTTTCGTAAATATTCATCCTTTTGGCTATGGATTCAACTATTTTGTTAACAATCTGAAATCGTAACTATTCCACTTTTTATTGTAACCTCATCTTTTTTAGTTGGAAGTTCAACTATTTTGATAGAAAATAAAACTATTTCTTGCTAGGTGCAAAATACAACTGTTTTGTAGAAAATCCACGTATTTTTATGAAAATTCGTCTTTTTGGGTAGAAAATTAATCTTCTTTTTTAAAAATAGATCCTATTAGCTGTGGATTCAACTATTTTATTTATAAATATTCTTTTTTTATACAATCTAACTGGTTAAAAATTTCCTTTTTTTTGTTGGAAATAATAAAAATTCAACATTATTGTTGAAAATTTAACTATTTGGTTGAAAATTCACCCTGGTAGAAAATTCACTTTTTCTCTAAAATTCTTAGTGTCGGGTGGACAATTCGACTCTTTTGTGCTATATATATATATATATATATATTATTGAATAAAAAGACAATAATGAAATATTATTTTAAAGAATTATTTTGGATGTTTAAATTTTCAAAAATAAATGTTTAAATTTAAAATAAGAAATATTTAAAATAATCAATTTCTTGTTGACCACATTACAAATAATTCTTTAAAATAATATTTCATTATTGGCTTTTTATTCAATAAAATATTACTTTTTTTTTAATTTTAATTGTTTAAATTTTATATGTTTAAATACGGGAATTTTCCAATTCGAATATTTTATAATTCGGCAATTTTTTATCGGGAATTTTATTATTCGGCAATTTTCCAATTCGGGATTTTTATTTTTCCGGAATTTCGGGAATTTTTCAATTAGAGATTTTTATGTTTCGGCAATTTTCCTATTCGGGAATTTTCCAATTCGTTAATATTATAATATGTTCGGGAATTTTCCAATTAGGGAACTTTATTATTCAGGAATTTTCCAATTCGGGATTTTTATTTTTCGGTAACTTTCTAATTCGGGATTTTTATTATTCGGGATTTTTATTTTTCGGCAATTTTATTATTCGTGAATTTTCCAATTCAGGAATATTACGGTGTCGGGAATCTTATATTTCAGGATGTTTCAGTCGTCCCGGGAATTTTATTATTCGGGAATTTTCCAATTCGGGAGTTTCCCAATTCCGGATTTTTATTTTTCGGGAATTCTCCAATTCGGGATTTTTATTATTCGGGATTTTTATTTTTCGGCAATTTTATTATTCGAGAATGTTATTATTCGTGATTTTTCCAATTCGGGAATTTTACAGTTTCGCGAATTTTATTTTTCGGGATTTTTCAGTCGTCCTGGGAATTTTATTATTCGGGAACTTTCCAATTCCGGAATTTTATTATCCGGGAATTTTCCAATTCGTTAATATTATACAATGTTTGGGAACTTTATTATTCGAGAATTTCTCTATTCGAGAATTTTTTTGTTCGAGAATTTTATTATTCTGGAATTTTCCAATTCGGAATTTTATTATCCGGGAATTTTCCAATTCGTTAATATTATAAAATGTTTGGGTTTTTAATTGATTTCAGTAATTTAATGTGATTCAAAAGCCTTTGAAATATCTTAGGGTATTTTAAAAGATTGCAACGTGCTTGAAACACTTTAGAGTTGAAAAAATTTCAAGGAATTTCCAAAAGCTCTAACAAATTTAAAGTTATTTTCAATGGATTTGAATCATTTGAATAGATTTCAAAGGATTCATAATATTTTAGGGTATTTGAAAAAATTTTAAGGAATCTTCAAGAGTTTTATAAAATGTAAAGGAATTTAAATAGATTTTAATCATGTGAGTAGATTTCAAAGGATTTTAAATATTTTAGGGTATTTTGAAAATTTGTAAAGTATCTTCAAGAGTTTTGAAAAATGTAAAGGAATTTCAAATAGATTCTAATGATGTGAGTAGATCTCAAAGGATTTTAAATATTTTAGGGTTTTTTAGAAGATTTTTAGGAACTTTTATTTGATTTCAGTAATTTAATGCGATTTCAAAGCCTTCAAAATATATTGGGGTATTTTAAAAGATTCCAAAGTGCTTGAAACACTTCAGAGTATTTTAAAAAAATTTTAAGAAATTTCCAAGAGCTTTAAAAAATTTAAAGGTATTTTCAATGGATTTGAATCATTTGAATAGATTTCAAAGGATTTAAAATATTTTAGGGTATTTTTAATCATTTTGAGGAATCTTCCAGAGTTTTGAAAAATGTAAAGGAATTTTGAATAGATTTTAATGATGTGAGTAGATTTCAAAATATTTTAAATATTTGAGGGTATTTTAAATGATTCCAAGGAATTTTTGTTTGATTTCAGTAATTTTAGGTGATTTCAAAGCCTTTGAAATACCTTAGGGTATTTTAAAAGATTTCAACGAATTTGAAACGCGTTAGGGTATATTAAAATTTTTTAGGGAATTTCCAAGAGCTTTAAAAAATGTAAAGGAATTTTCAATACATTTGAATCATTTGAACAGATTTCAAAGGATATCAAATATTTCAAGGAATTTTATAAAATTGTAAGGAATTTTCAAGAGTTTTAAGAAATTTAAAGGAATTTTAAATAGCTTTAATCATGTGAATAGATTTTTGGAAATCTTTTTCAATTTTCAATATTTTGTTTTACAGTTTTTGGAATATTTTCAAGTTATATATTGTTTTTGAATTTTTCAAAACATCTGATTATCTCTTAAACTTACTATAATTTTTTCTAAAAGTTCGGTTCAATATCTTCTACCTTCTTTTTACAAATTTTAGAAAATTATTTTCAATCTTTTTCAATGTTATCTAAAAATTCATTTTTTGAAATAAACAATAATTTGAAATTTCCCCTAGAATCTTATGAAACTTTTTTTATTCTCTTCTAACGTTTAAAAATTCTCACAAATTTTCAAAATTCTTCATACAAAATCTTCAGAAATCTACATTTTTTTGATTTTTTGTTGAATCTCTTAAAAACTTGAATTATATTTGAATCTTTTCAAAACTTCTGAATATATTTCAAAATTATTCGAATTTTGTCGAAAATTTTGGTAAAATTCTAGTAAATTCTGCAAAATTGCCTTAAAATCTTTCACATTTTTTCGACATTTTTCGTAATCTTGTGAAATGTTTTCAAATCTTTATCAATTTTCATTAGAAATTATATATTTCAAAATAAAATATCATTTGAAATTTTCTCAGGAATCTTAAGAAATTTCTTTTATTCTCTTAAAATCTTACAACGTTTCTAAAAAGCTTGTAAACGTTTGTGCGAAATTATTTTTGAATTTTTTCAAAACTTTCAAATATATCCTAAATTTACTTTAGTGATTTCACTAATTTGATAGGATTTCAGAGGATTTGTAAAATTTCAAGTGATTCTAATAGATTTCAAATTATAGTACATTGTAAAAAAAAATTTGGGAAGTTTCTAATAACTCCGAAGAATTTTTTCGTTTGAATAATTTGAAGGAATTTCAAAGGATTTTAAATATTCTAGGCTATTTTTGAAATTTTCATTCGATTTTAAAGAGATCAAAAATTAAATTAAATTTCGGAGTGTTACATTTTTTCCAATTTATTTCCATTTTTTCAATTTTAACTTTAATTGTTCGAAGTTTTATGAACCAAATACGTTATGCAAAGTTTTTGTAAACACATTTTTTGTCTATAGATGGGTGACGTGAACGTATAATCAGTACAAGAAGTGGAAGGAAGTAAGGGAAGTGGAAGAATGGAATGTGTGGTGAGTGTAACTGGGTGACGTGAGTGTATAAGAAGTAGGAGGTTGGAATGAAATTACGAGAGTGGAAGTAGGGAATGTGTTGTGAGAAGTACTAGGAGTTGAGGGTATAAGAAGTGAAAGTGGAAGGAAATGAGGAAAGTGGAAGTAGGGAATATGTGGTCCAGTGGGGGTATAAGAAGTAGAAGAAGTGGAAGGAAATAAGGAGAGTGGAAGTAGGGAATGTGTGGTGAGTCAAAGTGGGTGACGTGAGGGTATAAGTAGTGCGAGACGTGGAAGGAAGTAAGGGGAGTGGAAGTAGGGAATGTGTGGTGAGGCGAACCAGGGTAGTGGGGTTGTAAGAAGTACGAGAAGTAGAAGGAAATGAGGAGAGTGGCAGTAGGGGAGGTGTGGTGATTGGAACTGGGCGACGTGAAGGTATAAGAAGTAGGAGGAGTGGAATGAAAGGAGGAGAGTGGAAGTACGGAAAGTGTGATGAGTGGAACTGGTTTACGTGAAGGTATAAGCAGTAGGAGGAGTAGAATGAAATGGGGAGAGTGGAAATAGGGAATGTCTGGTGACTAACTGGGTGACGTGAGTGTACAAGAAGTAGGCGTGGTGAAATGAAATGAGGAGAGTGGAAGCGGGGAATGTGTTTTGAGGAATACTAGGGTTAGTGTGAGTATAAGAAGTAGTAGAAGTGGAAGAAAATAAGGAGAGTGGAAGTAGGGAATGTGTGGCGAATGAAACTGGGTGACGTGAGGGTATAAGCAGTAAGAGAAGTGAAAGGAAGTAAGGGAAGTGGAAGTAGGGAATGTGTAGTGAGTGGAACTGTGTGACGTGAGGGTATAAGAGGTAGAAGGTGTGGAATGAAATGAGGAAAGTGGAAGTAGGGAATGTGTTGTGAGGGGTAATACGTGTTGAGGGTATAAGAAGTGGAAGTGGAAGGAAAAGAGGGGAGTGGGAGTAGGGAATGTGTGGTGAGGGGGACCAGGAGTAGTGGCGGTATAAGAAGTAGAAAAATAGAAGGAGAAGGCAAAAAAGAAAAGGACAAGAAGAAATAAGACGAGGGGAAGAGGAGAAGGCGAAAAGAAAAACGAGTGAAAAAAGAAAGAAAGGGGGAAGATGAAAAATAGAAGGAGAAGGAGAGAAGGGAAATTACAAAAAGAGAGGGAGGATGAGAAAAATACAAAAAAATAAGAATTAGAAAAGGAGGAAGAGAAGGCGAAAAAGAGAAGAAGGAGTTGAAAAAGAAGAGAAGGAGGGGAAAAGGAGAGATAGAAAACAATAATGTAGAAAACAAAAGGAGAAGAAGAAAAAATACAAGGAGAAAAGGAGAAGGAGAAGGCAAAAAAGAAAAGGAGAAGAAGAAAAATAAGGTGAAGGAAAAAAAGAGAAGAAGGTGAGAAAGAGAAAAAGAAAATGAGAAGCCGAAAAAGACAAGGAGGAGGTGAAAAAGATAAAAGGGGAAAAGGATAAGAAGAAAATAAAAAGAAGAAGGAGAAAAGAAGAAGAAAAGGGCGAAAAAGAACAGAAGAAGGATCAAAGGGAAAGGCGAAAAAGAAACGGAGAAGAAGAAAAAAGACAAAGAGAAGCAGGAAAGGAGGTGGCGAAAAAGAATAGTAGAAGAAGAAAAAAGATAAGGAGAGAAGGAGAGAGCGAGAAAGAAAAAAGGAGAAGAAGAAGGCAAAAAAGAGAAGGAGAAAAAGAAAAAAGAAGAAGGAGAAAAAGTGAAGGAGATGACGAAAAAGAGAAGAAGGAGAAGAAGAAAAAAGAAGGAGAAGGAGAAAAGAAGAAGAAGAAGAAGGTGAATAAGAACGGGAGAAGGATAAAAGAAAAAGGCGAAAAAGAAAAGGAGAAGAAGAAAAAGACAAGGAGAAGGAGGAAAGGAGAAGGCGAAAATGATTTATATTTTTCAAATCTGAATTATTTATTTGGTTAAAAATTTTACAATTCTCCTCAAAATTGTTTTTTTTTTGTTAAAAATTATTTTTTCCAACTGAAAATGTGATTATTACATTATTAGTTGAAAATTTATATTTTCAATATGAGAATTCAACTATTTCGTTGAAAAATGATGTATTTTGTTTCTATATTTAATTGAAAATTCAACTATATACTCTCGTAAAAGTTGAACCACTTTGTTGAAAATTAATTTTTCTGTTTGAAAATTCATCTCTTGGGTTAAAAATGGAAATATTTTGATTGAAAATTCGTTTTTTTGGTTGAAAATTAATTTTTTAAATTAAAAATTTAACTAATCCAGTTGAACTACTTCGTTGAAACTGATTTTTTTGTTGTTAAAAAATAAATTTTTTATCGATAAATGTAACTTCTTCATTTTTGGCTGAAGATGTATTTTTTAAATCGAAAATTCAATTATTCAAAGTCAAAAATTCAATTAAATTAATTGAATTAAATCCAATTAAATCAAAATTCCATTCAATCGAAAATTCAATTATTTTAAATCGAAAATTCAAATAAAATTATTGAAAAATGCAATTCAAAATTCTCTTAGGTTGAAAATTGAATTATTTTATTGAAGAGTCGTTATTTTTTTATTAAGAATTAATTTTTTACCTGAAAATGTAACTTCCATTATTTGTTGAAAATTGATATTTTTAGTTAAAAATTCGTCTTTATTGGTCGAAAACTAATCTTTTTGGCTAAAATTCATATTTTCGGGTTGAAAATGCAACTTTTTTACAAAAAAAAATCGTCTTTGGCTTCAAAATTTAACAATTTAGATGAAATTTGTTTTCTGTTTTGTCTGAAAAAGCTTTATTTATTGACAATTCGTCTTTTTGATTAAAAAATTTGAATTTTGAGTTGAAAGTTGAACTACTTTGTTAAAAATTCCTTTTTTTAAAGTTTCATCATTTTAATTGAAAATTCATATTTCTGCTTGAAAATTTGTCTTGTTTGGTTGAAAATTCAAGCGTTTTGTTGAAAATTTGTCTATTCGAACCAAAAATTCGTCCTTTTAGATTCAAAATTCACATTTTTTGTTAAGAATTAAGCTCTCTTCTAAAAATTAAATTATTTCGTTGAAAATGCAACTGTTTTTGGTTGAGATCAATCTTTTTTGTTTAAAATTCGATCATTTGGTTGAAAATTCATCTTTGTAAGTTGAAAATTCAACAATTTGGTTAAAAATTAATATTCTGCAACAAAACACGAATTTTCAAGAAAATAGTTCAATTTTTCATTAGAGAAATTACATTTTGCTACTATAAGGAATCTCTAACCACAGAAATGCATTTTCAACCAAGAAGATTATTTTTCTACTAAAGAAGACGAATTTTCAACAAAATACATGAATTTTTAACCAAAAAGATGAATTTTCAAACAAGAAGATTAATTTTCTACGAAAAATACGATTTTCCAACAAAATACATCAATTTTCAACCAAAAAAACTTAATTTTCAAACAAAAAGTTTAATTTTCTACCAAAAAACGCAGGATTTTTTTTTAAATACATGAATTTTCAACCCAAAAAGATGAATTTTTGAAGAAGATTAATTTTCTACCAAAATATACGATTATTCAACAAAATACATCAATTTTCAATAAAAAATTTAATTTTTAAACAAGAAGTTTGATTCTCTACCAAAAAAAAACGATTTTTCAACAAAATACATCCATTTTCAACCAAAAAATCTAATGTTCAAACAAGAAGATTAATCTTTTTACCAAAAAGTAAGAATTTTCAACAAAACACATCAATTTTCAACCAAAAAATTTAATTTTTAAACAAGAAGTTTGATTTTCTACCAAAAAACACGATTTTTTAACAAAATACATCAAATTTCAACTCAGAAAGGTAAATTTTTAAATAAGAAGATTAATGTTCTACCAAAAAAGCAGGAATTTTTCAAAAAATACATCAATTTTCAACCCAAAAATATTAATTTCCTGCAGAAAAAAAAACGAATTTTCAACAAAGTATATTAATTTTAAACTAAAAACATGAATTTCCAAACAAAAAGATTAATTTTCCACCAAAAAAGGAACAATTAAAAAAAAATCAATTTTCAACAAAAAAGATGAATTTTCAACCAAAAAAACTTAATTTTCAAACAAGAAGTTTAATTTTCTACAAAAAGAAGAGGATTTCTAAACAAAATACATCCATTTTCAACCAAAAAAATCGAATGTTCAAACAAGAAGATTAATTTTCTACTCAAAAAGAAGAATTTTTAACAAAGTACATGAATTTTTAATTTTTCCTCAGAAAATTTACGATCGAAATTTTCAATGTTATTGTTGTTATTGAAGCCGAAAGCGCTTTTGCATATTTAGGGAAAATTTTTTTCTTCAGAAAATTTTTTCTCAGAAAATTTACTATCGAAATTATCAATGTTATTGTTGTTACTGAAGGCGTTATTGAGTTTGAAATTGTTGTGAAAATTTCTTTGTTTAGAAAATTTTGCCTCAGAATATTTACTATCGAAATTCACAATGTTATTGATGTTATTGAAGCCGATAGCGCTTTTGACATTTTTGGGGAAAAATTTTGTCTTCCTAGAATTTTGCCTCAGAAAATTAACTATCGAAATTTTCACTGTTATTGTGGTTATTGAAGCCGATAGTGCATTTGACATTGTTGGGAAAATTTTTTTTTTCAGAAAATTTTTCCTCGGAAAATTTACTATCGGAATTTTCAATGTTATTGTTGATACTGAAGCCGAAAGCGCTTTTGACATTGTTGGGAAAAAATTGTATTTTTCAGATAATTCTTCCCCAGAAAATTTACTATCGAAATTTTCAATGTTATTATTTTTATTGACATTGTTGTGAAAAAAATTTTTTTTCGGAAAATTTGTCATCAGAAAAGTTACTATCGAAATTTTCAATATTATTGTTGTTATTGAAGCCGATAGAGCATTTGACATTGTTGGGAATAAAAAATGTTTTCAGAAAATTTTTCCCCAGAAAATTTACTATTTAAATTTTTAATGTTATTGTCGTTATTGAAGTCGATAGTGATTTTGAAATTTTTCGGGAAAAATTTTTTCTCCGGAAAATTTTTCCTGAGAAAATTTGCCATCGAAATTTTCAATGTTATTGTTGTTATTGAAGCCGATAGCGCTTTTGCATTTTTAGAAAAAATATTTTTTTCAGAAAATTTTCCCTCAGATAATTTACTATCGAAATTATCAATGTTATTGTTGTTACTGAAGCCGGTAGGGCTTTTGCATTTTTAGAGAAAATTTTTTTTTCAGAAAATTTTCCCTCAGAAAATTTACTATCGAAATTTTCAATGTTATTGTTGTTACTGAAGCCGATTTTTTGTAGAAAATTCAATTATTTTGTTAGAAAGTCATATTTTTTGGTCAAAAATTACACTGTTTTAAAAATACTTTTATTTGGATTTAAAATTCACCTTTCTTTGTTGAAAATTCAGCAATTTGGTTTAAAATTAAACTATTTTGTAGAAAATTCAACTATTTTGTTGAAAATTGAACTATTTTGTTAAAAGATAATATTTTTTGGTCGAAAATTAAACTATTTTCTTGAAAATTGAACTGTTTTGTTAAAAAATCATATTTTTTTTTGAAAATTGAACTATTTTGTTGAAAATTCAGCAATTTGGTTGAAAATTCACCTTTTTTTGTGTGGAAAACTCAACTTTTTGGTTGAAAAATGAACTATTTTGTTGGAAAGTCTTCTTTTTGGGTCAAAAATTAAATTGTTTTGTTGACAATACATCTGTTTGGATTTAAAATTCACTTTTTTTGTGGAAAATTCAACTTTTTTATTGAAATTATTGAATTTGGATTGGAAATTGACCTTTTTTGTTCAAAATTTAGCAATTTGGTAGAAAATGAAACTATTTTGTTAAAGATTCAACTATTTTGTTGAAAATGGAACTATTTTGTTAAAGTCATCTTTTTTCGTGGAAAATTCAGCAATTTGGTTGGAAATTCAACCGATTTCTTAAAAATGTGTCTATTTGGATTCAAAATTCATCTTTTATGTTGAAAATTCGAAAAATTGGTTGAAAATTCAACTATTTTGTTAAAAAGTCATCTTTTTGGGTCAAAAGATAGACTGATTTGTTGAAAATACGTCTATTTGGATTTAATATTCACCTTTTTTGTTGAAAATTTAGTAATCTGGTTGAAAATTAAACTATTTTTTAGAAAATTCAACTATTTTGTTGAAAATTTAACAATTTTGTTAAAAAATAATATTTTTTGGTCGAAAATTGAACTATTTTGTTGAAAATTGAACTGTTTTTTTAATAAGTCATAGTTTTTGGTCAAAAATTGAACTATTTTGTTAAAAATTCAACTATTTTGTTAAAAATTCAACTATTTTGTTAAAAATTCAACTATTTTGTTAAAAATTCATTAAAAAGTTTCCTGGAATTTTGGAAAATATGGCACGATTTTGTAGGGTCCACTATGATATTCCGAAAAATCCCAATCTGTGATTTTATAAAATTTCTGAGAATTTCAATGATTTTGAGGAATTTTGAAAGCTCACAAGGTATTTTGATAAATTCTCCAAGATTTCAGGTAGTATCATCAGATTTCAAGTAATTTCAAGAGATATTATAATATTTCTATAGATTTTTAAGAATTTATTCACAAGAATTCATTGATTCCGTATGAGTTCAAAGAGATTTCCTAATATTTCAAGGTTCTATCAAATATTTCAAAGAATTTGAAATATTTTAGGGAATTTAAAAATATTAAAAAATACTTCGCAACGTAAAATTTTAATTAATATAAATTTTTTTAAATTATTCATCATTTCATGATATTTCAAAAGATTACAAGGGATTTTATAAAATTCCGAGGATGTTTCTATTTTTGGAGGAGTTCAGAAGCTCTCAAGGTTTTTGAATAAATGTCAAGGATTTTAAGAAGTAGCGGCAGATTTAATAGAATTTCACAAGATTTTATTTTGAATTCACTTTGAATTCGTATGAATTTTTCTGAATTCTACAGAATTTTCGTTTTTTTTTAATTCACGTGAATTCTTCAAAATTCAGTTAATTCTACGTGATTTAATGTATTTCTTTTATTATTTGTTCAATTCATCTTGAAGTCGGAACTTCATAAAATTCTTCCGAATTTCCTAGAATTTTCCTAAACTCACTTCTAACCGACTGAAATCAATGCATTTTTTCATATTTTTAATTTCTCTTAAATTTCTTAAATTTCATTTATTTAATTGAAATTTATGTACTCATGTACATTTTATGACGAACAAATCACAATTTATTTCAGAAATAACATTTCTTTAAATTTCAAAAATGAAAAAACTTATTGCGGCAATATAATTTACAAATGAATTGAATGTTCAAAAAATTTGAGAGCCAATTATAACAAAGTAAATTATAATTATATTCACAATTTTTCCAGATGATAATGATGAAAGAATTAGCCTACAAATATTACATTAAAAATCCTTCTCTAACTGAAAATGAAACTATTCTATTTTTTCTGGGAAATGTATCTTCTTCAGATGAAAATTCATCAATTTTGTTGAAATTTGACTTTTTCTTTGGTACAAAATTAACCTTTTTGGTTGAAAATTCAACTACTAGATTGACCAAAAGAAAATTTTTTTCAAAAAATAGTTGAATTTTCAACTATATACGATCAATTTTCAGCAACAAAACATCAATTTTTAACAAATGAATTCCATTTTCAAACATGAAGATAAATTTTCAATTACAGTGAAGAATTTTTCAATCAAACAGACGAATTTTCAACAAAATAATTTAACTTTCAAACATAGAAATTAATTTTTATCTAAAATGATGTATCTTCAATTAAAATATTGAAATTTTTAGTTTCAGAAATTGTTAAAAAGAAAAAAAAATTACAAAGAATGAGATAAATTGGCACTAAAATTATAAATCTTCAACGAAAAAATCATTTCTTGACGAAGTGGTTGAATTGAAATAGAAAAGGCGATCTTTCAATAAAATAGTTGAATGCTCAACCAAATAAAGTTAATTTTCAAACCCATGAAACGATTTTTCAGAAAAAAAGTTGAATTTTCAACTATGAAAGATCAATTTTCAGCAACAAAAAAAAGACATTTTTAACAAATTAGTTAAATTTCGACCATAAAGATAAATTTTCAATTACAGTGATGAATTTTTCAACCAAATGGACGAATTTTTCATCAAATAATTAAATTTTTAACAAAAAAAATCTATTTTTATTGAAAACGATAAACCTTAAATTAAAATAATTAAATTTTTAATTACAACAATTATTTTTAAAGAAAGAAAAAATTCTAACCAATGAAATAAATCAGCCCTAAAATTAAAAATCTTCAAACAAAAACGATTTTTTTAACAAAGTGGTTTGATTGAAATAAGAAAGACAAACTCAAGAAATGAAAAGAAATTCATGCAAATTGTTGAATTTTCAAGCCAAATAACTTTCAACGAAAGAAATCCATTTTCATCTAAAATGATGAATATTCAATTGAAATAATTAAATTTTCAGTTACATTAATTAAATATTTAAATTTTCAGTTGAAAAAATTCATTTTTAACCACATAAAATGAATTTTCAACAAAAAAGTTACATTTTCAACTAAAAAAAATGAATTTTAAACTAAATTGATGAATCTTTAACCAAAGAAATAAATTTTTGATCGAACAGTTGAATTTTCAACCAAAAAGATTAATTTTCAACCAAAAAGATTAATTTTCTACCAAAAAAGACAAATTTTTAATAAAATACATGAACTTTCAACTAAAGAAGATATATTTACATACAAAAATTAGAATAGTTGAATTTTCAGTTAAAAATAAAATTTTCATCGTAAAAATACAAATTTTCAATAAAATAGTTAAATTTTGAACTAAAGAAGATAGATTTTCAACCAAAAATAGAAATTTTCAACAAAATAGTTCAATTTCTAAGCAAAAAAATTTATTTTCAAACAATAAGATAAAATTTCAGCAAGTAAGATTACTTTTCTATAAAAAAAAGACGAATTATCGACAAAATACATAAATAAATAAATAAATAATAAATTTTCAACCAAGAAAGAAATTAATTTCAAACAAAATATTTATTTTTTCAGCTAAAGGAATGAATTTAAAAATAAATTGACGAATATTTAACAACAAAAAAAGAATTTTTAACCAAATATTTCAAATTCCAACTAAAAAAATGATTTTAAAACTAAAATGATGAATCTTCCGCCAAAAAATGAATTTTTAACAAAATAGTTGAATTTTCAGTTTAAAAAAATTAATTTTCAACTTTTAAAATTCGAATTGTCAACAAAATGGTTCAATTTTAAACCCAAAAGATAAAGTTTTAACTAGTAAGATTACTTTTCTACCATAAAAGATAAATTATCAACAAAATAATTGAATTCTAGACCAAAGAAATGAATTTTCAGTGAGAAAAAAAAAAATTTCAACCTAGAAGATTAATTTTCTACCAAAAAGATTAATTTTCTACCAAAAAGAATAATTTTCTACCGAAAAAGACAAATTTTTAACAAAATACATTAATTTTCTACTAACAAAAAAAATACATTTTTACACAATATCGGAATAGTTATATATTGGCAATTATGAATATTCCATGATCTGCTCGGCAATCGAGGCTCGATTTGTCCGGTATAGATTTTCGCAAAAAGCACCTCTTCAGCTGATTCAATTTTTTCTTCGACTTTTATCTCCGGTGGAGCTATACAAAAATAAACTTTACGATTTTACACACATTAGGGTGATCGGGAATTTAATTAAAAACCGGAGAATTTACTGCTGATCGCAGAAAAATTCAAGTTTTCATTATTTTAATAATTTTGGTCAAATTAGAAAATTAATTTCTACTTTATTATTTTATTTTATTGGGTTACGGATTTATTTCCTGAAAATGCAATCACTAAAAATTTACTAAAATTCATATCTGATTGAAAATGTAACTAATTTGTTGAAAATCAATTTTTTGAACTGAAAATTCAACTATTTCAGTAGAAAATTTAACTATTTTTCTGAACATCCAGTTTTTTAATAGACAAATTAATTATTCTATTTTTGTTTGAAAATGTATCTTTTTTGGATGAAAACTCAACTATTTGGTTGAAAACTGTAATTTTTTATTTAGAAATTAAACTAATTATTTTAAAATTTATGAACTATGTAAAAAATTCGTCTTTTTTTGTAGAAAATTAATTTTTATGGTAGAAAATTCATCTTTTTGGTTGAAAATTCAACTATTCCAGTTGAAGATTCATCAGTTTAGTTAAAAATTCATCAGTTTGCTTGAAAATCCATGTATTTCGTTGAAAAATAAATTTTGTGTAGGTAGAAAATTATCTTTGTCATTCCAAGTTAATCTTCTTGTTTAAAAATTCTTTTTTTTCGGTTAAAAATTCAAGTATTCAAGTTAAATATTTATAATTTTAGTTGAAAATTCATCTTTTAGGTTGCAAATAAAATTACTGGGTTGACATTCAAATTCTTTTGTTAAAAATTAAGTTTTTTGGTTGAAGATTGATCCTTTTGATTCAAAATTCATTTCTTTGGTTGAAAAATAAGCTGTTTGATCTCTTTGTTTGAACATTCATTTTTTGACTAATAATTTACTTATTCAATTTTTGGTTGAAATATGAGCTATTTGATTGAAATACAAAATACATGAATTTTCAACAAAATAGTTGAACTTTTAACCAAGAAGGGGAATTTTTAACAATATAGATTGAATAAAGTCTATCAAGGAAGATAATTTAAAAAAAATTAATAGTTAAATTTCAGTTAAAAATAAATAAATTTTTAATTGGAAAAAACTAATTTTCAACCAAGGAAATGAATTTTCAACGAGAAGGATTAATTTTCCAACAAAAAAGATTTATTTTTAACAAAATACACGAATTTTCAAACAACTTTGAAAATTTAAAAATATTTTCAACCTAGCAGTTAAATTTTGAACCAAAGAAGTAAATTTTCAACAAAATAGACGCATTTTAACAAATAGTTGAACCTTCAACCAAGTAGATAAATTTTCAATAAAAAAGATTATATAAAGTCTGTCAAAGAAGATGAGTTTCCAAAAAGAATTAATACTTAAATTTCAGTTATAAATAAATAAATTTTTAATTGAAAAAATCTAATTTTCAACCAAGAAAATTAATTTTCAGCGAGAAGGATTAATCTTCCAACGAAAAAAATTAATTTTCAACAAAATAGTTGAACTTTTAACCAAGTAGGTGAATTTTTAACAAAATAGATTAAATAAAGTCTGCCAAAGAAGATAATTTAAACAAAAAATTAATAGTTAAATTTCATTTAAAAATAAATAAATTTCTAATTGGAAAAAACTAATTTTCAACCAAGGAAATGAATTTTCAGCGAGAAGGATTAATTTTCCAACAAAAAAAGATTAATTTTTTACAAAATACATGAATTTTCAACAAAATAGTTGAACTTTCAACCAAAAAGGGGAATTTTTAACAATAAAGATTGCATAAAGTCTATCAAGGAAGATAATTTAAACAAAATTAATAGTTAAATTTCATTTGAAAATAAATAAATTTTTAATTTGAAAAAACTAATTTTTAACCAAGGAAATGAATTTTCAGCGAGAAGGATTGATTTTCCAACAAAAAAGATCAATTTTTTACAAAATACATGAATTTTCAACAAAATAGTTGAACTTTTAACCAAGAAGGGGAATTTTTAACAATATAGATTGAATGATCAATTTTCAGGAAAAAAATAATAAATTTCAAAAAAAAAAAAAAACGAATTTTTAACAAAATAGTCAAATTTTCAACCAAAGAGATGAATTTGTAATTAAAATTATGAATTATCATCTAAAATTACGAATTTTTCAATCAAAAAGAATGAATATCAACAAATAAAGATATTTATTAAAGACAGCATTTTTTTTAAATTGTCCAATTTTCAAGCCAAAAGATAATTTTTCTTCAAGACAGTTGAATATTCAACTAAAAAAGATCAATTTTTAGTAGAAAAAAGGAATAATTTTCACAAAAAAAAAACGAATCTTTAACAACATAGTCAAATTTTCAACAAAAGAGATGAATTTTCAATTAAAATGATGAATTTTCAACTAAAATTACAAATTTTTCAACCAAAAAGGATTATTTTCAACAAATAAACATTTTTTTTCTAGACAAAGAAAAAAGTTTTAAAAAATTGTCTAAATTTCAAGCCAAAAGACGATTTTTGAAGACAATTGTTGAATTTTCAACCTACAAAGAGGAATTTTGATCTAAATGCTTGAATTTCTAATAAAAAAATATTTACCTTTAACTAAAAACAGTTGCGTTTTCAACAAAAAGTTACATTTTTGAGCCAAAAAGCTGAATTTTTTAGAAGAAAGTTGAATTTTCAAGAAAATAGGTAGTTTTCAACCAAAGTGTTGAATTTTCAAACAAATAATCAAATTTTCAACAAAATATTTGAATTTTTAATCAAATACTGTCCGGTTGGACACATAGACTTGTTCGAGGCTTCTCGTTCGATCACTGAAGTTAAGCAGCGCTTGGCTCGGTTATACTTGGATGGGAGATGTCATACTAGATGGAGTGTATTTTTTATCAGCTTTTAAGTTGTCTTCACCCTCAAAATTAAGATAATATTAATGATAATAATCATGAATAGTGAGATTTTGAACCTACACAGATGAATCCTTAACAACAAATGTAATAGTTGATATTTGAACCAAAAAGATGAAATTTCTACCAAAAGAGATTATTTTGAAAACCAAATAGACGAATTTTTAACAGGATATAAGAATGTGTATAAGAGACAGCTATATTCACAGCAAACTCCAGCTGACCCAATGATCTTATCCTCCGAGGAATAATTTCCAGCTGTCAGTGAAAAGCGTATATGCCTGTGATCTGATAGGCACGTCTCAGGCGATACATATCAGACCCTTAATGCTACGCTAATAGATATAGAGCACAAAGTCAGGTCAATAACCTCATGACATCTAGTTGTCGCAAAGGTTGGTGTATTTCCATGAATTAATATGGTTAAATCGGTAGTCAAAGGGTAATCTAAAAGGAAGTCCAAGCTGTTGTTGATGAAACTTCTACTTTAAAAAATAAATGATAAACGAAAAACTACGAATTTCTCTGTTAGATATTTGTCAAAATTTTGAAAAATTCATGAATTCTTTGAATATTTTTGAAGGGCTCTATGTGGTTAATGAAGCATTGCATTTTTAACGTATAATTTGATCCTGGAGTTTGCACTCTAAACTATGTCAGATTTGGAGTATTATTCTTTAAAATTTATTTTTCATTTCCATTGCCTGGAAACTTTAAGGGTAGTTATTTTGATTTTATTTTATTGCCAATAAGTATCGAGCTGATGAGTATATAATTTTCTCTCTGGTTATTATCAGATGTTTCGTGAAATTGTTTAAAGCGATTCAATACCTTGACAGCTACAAAGAATTATTTTCTTTATCGTAGTTTTTAGAGATTGGAAGACAACTTGAATGTTTAGTTCTGGTGCTACGACTACTTTGAGGAAATTAACTATTTTTGTATTTCTAGGTATTTTTTATCTAAGACAGAGCACTCCTTTCATTATTTTCCTGGGATAACGAACCACTAATGAAATATTTTTGTACTTTTTGTTTTTGTGTTTATCTTGGCATTTTCGTTTTAGGGTGCTTCATCCATAAGGCCAAACTTTGAATTGTTACACACTGCGCGAGCCCTCTCATTTCAACTGCAAACTAAGTGCAGGTTGCTTATTTCTAGACTTTATACTGAATTTGGTGGCTTTGAAAATTATCTCTCTATAATTGCTTTCGGAAGAGGGGCTGTACGAATGATTCTTTTTGGAACTTTTCCGTTGTAATTCATTATTTGAATTGAAAATTTATCTCTTTGGTTGAAAATTAATATTTTAAACTGAAAATTTAACAATTTTGTTGAAAAATTGATTTTTCTTTGCTGAAAATTATTTCTTAAACTAAAAATTGAACTAATCTAGTTGAATATTCCATCATTTTAGTTCAAAATTCATCTCTTTGGTTAAAAATTAATTTTGTAATCCAAATTTTAACTATTCAATTTATGCTTAAAAATTGATCTTTTTCGATCAAATATCAATTTTTTGTGGAAAAATTGCCTTTTTTGTTAGAAAATTGATCTTCCTGGTAGAAAATTAATTTTTTGGTCAAAAATTCAACTATTCCAGTTGAAAATTCATCATTTTTGTTGAAAATAGAACTATTTTGTTGAGATTATTTATTTATTTACTTTGAAAATTAATTTTTTGAACTAAAAATTAACTATTTCACTTTTCGTTTAAAATTTATTTTTATTTTCCTACAGGAAATTAATCTTTTTGGTTAAAAATTTACTTTTTGGTTGAGAGTTGAATCAATTTGTTAAAAGTTCAATTTATTAGTTCAGGATTCAGCTTTCTGGTTGAAAATTGAACTATTTTGTTAAAAATTTAATTGCTTTGTTAAAAATTAAACTATTTTGTTGACAAGTCATTTTTTGGTCGAGAATTCAACTATTTTGTTGAAAAATTGTTTTTTCTTTGCTGAAAATTAATTCTTAAACTAAAAATTTAATTAATCTAGTTGAATATTCCATCATTTCAGTTGAAAAGTCATCTCTTCGGTTGAAAATTAATTTTTTAAACTGAAATTTTAACTATTCAATTTATGCTTGAAAATTGATATTTTTTTTTATCAGAAATCAATGTTTTGTTAGAAAATTAATCTTACTGGTTAAAAATTGAACTATTTTGTTTAAAATTTAATTGCTTTGTTAAAAATTAAACTATTTTGTTGAAAAGTCATTTTTTGGTAGAAAATTTAACGATTTTGTTGAAAAATTGTTTTTTCTTTACGGAAAATCAATTCTTAAACTGAAAATTTAACTATTCAATTTATGGTTGTTGACAATTCGTTTCCTTTTAATTTAAATACCATTTTTAACTGAAAATTTAATTATTCCCTTATTGGTTGAAAATTTATCTTTTTCGGTTAAAAACTAATCTTTACTTTTTGAAATTTTCTCTTTTTTAGTTAAACATGCAACTGTATAGTTGAAAATTCATATTTTCAGGTTGATAATAGAACTGTTCCATAAGAAATTTGTGTTTGGGCTTAAAATTTCAACAATTCATATATTTTGTTGAAAACTCGTATTTTTTTGTAGAAAATTAAACTTCTTCCTGGTTGTATATCCATATTTTTGGATCCAATAATTCATCTCTTCTGGTAGAAATTTCTCTTTTTTTCATTTTAAAAAGGCAACGCTTACATTTTTTATTGAGAATTCATCTTTTTGTTGAAAATTGAAATGTGTTCTAAAAAATTTCATCTTTTTTAAAGAAAATTGATTAATTTTTTTATTGGAAATTTACCTTTTCGGGTTCAAAAATCCATTTTTTTCTAAAGCACTTGACTTTTTAGCTTTAAAATTTAACCATTTGGTTGAAAATACGTCGCTTTTTATTTAAATGTTAATCTTTTTTGTTTAAAAATTTGACTATTTGGTTGAAAATTCATCTTTTTAGTTAGAAAATGCAAGTATTCAACGATTTAGTTGAAAATTTAATGATTTTGTTAAGGTCATATTTTCTGGACGAAAATTCACTGTTTTGTTGGAA
>JAABKJ010075445.1:217355468-217487635 GCA_011634705.1 Andricus grossulariae
AAGTTTAATCTCTATTGTTTGGAATTTCGACCATTTGGTTAAAAATTCTTCCTAATAGGTTGAAAATTCAACTATTTTGTTGAAAATTTATATCTTTCTTGTTGGAAAATGAACTTTCTTGTTAAAAAGAGATCTTGTTTTTGGTAAACAGTTTAACTGTCTTTTTAAACATTCGTCCTTTTGGGTTAAAAATTCATCTTATATTGTAGGAAAGTCATATTTTGTATGAAATAAATAAGAAAATAAAAAAATTAGAAACCTTAACCTAAAATGGTTTTATTACGTTTACAAATGATTCTTTGTTAAAAATGTTACAAAATCAAAATACTGGTCTATGAATGTTTCTCTAGGGACTTTTTTTTTTCTTTATAAATTTTTTTAATGTTTCTTTAGAAACGGTAAACTTTACATTTTTAAAGATATTCCTTCAGAAAAAATAAACATTACATTTTTAAATATATTTCTTTAGAAAATATAAACATTATATTTTTGAACATGTTTCTGTAGAGACTGTAAACATCACATTTTTAACGGAATTTCTTTAGAAAATATAAAAATTACCTCTTTAAATATGTTTCTGTAGAGACTGCAAACATTACATTTTTAAAGATATTTCCTTAGAAAATATGAAAATTACATTTTTAAATATGTTTTTGTAGAAACTGTAAACATTACATTTTTAGAGATGTCTCTTTAGAAACTGTAAAAATTAAACTTTTAAAACTTTTTCCTCAGAATCTGTAAACATTCAAATTGTAATCATGATTATTTAGAAACTTTTAGCATCAAACTTTTAAAGATGTTTCTCTTGGGACTTTTGTTTTTCTTTATACATTTTTTAAATGTTTCTTTAGAAACGGTAAACATTACATTTTTAAAGATATTTCTTTAGAAAATATAAAGATTAAGTTTTTAAATATGTTTCTTTAGAGGCTGTAAACATTAAATTTTTAAATATATTTCTTTAGAAAATATAAACATTATGTTTTCAAATATGTTTCTGTAGACACAGTAAATATTACATTTTTGAGGGTATTTCTTTATAAAATATAGAAATTACATTTTTAAATATGTTTCTGTTGAGACTGTAAACATTAAATTTTAAAGATATTTCTTTATAAAACATAAACATTACATTTTTAAAGATTTTTTGTTAGAAACTGTAAAAATTAAACTTTTTAAATTTTTTCATCAGAAACAGTAAAAATTAAAATTTTAATCATGATTCTTTAGAATCTGTAAGCATTAAGCTTTTAAAGATGTCTCTTATGAACTTTTATGTATCTTTATACATTTTTTAAATGTTTCTTTCAAAACTGTAAACATTACATTTTTAAAGATATTTCTTTAGAGAATATAAACATTACATTTTGAAATATTTTTCTGCTGAAACTGTGAACATCACGTAATATAATTTGTCAAAGCTTTCTAAATTAAACATATCAAATAAATCACTAGAAACTGAAAAAAAGCATTATTTATAATAAATACGTAGCGCGCGATCAATGATTCTATTTAGATTAGAAAAAAAAAAAACAATCATAAATTCGAAAATGTCAATTTTGTTTTGATTTTCGATGGTCAGATATATATATATATATATTTTTTTTTTAAATGCTTATGGTCAATGAAAAAGGCATGAAAAACTTTATCGGACCCTCAATTAGATAATGAATTGATACTTTTTCTAAAGATTCAATTTATTATTGAAAAATAAGAATGAACTATTTTGTTAAAAATTCGTTTTTGTTTTGTAAATTCAATTTCTTTACCGAAAATCGAACTATTGCATTCTTGTCTGAAAATGGATAGTTTTTTCGATGAAAATTCAACTATTTGATTAAAAGTTGTACTATTTTGTTAAAAATTAATTTTATTGGTTGAAAAGTAAATATTCAGTTTAAAGTTAAAATTTTCTAACTGAAAATTTAACTATTCCATTTTTTTGTTGAAAATTGATCATTTTTAGTTGAGAATTCAACCATTTGGTTGAATATCGTCTTTTTGGTTTGAAAATGTAATTTTTTTTTGAAAATTCTATTATTTTGGTAGAAAATTCAACAATTTGGTTGAAAATTAACTTTTAGGTTGAGAATTCATATTTTCGGGTTGAAAATTCAACTCTTTTGTAGAAAATTCTTCTTTTTGGGTTAGAAATTCTGTTATTTTGAAAAAAAAATAAATATTTCAACTTTTATTTTAATAGACATTAAAAAATAAATATTTATAATTCAACTTGCTCGTTTTTAGTTGAAAATTCAACTATTAAATTTTGTATTAAGAATTCATAGTTTTTCGTTCAAAATTCAAGTACTAAGTTAAAAGTTGAACTACCTTGTTCAAAATTTATTTTATTGGTTGAAGAATGAAATATTTGGTTAAAAATTCGTTCTTTTTTGTTAATTTAATTTCTTTACTGAAAATCGAACTATTCCATTCTTGGCTAAAAAGTGATCCTTTTTTGGATGAAAATGTGCTTTAAGTTTGATACACTTGTGAATCTTTGGTGTTTACTTATATAGTATGATGTTATTCAGCTTTAAGCATTGTTTGTTTGTGCTTTGTACCCATTGATGCTTTTGTAAGCTTTGAGGGTTGTTTACTTGTTTTTTGCATGATTGTAGGCTTGTATGGTTTATGCCATGTATTTGCAAAATCTTTGCATATGCAACCTTTGTGCTTTGTGTTTTGGTACTTGTTAATGCTTTGCATTACCCTAAGTACAACACTCTTGTGCCCTTGTAGGATTGTTCCTAGATGCATATATGTATGTATGCATTGGTTGAGTGTTGGACTTGCAAATGATACTCTTCAATTGAGTTTATCATTTTTGCATGTCCGGATGTTCAATTGAGCTTAAGTGACTACTATTGTTGATCTTGCCATGAATTATTGCTTTTATGCCTATGTTCATTTTTGCTTGATCATGCTTATTTTGCTCCATATTAAGTTTTCTGCATACAATGATATTGCTATGTTATTGTGTTTTAGGAGTTACTTATTCATATGTTCAAGAGCTTTTCAGAATCTAGAGTTAGGTATCGGTAAGTTTTCCAACTGTTCCCAACTCACGCATTAAGTCTAGAGTTTGTTATAGGGTTTTGTCACGGAATAGCCAAAGGGGGAGATTGTAAAGTTGTTATTTACAACTATGTATTTTGTTGGCTTTTATTCCGTGCCAAATTTGATTGTAATTTTATTCAATTTTTTGTACCTTGTATTTATTGTGGGATTTAATTGTAAAGGTTGTGTGATAGAGAGAGTGTGTGTGAAGACTCAAGCATTTGGAGGCTGAAGAATTCTCGCGGGTATGTCGCGACCTAGCTTCCCGCGAAGTGAAACATGTGCCCTACACATGCTGGAATGCGAAGAGTCATGACAGATGGAGACAGCTGTCTCTCGCGAGTATCTCGCGGGTAAGGCCTTCCCGCGAGACACCCGCGAGACATGCTGTTCTGCCAGCCTGTACTGAATGACTCACACATTTTGCACCTATCCTATATAAACCCCCATTACCCACAAATGTTGAGGTATGCTTCAGCCTTCTAATTCAAAACTTTGAATCTGCTCTTAAACTGGATCCTTAAAGTGTAAGTATATGGAGAAGAAATGAAATCACTTATCTCTAATAGACATTGACATGTGAAATGTTATATAAAACAGCGTGTAAAAAATTTCATTTTTTCCAATGAATTATCTTTTTAGAGTGGAAGCACAGCTTGGTATGTGTTTTATATGATTGTATTTTCATTTCAGAATGAACGTGTTGTCAGTTTTTAAATGAAATCAGTATTGGAAGTGTTTTGTGGTCCATTTGGTAAGTTGGATGTATTAATCTATAATCATCTCAAAAAGTTCAAATAGTAATTGAAAATTTTTGTTGTTGATTGCAATTATATATTAATAATGACTCCATTACAGTAATCCAAAAAACCCGAAGTTCGAATTTCTTTTGGGATAATGGCTCTTTTTGTGAGGTTCCCAAAAAAATAAAATGCATAATTTTTCCTCTCAAACAACGTTTAGGGATTCCGCACACCCCACAGTCGAGGGATCGGGAATTTACTGTTCATAATCCACCACAATCCACAATTTCTTGACCGATTTCGATGGTTTTTAGGGTTTCGTAGTCCGGGCTGAAACCCTTACGGTTTCGGTCGGGTGTCCATCCGTCGTGTTAAAGGGCATGGGCGCCAACATTTTGTTTCTAACATTTTTTTCAATAAAATTTTGTTTTTATATTTTTTATTTAAAAACTGTTTTTTCAAACAACATTTTTTTCAACATATTTTGTTTCAAAAAGTTTTATTCAAACATTTTTTTTCATACAATTTTTGTTTACAAAATTGAAACCTTTTTTTTTAAGATTCTGCTAAGACCTAAATAGAAGTGCTCAGGATCAAATCCTGCACAACGACTCCAGGCCCGATTCTTTAATTTCACTCTGTGGAATTCATTATTTGAACAAATAATTAAAACAAAAAATTTCACAATTATAAATATTTTGCACCAAAGCCGCCTTCCTAAGAGCCTTCTAATTCAAAACTTTGAATCTGCTCTTAAACTGGATCCTTAAAGTGTAAGTATATGGAGAAGAAATGAAATTTTTTGGGAATTTTATAGTGTGGATAGAGTCTCTGATTTTTGGGCTCCTCGAAAATACCCACTCCGATTTTTGGGCTTCAACCCTTAACACTAAAAATCAACCCCTTGGTACCTCGCAGATGTGACTTTCTCAAAGAATAATCTTTTTGGGAATTTTATAGTATGGATGGAGTCTCTGATTTTTGGGCTCCTCGGAAATAACTTTTCCGATTTTTGTGCTCCAACCCCTAACATTAAAAATCAACCCCTTAGCACAATGCAGATTCAACTTTCTCAAAAAATAATATTTTTGGAAATTTTAGTGTGGATAGATTCTCTGACTTTTGGGCTCCTCGAAAATACCCACTCCGATTCTTGGGCTCCAACACTCAACATTAAAAATCAACCCCTTGGCACAACACAGATACGACTTTCTCAAAAAATAATCATTTTGAGAATTTTATAATGTGGATAGAGTCTCTGATTTTTGGGCTCCTCGAAAATACCCATTTTGATTTATGAAACCCAACCCTTGAAATTAAAAATCAACCCCCTAGCACAACGCAGATAAAACTTTCTGAAAAAATAATCTTTTTGGAAATTTTATAGTTTGGATAGAGTCTCTGATTTTTGGGCTGCTCGGAAATAACCACTCCGATTCTTCGGCTCCAACACTGAACATTAAAAATCAACCACGCGGCACAACACAGATACGACTTTCTCAAAAAATAATCTTTTTGAGAATTTTATAATTTGGATAGTCTCCGATTTTTGGGCTTCTCGAAAATACCCATTCTGATTTATGAAACCCAACCCTTGAAATTAAAAATCAACCCCTTAGCACAACGCAGATAAAACTTTCTCAAAAAATAATCCTTTTGGGAATTTCAGAGTTTGGATAGAGTCTCTGATTGTTTGGCTCCTCGAAAATACCCACTCCGATTTTTGGTCTCCAACTCTTAACATTAAGAATCAACCCCTGAGCACAACGCAGATACGACTTTCCCAAATCTCAAAAAATAATCTTTTTGGGAATTTTATAGTGTGGATAGAGTATCTGATTTTTTGGCTCCTCGAAAATACCCACTGGATATCACGAGACACGTGGACAATAATTTTCCGCGTTTTCGAGCGTGCGACCCATTCTTTGATCCGAACCCTCATATTCATTAATTTTCAGTGACACGAAACTTAATTCTAAAGCAAAAGTAATTGAAATTTCATAAAATTGACTCTGAAACCTGTTTCAATTTCTTGTACATAAAATATTATTGGTGGGTGAATAAATTTCACGGTAGTTTACGTAAATTTTATAAACATGCATTGAAAATAAATTAACATTTTTTATTAAATTTGAAAAGCCTAAATGAAAATATGAACAAAATTTGAATATAATTCATGAAATTAAATTTAGAAGCTTTGTATGTGATATATTTTTGTATCGATTAATAAATTTGTTGCAATTACATGTACAAAATTGGTTTTACTTTGTCATTTCGAAAGAAGTAATTTCAGAGAACGGTTTTAAAAAAAGTTTCACTATTTTCATAAATATCTTGATATCATGATATTCATGAACATTTACAAAAAATTCAACGCACTATCTCTTAAAATAGTTTCAAAACTTACATTGAAATTTCAATGAGGCTATTCAAATTTCATTTCTGCATGAAATTTCAATGAGTTTTTCACTAATCGTAGGGTAAAAAGCTTCACTAACATTTTCATAAAATTTCATGAACTTATTTCTAACAGTGTAGAAGGAAGTCGAAAGGGAGAGAAGAAAACAATTTCAGACAGAAAAAGATCTTGAATTTCGAAATACACAAAGAAAGACACATTTTTATAGTTTTATTTTCAGCAATTAAAAATGCAATGAAATAGGTGAGAAAATTGATAAGCAAAATTTATAAAAATGCAGAATCGCACCGAACTCAACCTGAATTAACTAGCTGACATCTTTTTCAGGTAAATGATAGGTGATAATACATTTTAAATTACTATAGGAATCTTGAATGTATAAAAAAATTTCATTTTTTGGGGTATTTCGATATTCAAGATTTTTTTCTGTCACTACCCGGTTCGAATATTTTTAATTTATTACTTTTGGAGAATATTCTTTTTATATGGTAGAAGAAATCCTGTGCACATTATCAAAAAACAATCTGAGTTCATCCAGCTTTATGGATCTGTATTGCGATTCCAAAGGATGTAAACTGTATGGAATTCCTAACCAAATTTGTTCTGGTTTATGTATGGATTACAAAACCGAATGTTTGGAAAGCGCACTAAGTTCATCTGGCTTCTTGGGTCTGTATGGCAATTCCAAAGGAAGTAATTTGTATGTTATTCCAAACAAAATTTGTTCTGATTTCTGCATGGATTTCCGATCAAGATTTCTCAAAGAAGAATCTGAGTTCATGCGGCTGTATGGATCTGTGTGGCGATTCCAAAGGATGTGGTCTGTATGAAATTTCAAACAAAATTTGTTCCGGTTTCTGCCTGGATTTCAAAACAAGATTTTTCAAAGAACAATCTGAGTTCCTTCGGCTTTATGGATCTGTATGGCTGTTCCAACGGATGTGAGCTGTATGGAAATCCGAACAAAATTTGTTCCGGTTTCTGCATGAATTTCGTATCTAGAATTTCAAAGAACAATCTGAGTTCATCTGTCTGTGTGGATCTGTTTTGCGATTCCAAAGAAAGTAAACTGTATGGAATTCCAAACAGAATTTGTTCCGGTTTCTGCATGGATTTCAAAACAAGATTTTTTAAAAAACAATCTGAGTTGATGCGGCTGTATGGATCTGTATGGCGATACCAAAGGATCTGATCTGTATGGAATTCCAAACAAAATTAGTTCTGATTTATGCCTGGATTTCGAAACAAGATTTTTCGAAAAACAATCTGAGTTGTTTCGGCTGTACGGATCTGTATGGCGATTCCAAAGGATGTAATTTGTATGTTATTCCGAACAAAATTTGTTCTGGTTTCTACATGGATTTCGTATCAAGATTTTTCAAAAAACAATCTGAGATCATCCGGCTGTATGGATCTGTATCGCGACTCCAAAGGATGTAATTTGAATGAAATACCAAACAAAATTTGTTGTGGTTTCTGCATGGATTCCCTATCAAGATTGTTCAAAAAACAATCTGAGTTCATCCAGCTTTATGGATCTGTATTGCGATTCCAAAGGATGTAAACTGTATGGAATTCGAGTACTGAAGCTTATCGTATAAAGATTCAAACACACTTTGAATGCATGTACATTAGAAAAGATTTCAAAAAATTTCAAATTATTTCTCGAAGTTTTGAAAATATAAGATTTTAAGTAAAGTAAAGATTTTAAAACAGAATTTTAGAAAAAATTCCATTAAGTTAAAGAGATAATTAAATGTTTTTAAACGATTGAAAAATAAGTTAAGAATTGTGCAGATTTCAAAAATTGTTAAAAAGTGTTGAGTTTTTAAGGGTTCGAAAACAGAAGTTTTACAAGAATTTTGAACGGTTTCAAAAGAATGATAAATTTGTTTTCAGATTCCTGGGAAAATTTTGTATGATTTTTGATTTTGAGAAATGAATTTTAAGAGAATATTTAAATAGATTTCAACAAAAATTTACACATTTCCAGAATTGTAAAAAAACAATGCGGAAGATTTTGAGGCATTTTTTAATTTAGCAGAATTAAAAAAGAATGTTAGTAAAAATTATTATAATTTTAAGAGATATTTACGAATTTGAGAAGTTTTTGAAAGATTAAAAATATTTCAAAACTTGACAAGATTTCTCAAACTTTATAAAATGTTTTTGAATTTGTTCCAAACTTCTAAAAGTCCTAAAAATCTTTGAAATTACCTCGAATTTTTCCTAACATCCTGTAAAATTCTGTAACATAAAAAAATATCTTAAAACTTTTCTAGATTCTTTTTCGACAGATTTTAAACTTTCAACTGTAATAATATGCAATTCCTATTTTCCTAATTTTTGGCTACCTTCTATCCAGCAATTCATTCTACTCTTCGAGTTTTCTTACAATAGACCATGAAAGGAGGAAATTCCCAAAATTGATTAGGTATAACCAGGTATACGGATTATAGGATGGATATAGGAGGTTCGTAATAGATTCTAGAAAAATGGCTTACAGGTTTTTTCGCGCTCAAATAAGGGATTTAAACCAAGGTGTCTAGCGTCCTAGAAATCCTTGAATTATATCATTAAGCCGTTTCTCTTTCGGGGTAGGCGTGAATTGCTCGGTGGTAAAGTAGTGATGTGTGGATGGGTACCTGAATGCCTTCAATTTCTCGAATTCCTTCAATTCTTTGAATTCCATCAATTCTTTAAATTACTAGAATCACTTGAATTCCGCGAACTCCATGAATTCCGTGAATTCCTTGAATTCCGTCGATTCCATGAATTTTGTGAATTCCTTGAACTCTTTGAATTCCTTGAATTCCTTGAATTCCTCGAATTCCTTGAATTCCTTGAATTCCCTAAATTCCTTGAATTCCATGGATTTCCTAAATTCCTTAAATTTCATGGATTCCGTGAATTGCTTGAATTCATTCAATTCCTTTAATTCCATGAATTCCATGAATTCCTCGAATTCCTCGAATTCCTTGAATTCCATGAATTCCTTGAATTCCTAGTATTCCTTGAATTCCATGGAATCCCTGAATCCCTTGAATTTCATAATTCCTTGAATTCCTTGAATTCCTTGAATTCCATGAATGCCTTGAATTTCACTAATTCCATGAATTCCTTGAATTTCATGAATTCCTCAAATTCCACGAATTCCTTAAATTCCATTATTTCGTAGAATTACATGAATTTCTTGCATTCCATGAATTCCTCAAATTTAATGAAATCCCTGAATTCCGCGAATTCCTTGTATTCCAGTATTTTCGCGAATTTCAATAACATCATGAATTCCTATAACTCCTGGATTTTCATGAATTTCCTGAATTCCTTGAATTCCATTAATTCCATGAATTCCTTGTATTCGTTGAATTCCATGAATTCCTTGAATTCCATGAATTCCCTGAATTCCTTGAATTCCTTGAGTTACATGAATTCCTTGAATTCCATGAATTCCCTGAATTCCCTGAATTCTTTGAATTCCCTGAATTCCCTGAATTCCTTGAATTCCATGAATTCCCTCAATTCCTTCAACTCCAAGAATTTCTTGAATACCATGAATTCCCTGAATTCCTTGAATTCCATGTATTCCTTGAATTCCACGAATTCCTTGAATTCAATGAATTCCTTGAATGACCTGAATGCCTTCAATTTCTCGAATTCCTTCAATTCTTTGAATTCCATCAATTCTTTAAATTACTAGAATCACTTGAACGAGCAGCTAGGGAAAGGGTTGGTCCATCCTTGTAGAGCCCCGCGTGCAAGGATAAGGCTGCATACTCTAAGAGGTTACCCGGTATCCCAGAGTCACCGTTTAAGACAGCTCACCCAGGTGCTATTCAGCTATTGGCACGGTTGCTATGCCTCCGCTTAGGGGTTGTTCCTTTGGGACCATCCCTGGACAATTTTACGCGAATGCTTAATAATTATTGTAACCATATTCAGCAGAAAGCCTTGGTACAGGGACCCTCTCTCCGCAACCCAAAGACGCGTTCGGTCGCTTTGTTATAGGCGGGGTGTCCTAAACGGTGACTCTGAAATACCGGGCGACCTCTCAGAATATGCAGCCTCATCCTTGCACGTGGGGCTCTACAAGGATGGACGAAACCTTTCCCTAGCTGCTTGTAGGAACAACAATGACACTACGAAAACACCAAAAAGTTGCAGATGCGGTCCAAAACAATCGAGCGCGCAGAGCACCTGCCAATGAGTCGGCAAACAATGCAGATCATCCTAGAGTTCGGGGTGCTGAAAATAATTTAGATTGAAGCACGACGACGAACCTGCGAAACGCCCACATTGAGTGGACGAATCAACTCAAGGATGACTTACTAGACTGCTACGATGCCGGCATTATCCCTGTTCATCGAGGCTTTATGGCGCGTACGCATACTTTTTTAGTGCCAGAAACACCCAAAACTTCACCACGTTTCGATTCAATCGTTGCGAAATCAACGTGCCTACCTCTCGAAAAATGGATATGTTCGCGGAGCGCATCCCCAACGCTGCTTGATCAAGCTGCAGAAGGTACATTAACATGAAAGTTCCTCCTAAGCCCCAATATCTGGCTGAAATGGATGCCTCCCTTCGTGGAGAAATCTCGCAAGACTCCGACCTCTGGACCATCAATTGCTCATTTTATGATGCTGCGAGGGCTTTGGCTGATTCAAATCGAAGGCTCAAACCGATGATAGATCTAAAGACCAAAAGACGCTTGCATCAACTGAACAAGAATATTGGATGGGCAAGACAGAATGCGTCCCGTGTTCAATGTGTGATAACGGCAGTGATATGACGGTCTCCGTACCCCAATGTATGGGGTACGCTGACTGAAATGCAACATCCATCAATTAATTGAATATCAAATAATGAAGAAATTAAAACGTGGTTCGGAGTAATAACATATGTTCCCTTGTAATGTAAGCTTCGCCTTAAAAAATCCACTACCCTAGGTACAGCTTCGCCGGAGTTTGCAGGAGGCCGGATGGCAGTAAGCAGTAGGAATCCAGGTGTGTTAAGCTAGCACAACACAATTTAGGGCTCTGAGAATATAATAATCAAAATTAAAAAAAAAATTTAACCATTTTTGTTTAAACAATCCTACTAAAAATGAATTAAACATTTATTTTATTACCATACGTTGAGGCTCATTTAGGGCTCTCCGAATATGATATTTGAACAGTAGATAAAATTGTTTAAACACTTATTGTTGAAACGAATTTACAAAAAAAAAATTTTTTCATCTCCCTTGCATAATTTCAGGCTCATTTCAGGCTCCTGAAATATCGTCGCCACTAAGTCGTGCGATTTTTCCTTTACCCTTTTTTTTGTTATATATAGTGTCGTGCCACCTTAACGTTATCAAAAATACGTGAAGAAAATCATAAAACCCATTCTTTTCATTCGCATAGTTTAGAGCTCGTCAAGGACTAATTTGTGCCCGCAGTCCCAAATGTAGAGCTCCAATATTTAAAAAAAAATATGCCCGCTGCGATAGCACATTCTCATTACGCGCGGCTCGCTTCGCTCGCAAGTTTGAGCGCGCCCGGTGCGCGCTACTGTTGGCTCTCGCGCTTCGCGCTCGAAAATATATTCATCTCGCGCTTCGCGCTCGACAATGTATTGACCTCGCGCTACGCGCTCGGTCTTTGTATTTTTCACACATTTGTGCACAGACCTTTTAAAATTAAAGGTCAAAGCGTTAACAACTATAATTTGATGATTGTGAATTCTCTTTTGTTAAAGCTTCTTCGGCTTTAACGATCAAATTCTTATCACGTATCTCGTGCTTCGCACTCGATTTTGTCCAAAATGTGAACTTTTCTACATTATGTTCAACACTATTGAAATATTCCAATCCAATTGAAAAACTTTCTGAAATACTGCGAAATCCCTCATGAAGTATCATAAAATGCCGTGCAAATTTCTTGAAATCCTATATTTCTTAAAATCTGAGATTTAAAAACGCCCCAAAATATCCTTAAGGTCATGAAATTCAGTCACATCATTGAAGTCTATTGAAAAGCTCCATACAATATTGCAAAAAGAGAAAATTCCTCTCCCCCTCCAAAAGAACATTAAAATTGTGAAAGATGAGATTGGAAATATACATATGAATATATACATATATACCTACTCATACAAATATGTGCATGTATATTCCACTTAAAGCATAATTCTTGAAATATAAATGCAATAGTGGACTTTTGAGAAGAGTTATGGTAGTAAACAAAGAGCAAAAAGCATTCTGAGATAAAAGTCAGACTTTCCGATTTCAATTTTTGAATTTTCAGTCAAATTGAGAGGATAAAGTGGTTCAATGTAGTTTAATTTCTGGCATAGAAAGATTATAATCCCCCCCCCCCCGACACGGAAGATGGTTGAATTTCAAAAGTTTATAATTATTATGAACAATAATAGTAGTGACTTATCTTGATATTTCCCTGGGATTCCGCCTTTGTCTTCAAATTTGCTTCTCAATTTTTCATAGGGAATTTGTGAAAGAAAGAAAGGAATTTAAACAGTGCGTTTACGGAAAAATATTGCAAAAAGTAATCGCGCAAACAAAATGGACCGATTAACTAACTGGGCAGTTAGTGTTTTATTTTCTGAAAGCGTGTGATGCGACCTCTTTCTGAGAAGTAAAATTTCAGACTGGCAACAGGAAATTGTCTGTGTATTTTGTCAAGTGGCCATATTGTCCGTTGGTGAATACAAAAAAGGGAATTGAAACCCCTTTATGTTCTTCGAAGTTCCTACGGTCATTGCATCATTTAGAGAATTCGTTAGAATTATCGCAAACATCGGAAAGACCCGAAAATTCTGTCAAATTTTGAAATATTCCAATCCAATTGAAAAACTTTCTGAAATACTGCGAAATCCCTCATGAAGTATCATAAAATGCCGTGCAACTGAAAAAATTCAGGTTCGACATATTCAAATTTTTCAAAAATACATACAAATTCTAAGTGAGCAAAAAATTTTGTTTCGAATTTCTAATTTTCTAATATTGTTCACTAGCTTAAATGATAAATGACTTACGTAAAAGCAGTAAGTGTGGCAATAAAATGATGGTAGGGAACAATGAAAATAATTTAACCCTAATTTCATTCAGAATACTACCCATAAAAGTAAAAAGCCACGCTTCATAAAAAAATGGTAGAATACCGTCGTTTTGCGAAAAGTGAATAACTGTTTTACTAAAATTCGGAAAGTAGGGCTTTGTAAAAGCGAAAACTCTTTAAGGGGTGCTTTTCCAATTTTCAGAGGTGATTCTGTTAAATAAAGCATTTTCTAATTCTGAGTTGTGATTCCAATATATTTAAAATCCTAACTATCTGAAGATTTAAAAATAAAAAATAAACCACATGTAAATTTACATTCTTTACAGAGGAGAGTTACTTTATTCTCAGGGTAGTAACCTAGTGTGCATGAGGTGATATTGCTTTTTAATAAGTCCCTTTCTCATTTTCTGACATCCGAGTAAAACAGTTGAGCAAATGTCCTCCAAAACACGGTATTATTCAATTTTTTGTAATAAGGCCCAAAAACGGCACAAAAGCGTAAGTCGAATTGTTTCGATGTAAATTAGTAAAAAAAAACTATGAAATATTTAATCAATATTTCCAAAGTCATCCTAGAACTTTTCTGACAAGTAATTATGTAAACAATCGTGAAAGAAGCCAAAAAAGGTAGTTTTTAAAAGTTTAAGGGTATTCTTCTATCACTGGCACACATTGAAACTTCAAAGAAGTAATTTTCAATCATTCAAGGGCGCAAATGTCTAAGGCATATAAAAAAGCACATTATAAATTTTCAACCCCCTACAGAGGGTGGTTTTTGTCACTTCAAGGGGTGGAATTCGAGATAAAATTAGGTTAAAATTATTTTCAGTGATGCCTACCATCATTTTACTGTCACACTTACTGTTTTAACGGAATTCATTTGTCATTTTTTTACAACAAGAAAAAATAACACCAGAAATACCGTGGGAGAGCATCAAGTGGGATACCACAATGAATGAGGAATTGGTGCGTCTCTACTATGAAAGTGCGAGGTTTGAAACCGCACGTGAAAAAGGATATAATTTTAGAACAAAATTTGCTGCTAAGTATCCTAAAATATAGAAATTCGCATTAAGAGATCTTATCACTGAGGTGCAGGATATCAGGAGATACAGGAGACACATCTTAGAAGATCGAGCAATGAAGATTAAACAACAGGTTATTTTGGCGTGGAAAATCAACGGCAAAGAAAAGTGGACAAAGTGTAAGAAAAGAACATCATCGACGCTTCTTACTCAAGTACACAGAACTAGACACAAGAATAAATGAGTAGAATCTAGCAGATCAAAAACGCTCAATATCTGTTAACAGATTGCCTTCGGCTGCTGAAATAGCTGCTATCAAAATGGAAGTGCAACAGCAGCTTCCTATTGATGAACTTCCCTTGGAAAATGTAACAACGAAGATCTGATTAAAGTTGAAGGCGTAGGTGCTAGGGATAATGAACATCAAGTACAGGATCCATTAGAACCACATCCAGACATTAATAACGATGATCTGAACAGCGAAACCCCAAAAAAACTACAGCACCTTGAAAGGAATTTTGGTCATGCTTTACTAGAGTTCAGACACGTATAACCAACACAAGGGCATTCTCTGCCCAATATGAACATCACAAATGATCTGCGTGCAGTAATAGAACATCCGAACAACAAGGTTGTACCTATGCATTTGAACGCAGCACAAACTGTGTTAGAGGTGCAAACTCTTGTATGCTGTGCAGCTGTGGCAACCGTTAGAACGTTGGACTGCAGAAATAAGTCTACAAATGCACTGTTTGTCCCAGGAAGCGAGCGAGATCCACCATGCAAGATCAGGTTGAATGTGGATGTCAGCTAAGTAAGGTGCAAATTGGATCGACTGACTTGATATAAAAAAGGAAATAGAATCAGAAAGCTGATACACCATGTTGCTAAAATCATCCACCCTCAGTACATCGAGACATTAACACCAGCAATATTGGATGAGATTATAGACTCAGATATTTCAAATATTTTGGAAGATTTTTTTACTTTTATGCTATTTCAGGTTAAGACTATATTAATTGTGTGAGTATGACAATGTTTGCAGTTGAAACCAATTCACAAAGCAGACTTCATGATAGGAAGAGAATAATTGAGAAAAATTCATCATCTAAATTTCCATAAATAGGCGCTTTTATCGCGAGCTTCGTAACCTCCCGGAGGAAGGAAAAAGATCAAAATTTTAATAATTGCACTGCCCATCCCTATGTATTTTATGCGAATAAACCGTGGTGGTTAAAAATTCATCTTTTTCATTGAAAATTCAATTATTCTACTTAAAGATTCACTATTCTAGTTGAAAATTTAACTTTTTGGTTATAGATTCAATTATTCTACTTCAATATTCACTATTCTAGTTTAAAATTCCTCTGTTTGGTTGAAAATTCAATTCTTTTAATATTCGAGTTGAAAATTCATCGTTTTGATAGGAAATTGAATTATTCGACTTAAAGATTCACTATTCCAGTTAAAAATTCATTTGTTTGGTTGAAAATTCAATTATTTTACTTGAAGATTCACTATTCCAGTTGAAAGTTCCTGTTTGGTTGAAAATTCAATTTTGAGTGAAGACCGAGACGCTAACGGTTCCTATGCTAACCAAATGGCTGGCTGTGGTAGAGCGCGAGTGGGGACGAAACTGGGAGAGATTAAGGCTAGACCATGTATTTTTTGATCTTGCATAATTCTGCGGCGTTCGTCCGTGCAGACTTACTCCCTCGTAATAGAAAAGCACACATCGTAAAAATTTACATATACTTTCGTAGACTTAAAACCCCAAGTAAATTTATCACCTTACGTAAACTTACTATGTCCCGCGCCGATCGAATTATTTCCATCATCGGACGCA
Organism: Andricus grossulariae; assembly: GCA_011634705.1. Lineage (NCBI taxonomy): Eukaryota > Metazoa > Arthropoda > Insecta > Hymenoptera > Cynipidae > Andricus > Andricus grossulariae. The sequence goes on from JAABKJ010075445.1 coordinate 217,371,626, forward strand.
GTAACATTACAGTCGACTGTAAATGAAACAAACTTCGTTCTATTTTCACATTGGTACCTGAAGTGAAATCACACTAGATTGCAAATAAGTACTATAGTATCGTAAATTAATCAGGTTATACATTATAATTTGAAAACACACTGCACGTATAATTACTAGCTGATTATAAATATCGTTTCCTTGTAGTTTTGGGTATGCTCTTCAAGAATCGTGGTCAGAATGGAGTTTGGTCCAGTAGAAAATCCAATATGACGCCAAATTTGGAGAAAAGTACCAAAAAATCGGAAATTTTTGTTTTTCATAATTTTTTTTCGAGCCAAAAGAGTATAGGGACTCGATTCTAAGTATGATCAACAGTGATAGTTATATGATATCAACGGAATAGTTGAACTGCAAGATATAACTTATCTCACCGATCTCGAATAGCCATACTCTTCGCAAAATGGCAGGTCCATACCCTTCGTACAGAGTTGTGCGAAAATCCTATAGTTTCCAAAATTTCATGTTCGCCCTATTGGGTCCGCCATTTTGAAATAAAAAATTCAATGCCAAATTGATAATCAGCGACCCCGAAAACCCCCGAGTACAGAGTTGTGCGAATATCGTAGCGTTTCCAAAATTTCATGTGCGCCATATTGTGTCCGCCATTTTGAATTTCAAAAATTCTATGTCACATTCATAATCAGCAACCCCGAAAACCCCAAGTACAGAACTGTGCGAAAATCGTACAGTTTCGAAAATTTCATGTCCGCCATATTGGATCTACCATTTTGCGACGTGTAGGGATCCGCCATTTTGTGAAGAGTATGGCTATTCGAGATCGGTGAGACAAGTTTTTTCTTGCAGTTCATCTGTTCCGATCACCGTTCATCATAGTTAGGATCGAGTCCCAATAATCTTTTGACTCGAAAAAAAATGATGAAAAAAATATCCCGATTTTTTGGTACTTTTCTCCAAATTGGGTGTCATATTGGATATCCTGCTGGACCAAACTTCAGTCTGACCACGGGTTCTTGAAGAGCATACCCAAAACTACGAGGAAACATAGTTTTCGTTTGGAAATTTTTCCTTTTCAGTCATGAGAATGAGGCTTGAATATAAGTTAAAAATTTGTAGTTCTTGGTCGTTAATGGGTTAATATATATATATAATCCTCCAAGGGGGATAGAGTCAATTGTCCGAAACGAGATGTGCCAAATTTTCTGGAACTACGATTTTCGGACAGTAGTCTCCGTTGCACAGGATTGTTCGGACAATTGGACCTGTGTGGCGAGAAATGTACGAACAACGCGGCTCAAAGAAAGGCGTAGCAGGATGCAGTGAGAACCTGCTCATCGAAAGATGTGTCTGTAAAGACGCCGCATTCTATCAGCGTTACCTATCGATGACCTGGATTGATTACTGGAAAGCTTTTGATTCAACCTCCCATAGATTTATTATCTGTCTGTTGTATAGCTTAAAGGTTCATCCACACATCGTGAGGTGCATAGAGAGATTAATGCCGCTTTGGAAAACCAGACGTGCAATCTCATCTGGAAAACATTGTGTGATCTCTAATAGTGTCACCTTTCAGAGAGGTGTGTTTCAGGACGACACCATGAGCCCTCTCTTCTTTTGCCTTACACTATTGCCACTATCTCTCGCACTTCGCCATTCCGAAGGGTACCTCTGCGGAAAACCTCGAAATCGAAAGCATATGGTCACTCATGTATTTTACATGGATGATCTTAAGATATATGCTTGGAATCAAGAGAAACTACATCTAGGTCTAGACATTGTCAAAGAGTACACTCAAGAGATTGGAATGGACTTCGGGTTAGAAAAATGCGCCAATGTTTATTTGAAGAAAGGGAAACTTAATGGCGTCCCGGAAGACCCTGAGCTCGTCGACAGAAGCGCTATACGTGACATACGTGACATCTATAAAGTATACTCTCCGATGCAGATGCAAACGTCTCATACGAAGGATTTGGTCTTCCAAACTGTCGGCGCGGAACAAAGTATCTGCGACGAACATGCTTGCCGTCCCAGTACTACTCTACTCATTTGGAGTAGTTCCATGGACGAAGGACGAGCTCAGAGCCCTCGACATTGGGTGCCGAAAAGTTGGCGCATGAACAAAAGCATGCATCTTAAATCTTCTGTTCCGCGACTTTACATGTCACGCCATCAAGGTGGTCGCGGAATACTAAATCTTGAATGTCTTCACGACATAATTATTCTGGGTAGAGCACATATAGTCGCAAATGGACAAGACCCTCTTCTTAAAATGGTCAGAAAACACGAAGAAGTGGGCAAAGGAGCGTAATAAATAAATAGAGTCGACCTCAGAATACGTATCAAATTAAGTATGAGATTAATGCGTAGTAATTAACATTAGGTGATTAATTAGTAGATCTTGTGCATGTTAAGGTAGAAATAAAGAGGGAAAAACTGTGTGTAAGAGAAATACATTTCAAAAGTCAATGATAAGAAAAGGAAATTCGAAGATGGAATGTGCAAGAACTGAATATGAGAGTTTACCAGTGATAATTTCAAGAGTTGGGTTAGGAGTATTGTACAAATATTTGAAAAATAGATTCTTGAAATAATACAGGGAAGGTGCATTTCTAATATCGTATGGTACTTTATTCCATAACCGGGCACCCCTTACTATAAACGATCTTTGAAGCTGACACGTTCTGTAAAAAGAAATCTAAGGATTTTATGTCTTTCACGAAGCTTAGACTGTGCTGCAAGGTCTCTGTTTCCAAATTGGAATACGTTGAATAGATACTCAGGAGCTTTGTTCTGAAAAAGAGTGTAGAGCAAATTACCCATAAAAAATTGTCTCCTCTTGGCAACATTAATCAGACCAGCCCTATGTTTGTATGATGTTATGTGTTCGTATTTAGGCAAATTGTAGATAAAACGGATACAGGCATTTAACCCACGCTCAAGCTTTAAATTTAAATCGGCGGTCAAATCATCATATACTAAACAACCGTAGTCAAAATGGGGCAAGATTCAACTCTTAACCAAAAGTATCCGAGTGGAGGTAGGTAAAGAGTCCTTATTTCTATATAATTGTTGTAGAATTCTGTATGTTTTCCTTGAGATACTCTTACCTGTTCCTTCCAGGACAAGGTACGGTTATGGAAATATCCCAGATCTTTAACCACTTCCGAAAAAGGGATATTAAGATTCTCGATACGAAGGGATGGAAATGATGCCAGTGTTTCAAGCAACGGCGATGAAGTAGGTCCAACAACAATTGCCTGAGTTTTGCCCGGTTTAAGAGTAAGTCCATTCTTCCAGGCCCAGAGGATAACGCGATCGATATCCTCTTGGACTAGAACAAGTAATCTACTTAATGAAGATATTGGTCCCGATTAGACATTTTTCTTGTTCCGTTACATAACCTCAAAAACAGCTAAAAACGCGTTTTTTGCACTTTTAGGTTAGGATATTTTGAAAACCTGATGTACAGGAGCAATTTTGAGTTCGGATTCGGATTCAGCGCATCAAAATCATTCCGAAATGTTTGGTCTGCTTTCTGGGTTTTCACTTTCGTCAAATTTTGTCGGCCTGTGTTATCAAAGTAGCATTGAGTGACATTGTGTTTAATCTATGCCACCAGCATCGGCCAATAAATACTATATCTAGCCCTGTTTACAGATTTTTTTACTTCCACGTGATTGTAATGTACTTTCTCTAACATTTCTTTTCTTAACGCCCTCGTTATAACTATTTGATTTTCCTTTAGTATTAGACCTTTACTCTCTACGAGATCTTATCTGACTACCCAATACTGACTAACTGCTAGCGGTATATGATTTGTCTCGCTTGGCCAACCCTTTAAAATCAACTTTTTTAATTCTTGCAATTCGACACAGAAAAAACTGGGGGTAACTAATGTTGTATACCTGACTTTACCCCGGAGGAGAGTAACGAGGGCGAAGTGTCATTTGCTGACTTTATGTATCAAGAAGCGGCTATAAATAAAGAATTATCACATATTTCCGCTTGCAAAGCACTTCAAAAGGATGATACTTGACATAAATTAGCGAATTAATCGCCGAATTTTCGACTTACCACACATTATTCGCCAAAATAAATTTGATAGCAGACACAGGGTTTAAGAGTCGCTATGGTCTTTGAAGTTAGGGTATCTTGGTCCTGGTTATTATATATATATATTGGTTCCCGCATAAAAAGTTCCTTCAATTATATTTGAAAAATTAACAAAGGCGATTTGAGAGAGAAGAAGGTTCAGTTTAGTTGGAGGTATGGAACTGAGCACAATGGAGACCCGAGCCCGAAACCTGAACCCGAAGATAACTCTGTCCTTTTTTACCGTAGTCATCTTTGCCTAGTGGGGTCGTACTAATTCGAACGCGGACTTGAACTGAAATTTTGTAACGCACAATGAGAACTCAAACCTGAAGTATGTGAAAGGACATGGTGAACACCAAAAAAACATTTCATAACCGAGGACTGGTTTGGTCACGTGGTTACCGTAGAGCATGCCCTTAATAATAAAATAATAAACGCTTGTGGTGGATGGTTTTCATCGCCTGTTACATTTTGAGATGCTTTTAGGTGAGTCCGCTTGCCGCTTGCCACAAAAAATAGCCGTGGCCGCTTTCACAAACAGAAAATTGACGTGGCCGTTTGTTCCGCCAAAATGACGATATGTGTGTGTTCCTAAATATACTAAAGTTTAGATTCATATATCCAGACAACCACATACGTACAATTAGATGTTATTTAGAGGTGAATCATATACCTCTGGTAAATGACTAAGGACCGGTCTGAATTTACGCATACCTACACGGAAAAAATCTGGGTAGAGGTGGGTACCAGACACTGCAGAACCAATACCGTTCGCGTGAGATGGACCTCTATCGGTTCGAAAACCGAACTACAGCAGTTCAATTCTTCGGGGTTCCGCCCGATTTAGCCAGCGAACGGACGACGTACGCGTATCGAGAAAACGTTGATTCTCCGCATGCGAGAGCAGAGCAATCCAACACAGAGAGCGCGTGCTGTTCGATGCTGGTATGCCAGAAGTTCGGAATTTTAGGTCCAGCTTGTAGAATGCATCGTGTTACGCTTCATCCGAACTGCTGGCATACAAGCATCGAACAGCACGTGCTCTCTGTGTTGGATTGCTCTGCTCCAGCATGCGGTGAATGAACTACTACCGTAGCTCCACCCTCGAACCGATAAAGGTCCAGCGCACGCGGACAACATTACCTCTACAGTATCTGGTACCCTCCTCTGCCGAGATTTTTTTCCGTGCATCTAAAGCTTCTGCATTTCGCCGCTAACAAGACGATACGGACTTTTTTTACACCTTACATAATTTGGTCTCTGAGCTGTATGATAGAAAATTATGGATTGGAGTAGTGGTGAATCAGAACCAGATGAGTTACTAGTCGAAGATACACGGAAAAAATTAGTTGTTGAAATTTTAAACGACTGAGTCAACCACTCTAGGATAGGGCCAAACGTATGTCATAAAACGATTGGCTGGAATGTTGCGCAAGTCTCTGCTAGGAAAGCTAATCATGGATTTACCGATGAGGAAGTGACCTGGAGTGAGAGGAAGAAAATCATTGGTATCGGGAGACAATGGAGTAAGAGGGCGAGAGTTGAGTATCGCTTCAATCTCAGTGACATACGTGTAAAGTTGTTCGTACGTCAGCAGTAAGTTGCCAGTGACCCGCGTGAAATGAAGTTTAAAGGATTTTACTGAGGCTTTCCAAAGACCACCGAAGTGTGGAGATCTAGGAGGTATAAAATTCCATGTAATCCTTTTTTGAGATAAGTATTTTTGCAATTAGTTGCGTGAGGCCCAGCGTGAAAAAGTTTTACGTGTTCATCGCGAATGATGATTGTCGTAATATTATGATTTTTAGGAAGAACGACTGGGTGTTTCTTCGAATCAGGAATGTTCGAGTACACTAGTCTGCCTCCCACTCTTAGAACACCGTGATCTCAAAATGGGTTTAATCGAACAAGAGGACTCGTTAGATCGACACATTCATTACGCAATAAAGCACGCAATTCTTTCGGAAACGCTTCGGCTTGAGTTAGTTTAATAATCGTTTGTGATGCCGCATCAAGTTCCGTTTTTAAAAGTCGACCTGTAATTCTCATTGATTTATCTTTGTTTTAAGATTATTAAAGAATCTAAAACAATACGCGATAGTGGATTGCAGTTTTTTGAAGTTACTGTCCCTTTCCAGGAGATTTGTTCCTATTAGCGTGATTTTTAATGACGTCATTGGTTGACCTTCGCTAGCCTCCCATCTTTCATGATTTTTAATGTTGAATTTGGTCCACGCATCATCTTTTTTTCTGAGCCAATTTGAACCTTGCGACCAAAATGTTATTGTTTAGAAATTCTTGAGGTCCTTGACCACGGGAGATCAAGTCTGCAGGATTGTTATGAGTAGGTACAGTGGCGCTGTATAGTTTTGCCAATGAAAGAGCTGCACAGAGTTCCAATCTTGGCAGTGACGTAGTTTTTATGGGAGCAACTCGCGACTTAGAGCAAATAAGAGCGCAATGATGATTGCCTTGACCATAAACTGAGCAATTGATGGTCCAGAGGTCGGACTCTTGCGAGATTTCTCCACGAAGGGAGGCATCCATTTCAGACAGATCTTCGGGCTTAGGTGAAACTTGCATGCAAATGTTCCTTCTTGTCCTAAAATCGTGATCATCTCTTAGAATGTGCCTGCTTTCCGCAGTTGGTATTATTGTCGGTTTCTCACTTTCGGTTGCAGCTTCATCAAGCAGCGGTTGGGGAAGCGCTCCGCGTACATATCCATTTTTCGAGAGGTAAGCACGTTGATTTCACAAGGATTGAGTCGAAACGTGCTGAAGCTTCGGGTGTTTTTAGCATCACAGAGTATGCATACGCGCCATAAAGCCTCGATGAACAGGGATAATGCTGTCATCGTAGCAGTCTGGCAAGTCATCCTTGAGTTGATTCGTCCACTCAATATGGGCCTTTTGCCGGTTCGTCGTCGTGTTTCCATCTAAATTATTTCCAGCACCCCGACCTCTAGGATCTTCGGCATTGTTTGCCGACCCATTGTCGGGATCTCTGCGCGTTCGATTATTTTGAACCGCTTCTACAACTGTTTGGTGTTTTGGTGGTGTCATTGTTGTTCCCACGAGCAGCTAGGGAAAGGGTTTGTCCATCCTTGTGGAGCCCCGCGTGCAAGGATAAGGCTGCATAATCTGAGAGGTCGCCCGGTATCCCTGAGTCACCGTTTAAGATACCTCACTTAGGTGCCTTTCAGCTTTCGGCATGGTTGCTACGCCTTCGCTTAGGGGTTAAACCTTCGGTTTAACCGGTGGCTTTGTCATAGGCCCTTCAGTTCTATTCTAAAGGAATCGAAAATCATACGATCATAATATATATATATATATATGTAATTTTTTTCTAGCCTTCAATTTTTACATAAATATATACACAAATCGTACATATATTGAATACTATTACATTGAAGGCTTCGTCTTCCATGAGTTCAGAGATTCGACGTTTATACCCCCATGGAAGGGTGTCTGTTGTACCAGGGAGCAGCATTCTTCTATCGTCATGCCAGCTGAGAGCAATCTTGTCTTGGCTGATGGTGTGCAATATTATATATGAAAATCTTATTTAGTTGATATTACCATGGATAAATGCTCAAAAAGTATGAACCGCTTTTGTGTCATGTGTGGGAAATATAATATCAGAAGGAACCTAATAAATTTCTCAGAAAAGATTCAAAAAGCGTTCATGGAGTGCTTTAGTATCGCTCAAGGCCTTGTAAACCATTCCTGGGTTGATCAACGGTGAATATAAATTATAATGATTTTTAAAATTGAACTGTTCATTAAGGCTTAACAAGTGATTAATAATTGATTTTACAAGACGATTCGAAATCAGTTCAAAATTTAAGATATTAATAAGATTTAAATTGGAAAGTCTTAGTAGTTAAACAAATGTAACGCATGATTGAAACTATATAAACTATTTGAAATTGTAAAATAACTTGAAAACAATATATTATATAGCGACTTTCCCAGTCTTATGGGACATAGGCTGGGAGCATCGCTACAAAGTGGCAGCGACAACGTAGGAACAGAAAATAGGTGAATGGTTGTTAGGCGCCAGACACCTCTTCGGCGTCACTACAAAATGTTCGCAAACAAAAATGCATATAACTAATCTCTTATAAAAAGTCCCTAGCTCAGGAAGAGGGATTTCGTGGGGGCAAGAAGAGCTCTCCAGAATTGAGTTTTGTAAAAAAAATATATTAAAACTAGTTACGTTTAATTAAATTTAGCAAATAGTGGTATACAAGGTTAAAATTTAAAGTCACAAAAAAAAGGATTTAAACCCAAACCATGATTCACAAGTCAAGAAAACTATTTGGTCCACATAAGAATATAGGAAATTAACGTTTCATTACAAACTGTAAAATGCACAAAGAAATAGCGTAATCGACACGAAAAATCTTAGCATAAAAGGGCAATATGGTGTCAGCCTGAAAATTTAGACATTTTTGCTATGATTATTCGCGACACATATTTCACACAAATCACAAATCTCAAGGACACAATAAAAGAAATAATCTCATAAACCCTAACAGAAATCCGGAGAAAAGTACAATGGTAACGCCTACCTCAATCCTGGAATCACCGAGTCCCTTTACTTTTAACCTTGAAAGTATTTACGCGAAAAAATTCTTGAGATAAGAAATAACCTTGAACCTGTTGTTACATGCATTTGGCTTGCAGAATTGCGCGATATTAATCTGTGACGTCATTAAGGAATGTTCTAGAACGATCTCGATGTCAACCTCACACAGACACACGCACACAGGTGTAACTCACACAGACACGGACTAATACTAATCAAGAATGTCGGTAAGGTAGGAACGCATGATGACGTCATCAGGACCCATCGAAAATGTTCCAGAAGCTTAGCACGGACATGTACCACTTTTCTAGAAAAATTTAGCACGACACGAACCACTACAGCTAGAATCTTCTTGATGTCGGTAAGGTAGGAATCTTCAGTTAGAACCCGCCTAGCTCATCTACTTGTATGGCTGTATGTATGTATGTATGTATGTATGTATGTGTGTGAGCACGATACCTTTCGAAAGAATTGACCTGTTGGATTGGCCTTTGGTACACTCTTTTAGTCTCATAAACGAAAGGTCAGGTTCGTTAGCCAGCCATTTTGAATGCAAATTCAAAAAGTGAGCGCATTTAAAAAATTGTTGAGGCCATGTTTTTTCAAAATTTTAAATTTATGTATGCCACTGTTCATAGTACTCGAAAATTCAAACAATTTATTTTCATGACTTTTTTCGATAAAATGAAAATTTTCAGACTTACAGCATTTTCAAAATCCAATACAGGAAACGAAAATTAACATTTTCAGCCAAACAACGCACGACACGAAAAAAACTCAAGGCAAAAAAAGTGATTCGTTTTTACACGCCCTACAGGAGTATAATAACCACTGCTTGAATTTTCTTGAAAAATCGAAAATTCTCATTTTTATTGCACAAAAAATAATAAAAAATTAAAAATTTAATTCCACGGTCAAACTATGCAAGCTACGACGAATGATGATTTAACAAAAATTGTGCACTCCTACAAGGTCTACAAATATGTTCTGGGTCACTTTTTGATAGGATGTGTAGTTTCTGTTTTATTCGTAAAAAATAACATTAACAGTGAAAAAATCGGCCCGAGTAGTGGGCACATTCTTTATATATATATTTTTTTCTTTCCTTGTGTCGTCTTCCAAAACATTAAATTTTTTTATTTCAAGTGTTATTTTTGACAAATAAAACAAAAAATACGCGTCCTATCAAAAAGTACCTGATAACAAATTTGTAGATCTTTTTTAGTTGCAGGATTTTTGTATCATCAGTTCTTTTGTATCTTGCATAGATTGACCACGAAATGGAGTTTTTAATTTTTCATTATTTTTTGTGCGATCAAAATTTGAATTTTCGATTTTTCAAAAAAATTTCAAAAAGTTGTTTTAATAGTCTTGTAGGGCTTTGAAAAAGAAACGTTTTTCTTCTCGTGAATTTTTTTTATATCATGCGTCGTTCGGCTTAAAATATCAATTTCCGTTTGTTTTTTGGGCTCTTGAAAATGCTATAACTCTGATAATTTTTATTTTATAGAAAAATTTCGGAAAGATAAATGGTTTGTCTTTTGGAGTACTACTGATAACTGTACATAGGATTTTCAAATTTTGAAAAAAAGTAGTCCCAAAAATTTTCAAAATGTGCTCAGTTTTTGAATTTTGATCCAAAATAGCTGGTTAAGAAACTCTTCCTTTCTTTTCAGGCCTTCAAAAAGCGTGCCAAAGCACAATCTAATACGATCAATCTTTCGAAAGTTATCGTGCCTACACGATACTACAGACTACAGACAGACATACAGACAGACAGACAGACGGACAGACAGGCAGACAGACGGACAGACAGCCAGACAGACACCTTCGTAAAAACCGTTTTTTCTGACTCAGGGGGCCGCAAAACGTGGACATTTGATTGAATCAGCGAAAGTCATTTTTCACATAAAACCAATACCTTCTCATTGAGATGAGAATGGAAAAAGTGATATCTACTACAATTAATTATTACAGGACGGGGTGAAATATTCCGAACACGGACTTCTATTTTACTCAGCAAAATTAGCAATGTTCTTATGATCGTAGAAAGCTGATATATATATATATATGTGTCCCACCCACGCAGGAACCACTTATATCTACAGACACAATGCGGCCCTAAGAGTGCTTTATAACCATCTTTGTATTATATCAAATGTATATCATATTTATTTCTGTATCTCAAGCTGGTACTGCTTATTCAGATTTTGCAAAATAATGTAAATTTGTGGATATAATTTAGGCGAAAAATGTTGTTAAATGAAAAGTTATTGCAGCTTGTGTCGTTTTTCCAAAAAGTCAATTTTTTATTTTCGATGTATTTTATAGCAAGGCTTCATAACAAATTAGTAGATCTTTTTTGGTTGAACAACTTTTGTCTTTTCATTTTTTTTGTCTCTTGTGTCATTTTTAAAAAATTTAATTTTTTACTTTTATGCTTATTTTTTACGATTGAAAAATATACTCGCCCTTTCTGAAAATTATAAATAAGAAATTTATACATCCTCTTTGAGTGAAGAAGTTTGCCTATTATTTTTTTTTCTTTCCTTTTGTCGTCTTCAAAAACAATAATTTTTTTTTATTTTTAGTGTTATTTTTCACGAATAAAACAAAAACTACGCATCCTATCGAAGAGTAATTTGTAACAAATTTGTAGATCTTTCTTGGGTGCACGATTTTTGTATCTTCATCTTTTTTTGTATCTTGAATAGTTTGACCGCAAAATGGAATTTTTCATTATTTTTTGTGCGATAAAAATTGAATTTTCGATTTTTCAAAAAAATTTAAAAAGTTGTTATGATAATCTTGTAGAGCTCTCAAAAATAATCGTTTCTCTCCACGTGACTTTTTTTCATATCATGCGCTGTTCGGCTTAAAATATTAATTTTCGTTTGTTTTTTGGTATTTTGAAAATGCTATAACTGACAATTTTGATTTTATCGAAAAATTTCATATGGATAAATTGTTTGCCTCTTGGAGTACTACTAATAACCGTACATAGAATTTTCAAATTTTGAAAAAAAGTTGTCTTCACAATTTTCAAAATGTGTTCACTTTTCGAATTTTGATCCAAAATAGCTGGTTAATGAACTCGCTCGTTCTATTCAGGCCTTTATGTAAAATGAGTTACTGTAAAAATTAAGTAGGTTTTTTAAAATGTAAAAAACATATGCTCCTGGACATGCAGTGCATTTTTGTGTTAATTAAATAAACCTCCACCTGTCATCAAGATCTCCCTTTAATTTTCTATTGTCCGACATATTTTTGCAAACATCAATTTTTTAACTCTTTGCAATTAATCTATAATTGTTTGGAATTAATAATAAATCGTTTGGTATTCATAATAAATTCTTTGGAATTTAATTCAGTACACGATAAAATATGCCGGAACAGAATAGTCGACCTTTTCTATATCGTATTATGCCTATTTGCAATATTAATTTTTGTTTAGGAAAATATTGTTGTGACAGGGCAGTTTTTCTCAAAATCTTTATTACCACCACTTAATATGTTCCCACCTATTTTTGCTATTTAAAATGTTGTAATTTTGGATAGATATCTAATAAGGTCAGAATTGTTTCTTTTGCGGACATTCATAAGTTCCCTGATGAAAGATCATTACATGACTTTTAATTTGTTAAAATATGTTTAAATATAACATTTTTTTAAATCTTAGAAATCTTCTGAAATTTTTTTGATATCATTGCAATTTTTCTGAATCTTTCTTAACTGATTTATAATCTTTTGAAATCATTGTAAAATCATACATTTTTTTGTCAATTTTCTTCAATTCTTTGCGTAGTCTTGGAAATCTTATAACATTTTTTAAAATCTTAGAAATTTTCTGAAATTTCAAAAAAATTTTGTGATATCATTGCAATTTTTGTGAGTCCTTCTTAAATGATTTACATTCAAAATTATCAAAATGGTATTATATAATAATAATTCAAAATATTATTTTCGAAAAAAAATTCCTGGCTACGCCACTGTCAAATTCTAAGTAAATGCTTGTTCTGAAAGGTCTAGGTTCAGGCTAAGTTCAGGTAGAGCGAAAAGCCTGCACTTGCTTAAATACCTTCTCTTTCAATGAAAGAAAATGCAAGATGATTTAACCATTGAACTTATATTTTACGAGCTTTAAAAGATCAAATATTCTTAAGTTCGCCAAAAAATATTTTCCACTAAATCAGTGAAATAATGTTTTAGGCATCACTAGGGTATATTTCGTGCGTAAATCAAAGTTTCAAACAATTCCAATAATACTTGCCCAACTTACGAAGTCAATGATGCGTGGGAAAATTTTGTATATTTTTAAGACTTCAAGCAAATAGTCATGTGGTACGGAAGGAAACGCTAGCTTGTAGTCAATGTATGCCATGTGCAAGTTTATTTGCTGTTTACGAGCTTGCGTCACGGCAACAGCGTCTATGGTGACTAGATCTTTACTGCCTCGCGAGTGTTTACAACATCCTGTTTGTTCTTCTGTAAGGTAGTCATTCTCATCGCAGTGAGAATATACCTTATCTGCTATGATAGCTGTAAGACATTTATATATTTTCGGATGACCGTTTACCGGTCGAAAATCAGATGGATTTTGAGTGTCCGTTTTTTTAGGCAACATATACGTAGTACCCTGGAGCATAAAGCCAGGCATCAGATTTTGTTTTTCGATGATCTTCTGAAAACACCCTACCAACGCAGGATGAACACTGGTCAGTCAGGTGCTTGTACTAGAAGTTGTGCACCATGTCCGAACCTGGAGCTTTCCAGTTGTTTGTTCTTTTCAAAACCGTTGAGACATGCTAAAGATGTGATCTAAAGAATTCAAATGTGATCTAAAGATGTGATGTTAGTCAGCACCATCTCAGGGTCACTGTTAGCCTCTTGTCTTCTCTATTTGGAACCATGCAGAGTTCAAATTGCTTCTGTTCGTTTTCCCTCAAACACCCGACCAATAGTTAGTCATTTCTTCCAATTGCGGCACGTTGGTGTCTTGCTGGTTGTTCTGTTTTACACTCAGTTCAAGGTAGAACCTTCTTTTATCTGCCTGAAAGGTTCGATTTTGTTACCTTCTTGCACTACTTTTCTTGTACCGACGCAGTCTAGCAGTAAGAACATCAAGTCTCGGCCGTTGGCCGTATATAATCTCATTCAATATTTGCTGGTGTTAATGTCTCGATGTAACGAGGGTGGATAATTTTAGCAATATGACGTATCAGCGGTACTTTATGTTCATTATCCCTAGCACCTATGCCTTCAGCTTTAATCAGGTCTTCGTTGTCCACATCTTCCAAGGGAAGTTCATCAATAGGAAGCTGCTGTTCCACTTCCATTTCGATGGCAAACACAGGGTTTTAAGTAGTTGATGTAATTCGAAAGATTCTTCATAGCTATCTACATACATAGATTTTCATCTTGAGCCATTTTTAAATATAATATCATATGCAAAATGTTTCAGAATTAATAAAATCGTTTCTTATCATTTGGCGATCCAAATAAGGCAGTATTATTTCAAGCTTATGTTATCTCTTCCGAGGCTAGCATTTAGTAGGGCAAGTAAGATAAGAGTTACCATATCAGAAAAATCTTGTACAATATCCATTAGATACGCTGTTAACGAATTATTTTGTAATTAAAACCCTCTAGAAATGAGGATCGCTGTACAGACAGACAGATAGACGTCACCGCCAAAACTTATTAGTTAGCTTCAGCAGATGTTCAAACGTAAAGATCCGTTAGAAACTCAGTTGTGAAAATAAGCTTATTAAATTCCACGTTGAAATATTTCTGACTTTTAAAAGAGGATATTTCACGTGAGAAGTTTTTTTTTAATTCGAGAATAATCAATAGTTACATTACATCCAAATTATTCATTAATACATACTTTAATTAGTTCCTACTTATCTTGGATAAAATGAGAAGCGTTTATGTTCTGGTCCTAACCTTAGAAATCATCTTTAATTCTATTGGTGAGTTTAATAGTATGATAATATATTCACAATATTTATAATATTTTCAAGCTTTCCGAAACCATTCATTTGACTCACGTAATAATTCCACCCGGTAAATTATAAGAGCTTAGCTCCATAAATTTGTTCACAATTCAAAAATTGTACTCAAACAAATATATGACTCTTCTGCGAAACAAATGTATATGTATAGGTAAGTGGAACCAGTCGCCGGCCACCAAACAATGATCGACAACGCGTTATCAGTAATTTCCTGAGAAATTTATAATTAGGAGGTTAATCTCACATTATTTAGGGAAAAAAACTGTATTCCGTGAGAATAAAAACGCTAAATTAGCCCGTAAATGTTATATAGTAGCTAGTAGCTCGTATAGCTAAAAATCAATTTATCATATCATTCATAAACATCATCATATCATATCATCATTACTGATATCCATGATAAACTCAAAAAGTATTCACTAGACACTTTTCATTTGCCGATAAACACATTTCTTTAACTAAAATAATACACGCGGTGCAATGTATACAATGCAATGTATCTACCGAGGTATTCGGACATTTTGAAATGACGTCACAAGTGGAAATACTCTATGTCAAGTCTACGTCAAGTCAATACTGCGTAGGTTTCTCAAATCCTATTGTGGACTCTCCTTCAGGTTCATGGTGCCAGCACCGTGCCGAGTACTTGACTCCCTGTCGATGAGACGAAAAAATATGGTGCTAGATGTACGATTGCTTATAATTAAATATATGAGGGTATATAATCTTCAAATATATGTTTAGTGCTTATATAAGAAGGTAATTCACGCTTTTAGGAGCAATTATACATACAGTGGGATATATGGTGATCTATAGTAAACCTAACCTCACTTTGCAAGTGACAGTCAGAAAATGAATTATCAACCTTTTACGAATGCTATAAGATAAATATTAATGAAAAAAAATATAAAATGTATTTTGTGATATCTACAAGGTATAAATGGCACTTTATACTTATTAACAAAATTTCTTTTCTTCAAATTCGTATCTCATTGACAGAGGGTCTAGCACACGTCTCGATGCTGCCACCTAAGATTAGTTTTGCATCATGAACCTCATAGGATTGTGAAACCGGCGTAGCATTGACTTGACATAGCAGTAGCGTCAGGGACGTGCAGTTACGCGTAACTGGAGGTTTTTGACGTAAAATACATCAGTGAAGTATTTTACGTAGAAAGCAGGTAAACTACCTAGTAAATTACATACCAAGATAACACAGCTGCAGAACTGTGCACAACCTTACCTTTTTGAATTGCTGGTATCAGCATTCGTAAGAGTTTTTTTTTTCAATGCCTATATTGTTCATTAAAAAATAATAATGTCAACCAAAGCAAAACACAATTGAAAAAAACACTCTGGGCTTCCATACATTCCATCAAGGATGTGCAGTTATAGTCCAAGAGCTGGTGACGTTTTTCGTGAAGTGGGAGTATAAGTCCTAGTTTGTTGCGAATATATCTGGGACTGTTTTTAAGAAATTATATGTACTTTATACTGCTTCCTGTGGATAGCAGCTAACCACACTTGTTTTCGCTTTTTTTTGACACCAGTGTCGGAAAAGAATAAAATTGCAGTTCCGAATTTTTATGGTCCGTATTTGAGCAACCTACTACGCAAAAACTTCTTCTTTATCCGGTTTTTTAAGCTGAAACCCCTAAAATATTTACACTGTTATCCATGGTAATTGCACAACACGGCACGACTCACCCAGCCGTTAAAAAATGTCGCAATCTGATGGCGCTGCCAACATACTTGAATGCTCTATAGACGCAAATATTATGTTATAAGAAGACAACAAATTATTGAAAAAGTTAATTGGATTTTGAAGTATACTTTGTTTTATAGCATATTCCATTAGTTCTTCATTCTGTGTAAGAATTAAATTTTTTTGTTATTCTAAAAGTGCCAAAAAATAACCATTATTTTATCCTTCTAGCATCACTTAATACAAATTAACATAAATACATTTTGTTTGATATTCTTTCGTTTATATGATAATCGCCACCAGAAATTTGAGCACATACGGCCCAAATAACTTATAACGACGCTCTTTGATTTATATAGTTGAATGCATGAAAATATGTATGCATATTCTTACAGCCCATTCGTTTAAAAAGACGGTAGCTTCAGTAGGAGTACATGTTTTGTGTCTTCTAAATTCGTCTTGTACATAATTATTTCCAAGAGGTTGTACTTCTTCAGGCAATCCACGATGTAACCTCAAAATAGTCTTGTACAATCTTCTTACTCTTTGCACATGTGATAATGAATTCATGATTTTAATAATGAGAAAAACGAATTATCCGTAAAATAGTAATGAAATGCATACACGCACGGCATGATCCAATGATCATGCACATGATCCATCCCACTCATGGTCTAGCCAAACATCGTCCCAGTTTCGTTGTAATTACGCATACCATCTTCGCGGCCTGGTTGGTTACCATAGCAACGCAACGACGCTAAATTGAATTTGAACGGTGACGGCGACGATCCATTCAACACTGTCGCTAGCCCGCCGCGCCGTGCAGGAGTGTTTCCCTGACTGCTATTCGAGTTCTTCGTTTCTGAATCACGAACTTATTCAATTCAAGTCTTCGAAAATATGAAGTTTTTTTATAACCATTTCATGACTGTATACATTTTTTTGTAATTCTTCTGATAAAAATTCCAAGCCTGTTGTTCCTTGACTGTGCTTGAAAACTTCCATGACTTTTTTTTATTTTTCCATGAAATTTTATAACCCCTCTATAGAAAGTACACGAGACTTTATAAAATGATGGCCCGTCCAAAAGTCGAGCACTAATCTAGGAAATTTTCCAAGACTTATTTTTTCTGTGTAGAATCTGACGCATGATCTGCTATGCATATCGCTAGCAGATCTGACGCATAATCTGTTACGCACATGACTTGCGGATTCGACGCATATCTGCGACAATTATAAAATATTAAAATATATGCAACTTATATAAATGTAAAATAAAAAGCAACTAATATATTTCACAAAATTTTTATTTGAATACATAAAAAATATTTTTGAATATAATTTAAGGCATTATATGTGCCTTAAGGGGTCCACATAAATATTCCGAGGTTTTCCTAAATAAACACTTGAATACACAACTATAAATGAATAATTAATACTGTTTTAAGTTCAGGGATCTGAGGGAAACTTTTGCTACATTTCGCTACTTCGAGAGATTGCAATAACAATTTTTTAATCCAATCAATTTAATTCAATTCCAGTGATTAATTTAGTCCAAAACTTGAGATAAAAGGAATAAGTTTTGTGAAAGGTAATTTGGTTCAACTTCGCAGTAACGAAATGAAAGAGAGGTTTATCTCGATTCCCTGATTCTTATTTAAATGCCAACTGGAAACGAGGTTTACATGAATACCCTGGCGAAAGTATCGGATAGAAATTCATTCCAAACCAGTCCGAAGTCATCCGAATCATTTCGGAATCTGTATCCGAATCAATCCGAATTTTTTTTTTACATTTCGTGTGATCCAAATCGATCAAAAATTAATCCGACTCAATCCGGTTCAATCCGAACTTCCAATCCGAATAAATCCGAAACAAATTTTCAATCCGATCGGATTCGTATTCAGCGCGTCAAAATACATAAGGATAAAGTGGTCTTGTCAAATAGTCCTCAACTTTTTTTTTTGTTGTAAACCAGTGTTATTTTTAGTTGAAGATGGATTAAAAAGGATACATAAGGATAGAATATTTTTCCTTGAAGACGGATGAAAACATATGAATAGGATACCATCTCACGGATAGATAAGGACAAAAAAGGTCGGATTGAACGGATAGGGGTGGATTAAATTCCACTTCACCTATTGAAAATTATTCAAACGGATAATGATTGACAAATGTAACAAAGGATAGAACCTGATTGAATCCTTTCCGTTTGAATCCGCTAATTCCTATCCGTTTGAATTCGCTTACTTCCAGCAGGGTGGGTATATATATATATAATTAA
Organism: Andricus grossulariae; assembly: GCA_011634705.1. NCBI lineage: Eukaryota > Metazoa > Arthropoda > Insecta > Hymenoptera > Cynipidae > Andricus > Andricus grossulariae. Next base: position 217,390,315 of record JAABKJ010075445.1, read on the forward strand.
AAAAAAGGTTCAACAACCACCGCAGGGTCCCACTGGGAGCAACTGCCATCTGGAAATAACATCGGCTCCCAGTAGAATCCGCTTTAGAAGACCCTTATGGCCACGTCTCAAGACCGTGAGATGGGTGGTATGGTGAAATTACGACGACAGGCCGAGGGAACCCTAGTGTGTTTCGAGGATACGAAGCAAGTGCCTTGGCATATTTTGGCATGCGAGATTGGCTTTAAGGTTACGAACCAGTGATAATTTCAGACCTCCGCGAGCACTGACCACAAGGACTTTAACCGAATATTTTGGGTACAGGCGTTGCTACTCCCTTATAAGGTCTTGATGCCTCTCCTCCTTTTCCTTCTCCTTGGAAGTTATGTAGTGGTCGACCCGAGCCGAGAATTCGATTACGAATATGGTTCGTTTCTCAAAGTCTTGGAGAACAATGTCAGGCCTCGAGTGAGCAACGGAGACTGCAGTCCGAAAATCGTAGTTCCAGAAAATTTGGCACTTCTCGTTTTGGACAATTGATTCTACCTCTCTTGGAGCGTTCGTCAGGGCAGGGTCGCGGCCAACACCATAAGAGCGACAAAGATGGTAATAAACCACTCTTAGGGCCACATTGTGTCTGTAGATATACGTCGTTCCTGCGTGGGTGGGACACCCCGATAGTATGTGTTCTAGGCCAATACTGATACCAAGTTTCAAAATTTTCAGATGATTAGCGATTATTTCCGGGCGAGTGAAATGTGAAAAAGCATAATAATCCTATATGATCGTTTCAGAATACTTGACTTTGAATGGCTTTAACTCACTGAAAAAAATTTATAAAAAATCTGCCAAAAGTATATGGGGTTCGTTGATCCATTCTGTACCCAGTGGTGATATTCAGAGTCAGAAATAATTATCTGTTAATAATTTATAGACAAAAGAGTTGGGAGGTGTCATCTCCGGAACTAAGGAACGTACAGAAATGATTCTTCAAGAAAATTACACATTTTTGGCTTCTGACAATGTTGTGCGTATTATCAATGAGCAAAAAGTTGCACTTCAATGCTCAAAAAATGATTTTCTTCTTGGAAACATACATAAGGCTTAACGATAATCGAGGCTACTCCACACTCAGCGTGGGGCTTTTCAGACGCTATTGCTACACGTGACACACGACCTTCTCTCACATTCACAGTTACCTGATGCAAAAAAAAGGGATACGGTTGCCATAAAGTCCTTTGTATTTTTAAAATAAGAAAATAATTTTTTGACCATTCAAGTACAACTTTTTGCTCATTGGTAATACGCACAGCATTGTCAGAAGCCAAAAATGTGTAATTTTCTTCAAGAATCATTTCTGTACGTTCCTTAGTTCCAGAGATGACACCTCCCCACTCTTTCGTCAATAATTTATTAACAGATAATTATTTCTGACTCTAAATATCACCACTGGGTACAGAATGGATCAAAGAACCCCATATATTTCTGGCAGATTCTTTATAAATTTTTTTCAGTGAAGTAAAGCCATTCAATGTCAAGTATTCTGAAACGATCATATAGGATTATTATACTTTTTCACATTTCACTCGCCCGGAAATAATCGCTAATCATCTGAAAATTTTGAAACTTGGTATCAGTATTGACAAAACCTTCACCTGCAACATGCATGTTGTCTCATATTCTTAGAATTTTTTTTACTGAGATTTTCATGAAAATCTGCACAAAAATCGAGCTGCCTAAACTTTTTGGACGGATAGTAGCCCCCCCGCTAAGCAAACCACGTGGTTTATAGAAGGGCCCTTAGCCCTACATAATTTTTATCGTAAGTTATATTTTGACCTTTAACATCAGCGGAAATTTTATAAATTACGGAAATACCCTTTTCGCGTAATTAGTTTCATTTAAAAAAAAAAAAACTACACAGGCCCCTCTTCGAACAATTGCTTAAATTATTAACAACAAACTTACCGAAAACTTTGGAAATCCATGGCAAAATTACCACGAATTACCGACAATTTCTGGAAATTTCGGAAAATCATAAATTACGCGAACTTTTCGGAAATTTATGATAATTTTTCGGTAATTCATGGAAATTTATCAATAATTTATGTTAACTTATCGCCTTGGGTTGGTGGACTCACTACTCAAAATGAGTGTCAAGTATCTACACGTAACGTCAGATTAACACGGAGAAACGGGAGTACTAAAGTTACAGCACTTTTTAGTTAAGATAAGGACTGCATAGTTCTTCTGAGTTAAAGTTCCGAATATAGAATCTTCCAGAACTTTGTTGCATCATATGGTGCAATATCTGGCAATATTGTGCAAAAGTCTCCAGTAATTTTTGGTAGAGGGACTAAGCGACTATAGAAGGGGCGAAGTGGTTAGTTTCTAGAATATTCCTAACGACGTCATTAAATTATACTGCGCCATTTTTTTTGGTAAACAAGTTCAACCTTATTTTCATGACGCATTACATTTTGCGTTGCAAAAAATTACATCCCAAACGTGTTGATTACAATATAGAATCTTCCAGAACTCAAGGATAAAGAGAAAGATCAAAAAATTTGAATTAGAAAATATTTTAAGCCAATCCAATAATATAGGTAAGCGAGTATCTAAAAGAATGAAGCATTTCTTATCGTAGGTTATGTGCTCAGGATTCTTATCGCTTTATTCTGGTGTCGAGTAGCGAACGAGGACTCGAGATAAAATCCAGATGAGTTTAAAAGTTTTGATTTTAGAAAAAATTTGATGCACTGGCCGTCTAAGTCTGCATACATTTCATTAGACTCTGCTTTCGTTCTCGAGATCACTTCTTTTTTACTTTAAACGAAGCGGCAATGCCGAATTTAGCCGAAAAGTACCGGATAAAGCCGAAGCCACAAAAGTGAAGGTAGCGCTGCCCTCGTGGCATGTGGCCTAACTAGACCCTTGCCGCATCTAGGTAAAATATCTTTGCATTAACGAATTCTTGGACGTCGCTCGTCCCACCTCTGCCCACCAAACACATAGGGTGATACCACTCCTTACTATTCCTTCGTGGACTAGAGTTTTGAGTTGGGTAAATAATCCTGGTAACGTACGGAAATATTGATAATTTACCGGGTAACTTACCCGACGGTTGTTACATCCCAGCATGATCCAACAAACTATGGTGTCGCCACGCGCATCTAAAAAAAAGTGAACCAATCAAATGGGTCGTAAGAATTCGTACAGCGACTTCCATTTTTAGAAACCCTCAAGCGGGAAGTTTAAAGCAGGTTCAACGCTGCATGTATTAATTGCAGAAAAAACTTGAAAACAGTCTTATAAATAATCGTATAAAGCTAAAATAAAAATCAGAAACATATGACTTAGAAGTATAAAGAGTATAAAATATAAAAGAGCGTGCTATTAAAAAATGTAAAGTGCTTCTTCGTAACATATTTGAAGAATTATAATCCCATACTATTCACACTATCGATTTTGGAAAGAGCGAAGAGAGTTTAAAAATTTGCTTGTATTGTGCCTTTTCTTACAGAAATCATTATAAATAATTTGTACTAGTTGTGCACAGTCAGCTAAAGTAATGGTTTTATTATTCATATTATTACAAATTCTAATAAGTAATTAATACTTATAAATAAAATAATTATTTATGAATTATTAATTACAAATACAAGAAAATTTTCCTAATAAATCAATTATAATTATTGTAATCAAAAGTTAAAAATTATAATAATTAGTATTAATTATTATTATTTGATGTTATAGTTTTTTTGACCAGTGAATAACTTAAATAATATGATGTTGATGTTTTTCATCTACATGGCCGATAATCAATATTTTGTGAATATTGATTATTAATTTTTAAAGTTGTGAAAAAAATCTCTCTAGCTCCGCTGGGATTTGCTTTATATTTTGGACATTTCGTTGTTTTCAGTGAATTAGCAAATAACTAAAAATAGAAAAATTTGTGCTTCGCAAGTTGTTCCACCCTTTACTTCGTTTTCTTCATTTTAGTAATAAGGAATGTAAACCAACCGTCTAGTGTCTTTGTTTTGAAATTTTTACTATGAAAAAGACTCAGACAATATAATTCGACATTTCTAGTTATTTTTGAGTCAGATAATTTCTAATACATAAAATAATAATGCACGCTGATAATGAGATGTTCCAATAAATTGTTTGAAGAATATATTATTTATTATAGCCATTTTTTCATAAAATGGAGTTAGAAAGTTGCGGTTTTTTCTGCATTTTTCCGCTTTTGGTCAACTTTTAAATTATAGTGAGGTAATAATTATTTCACGTTAACGAGCATAATTTTTTAAACAACTTATTATTATTTTTAATAATATTCTCGTTGAATAATGTTCAGAAAATTGCGGATTTTTTCTGAAATATTCAACTCTTTGTCTACTTTTTATTTAGAATTTAGAGTGTTCTGATACTTACGGAAATTTAACCAAAATAATTGTTTAAACAAATTATTATTGTTTACAAATATTTTCTCATATAGAAATGCTAGGTAGATGCGTTTTTTCCTGAAATTTTCCACTTTTTGTCAACCTTTCACTTAGAGTTATAGTGAGGTAATAATTAATGCAATTCAGCAAAAATAAGTGTTTAATCAAATTATTTTTGTTTTTTAACTATCTTTTCCTCTGAAGTTTTTACCTTTTTTTAAACATTTTATTACAATTCGGAAAACCCAAGAGTTCTTCCAGGACTCAGTAATAATCTTTGGAACAACTTGCGAAGAAAAAATTTTTCTATTTTGAGTTATTTGCTAATTCACTGAAACCAACGAAATGTCCAAAAATATAAAGCCGTTGATTTTCTATTAATTGGGAAAGAAGCAGGTTTTTTAATCTTTAATTATTGAAAAGACAAGTTCTTTATGTTTATAGGAGAGTACAGGCGAGACTACTAACGTTGAGAAGCGTTTGAATCTGCTAACGAGAGTCGTAGACCATCCCTGGACAATTGTCCGCGACTGCTTATTAATTATTGTAACCATATTCAGCAGAAACCCTTGGTACAGGGACCGAAATTTTTAATTGCAAATATTATTTCAAATATTGAAAATTTTGCAAAATCGTTTTGCCCACTTATTTCTATCCTCAAATACTAAAAAATAAAATAATATAAAAAAAATCCATGACTTGATCCCGAACCCGAACTGAACCCGAACTGAACTGAAAAGGGGCGCCACCACACGGCCGCTGATCCATGCCAGTCCTAGTTCATTACTTCGTTAATAACTATATCTTCATTGATATTTTTGGCATGAGTTGATTAATTATAACATACTTAGGCTTTGGAATTCGACATTGTCTGAGGACTATCGCAAAGTCGACGAGGTACGAATAGGATCAATCGCAAAAATTATTATTCCTCGGGGTGTCAATATACAGCAAGAAAATCTAACAGACGATCACGCAATAGTAAGTCATATTATGAACTTTCCAAAAACCAGAATTTAGTCAAAAATATACTCACTTCATGCACTCAACAATTTATTTTTCATTGCCAGGTTGAAACTATAGTGTATCCAGATTTATCAGATCTTCAAGAACCTGAACCAGTTCCAATTTGGATAATAATAGGATCCATTATAGCCGGCCTATTCCTATTAATCTTATTGACATTAATTCTTTGGAAGCTTGGTTTCTTTAAAAGGCGAAGACCAGATCCCACACTCTCCGGTAATCTGGAGAAGCATAGGGAAGAAAATCCCGAAAACGAGGCGCTATTCAAACACTGAATACGATACTTTTAATAAACTTGAGATTAAATGTTACGAAAATTGTACTTATATCCAGTGACCAGCAGGAATCGCCATTAACATTAATATGTATGGAAATTATTTCTTATGAAACTTTAGTACTTGGGAGCAGCTGAAAGAAATATTTAGATAATGTGATACGGATCTATGCTTCCACGAAGCAACGAAGTTGTGGAAGAAACTCATCAATGTTTCCGTCGTGGAAGCATAGATTGGTATTACATTATATATATATATATATATATATATATCTTGTTGATTGGTTGGCAGTGTCATTTTTTTCGGTTTTGTTGAATCTTCGTCGCTTGTCACGTCGTCACTATCGTGCGTACTTATTATTGAATCGCGATTTGAGTTATGGAATGAAGATTCTTTCGGTACTTCCTCATTAATTTGCTGAGAGAGAGTTCAACTTAGTAATGATTTCACATTAGCCTGATAGTCTATCACGTCATCAAAAGTAAAGGTTTTATTTTGATCTGAAGAACCACTAATTAAACTCAAATTTGTGTTGATTAAGGTACTACTTCCAGGATCAATGAATTCAGAACAATCAAAATTACTGTTTTCTGAAGTATCACAAACGAATTCCAAATCTAGTTTAGATAGTTCCTTATAAATGTTAATTTTATTTCTCCTATCACTCTCAAGCCCGTTCTTATTTAACTCTACTAGCTTAGCTAATTAAGGGTTTTGTTGAGCAAAATTTCTGGTAATTGTTTTTCGAATATTCCTTAAATCTTCAGGGTTTAGTTTCAAAATTTGTTATTATTGAATTCGGACATATTTCATAGCAATAATAAAAATATAAAATACAAATAGTATAAGTTACCTGTAATCGCTCAAGTTCCTTGTGTTGAAAAATGTGTATAAAAATAAACTTAGTTTAAATAAATTATATATTGGCTCTTATTAGTTTGGTTTCCCGGCCGATGTACCATAAACAGTTTGTATGTTACGTCATGGAAAACGCAAAATACTTCCTCCTCAATTGAAATCGTCGTTTTAGTTGAGATTAAAGATCTCGCACAGGGAAGAGGAAAGAGTAGCCCATAAATAAATTCTAAATGAGATTCAACAGTTCATTATATAGAATGACAATTGAAACTCAATAATTATAAAGAGCTTAACACAAGAAGCTGAAGGAAGACTTGTAGACTTTCTATAATCCTTGGCCAGTACCTTTAAAATAAAGGAAACTCATATATTATGGCTCAAGGAAGTTAGATCAATGTATTTTAGATTTATTAGAATTCAGACTTACCGGTGTATTGATTTGATTGAAGAATCTAAATGAGATTTAGATGATGATTCGTCGAAGTGAAAATTTTATTGATAAATCGACGCATCCCGCGAACTCCTTTACTCAGATTACGGGGTAACAACTCTCAGTCCGAGAGTAGGGGTACCAACCCACATAAAAATAAATACAGGAAAGACTAGTCTCTCTCCCTTCCTTCAGTTTTGGGGAAGCCTGCCCCCTCCCCACGTACAATTTCGACATCATAAATTCTTATTTGCTTTTTTTATTAATCTACGGGAGTTTAGGCAGCACTTTACCTTCGGAAGATTTTCAGGAAACTAAACATTAATTTTGATTAGTTCGTACGTGACAAACTGATAGTTGATTGGGAAAGAGGTAGCGTTACAAATAATAGACAATAAGCCTATTATTTAAACGGCTTCAATTTCTCATCAAAATTCAGAAAATTTTGCATGTCCATCGATGTCACCATTAAGAGAGGTGCCTCAATCTTTTATCGATAGAGGTAGCGCCTTTCCAATTAGAATCGCGGATGTCAAGTAGACCACACTCACCGTGTTACAACAAGGGGCTAGAGTAGAGCAGGAAGGAATTGCAGTCATATACCCTCCATTCCCCGTCCAAAATGTGCCCGTTGTGCACATTAACATTGACGATGCAGCACAGAATGTTCCTGACTTGATAGGAAACGAAATTACTGAAGGGAGTTTCGTGGTCATCGTAAATCGAGACTTCCGCCTTCATGATCTCGACATTATTCAGACATTATTCAGCCAATTGTTTAATCAATGGGAGTTCCGGTTTTTCTGTTGTTTCCCCAAAGAATGACGGCTCTCAGTCCTTTCTTTCTGATGAACGGTTTAGCGTATTTGAATATTCGCGCATTCCGCCCTCCTCTCAACTGTTAGTATTAAGTCACGCCACTCGTGGCGTGACGAACGGGCCCCGGGACGAGGTCCGATCCCGCGGTCAGTTCGCCAGTTCATCACGAATCGGTACCAAGCGAGCAACTCGCTCCGCTCTCAGCATCGCCTTCGGATGGCAGTTCTCGGGTCTCCCGAGCCATATAGTATCGCCGCATGATACTCCGTCGTCCTATGTGGACTCTATCGTTCCTTAAATTGTCCAAAATCGTTCTATATATTTTTTTCAGACGTTTTCAGTTAGAAATGATTAATTATTGTTTAAAAAAGTTTTTACACATAATATTGGAAAATTGGTTCAATAGCGTATTTTTAAATTGCTTATATGATTTAAAGTCAACTGATTTCACGCAAAAAAGTTTGCTGATGCTTATCGAGTATATTTTTTTTTCTAAACCGGGAGAAATCACGAATATTGACCGGGAGAACCGGGAGAAAGTCAGGAGACAAAAATTGAAAAAATAGTGGCAATCTGTCAATAAACAAATTTTTATTGTAAGTATACTAATGATAAATTTCAATCATCGAGAATTTAATATTCTATCATGCCCAGGAGCAGTACCAGAAACGATTATCTATTGATGGATAGAGGTTTCAAAATCGTATCCTTGACAGGTTCAAATAAAAATGTTTAATACAAATAATTGACTAATTTCGTTATATTTTTTTCTATGAGAATATTCAATTCAATATGTAAGCTTTATTTCAAAAAGAAAATTTGTCTTTATTTTTGGAAACTCATGCAGTTAAATACTGTTGCTTTTTTTCCTATCTGCTCTAGGGTGGTTTCCCTTAGTCAACTATTGAGAAAGAACACTTCGAAACAAATACAGAGATATTTGTCATTAATTTACTGCTCAATTGCAGTTTATAAGCAATATATAATTGAACTATTATTAGAACATACTACATTAGAATTGAAGCATTCAAAGACCATAATAAATCTCAAAGGATAATTTTTTGATCCAGTATTGAATCAAATCGTTGTTCAATAACAAAACATTAATATCTATGTACAAATGATATAAATGTAATTGTAGTTTCCAATTTACAAGTTTTGTATTTGTCGACTGTTTCTTCATTAGGGTGGTCCAAAAAAAGAAATTTTCGAATTTTTGGGATTGGACTAAAAAATATTGTAGGCTACATGAAAATAGAAAGCCCGTATTTTTTTGTTTTGCAAAAAAATAATTAGTAGGACTACGCATTTCACTTTTCTCTCTTATGGAGATTAACATGTAAAATGACATTACTTTTTTCAATATATGTAAATATGTTTGAGTTTCTTCTAAAATTAATTATAAACATTAATTATAATTATAATTTTCATGAAAATATATAGTAAAATTTATATGGATGTTTCAATGAAAATATTTGTTCATTCATTTTTACGTTGTAAGCTCATTTTTTTTACCAATATTGAACTACATAGTTATTGAATTTTAGTTTTTCTTTTGTGTGGTAACACGAATTTATTACTGACATTAATATTATATCATTTAATATTAGCTATGATCTGTGCAATCAAAGTTTATTTATGTTTCCGTACCTCTATTACAATTGAGTATTCTAGCATCACGTCATGGTTATGATAGGATAGATGGAAATGTCATGAAGGTCAGCATGGTTGGCACATATTTACAATAAAGAAAGATATACTAAAATTTTAGGTTGAAGTATCGGATCGATTTTATCAGAATTGGGCACTATAACTTAAAATTTTGGATAGTTGATTTTATTTTGTGAAACTGAAAGTTCTTCAACCGATAAAGCGATAAAACATAATTGCGCAAATGCATTTTACACTTGAAAAATATTACTGTTTATACATATATAACTCACTTTTACGTTTAGAATATTTTTTCGAACAAGTCTTAGGCATTCCCATATGAGTTTGTTACCAATTCTCGATTATCAAATTCAACTTTTTACACGCTTCAGAGAAGGAAATGAAAAAAATGTAAGGTTGACTGAATTAAAATTGGAAATATCATCTATAAATAAGATTAGGAACATAATAAAATATCTACTGATTCTCGAATTGTCATGGAAAATGAGAAAGCATAAGCAAGACAAAAATCCGACGGTCCATTGGTAACTGCATTTTTTGGTCTGTTGTTCTTCGCGCACGTTAAAAAAAGATTTAAATTCGACATTCGACTGCTGCTCGACGAACTGATTTTCGTCATTGACATGCTTCCACATTTTTTATTATAAGTCAAGAACAAGTGAATATTTAATTATGTTCATCGTCTCATTTTAAAGAGGAGATTCCAAGCTTTAGTTAAACGGAGTTTGAATTTTTTCAATTCAATTCCCTGAGGCATGTGCGAAATTATTGGTGTTCACGTATGTACAAATTTGATGACTGAAGAAATATGGAACAAAAATTATTTTATAAATGCTAATACTGAATATTTTGAAATACTAAATATTTTTACTTTTCAATTTTTATATTAACTATGATCTGAAACAATAATAATTGTCTATCTTGTTTGAATGCGAAATTATTTGTGGTCACGTATGCACAAATTTGATGACTGAAGAAATAGGGAACAAACATTATTTTATAAATGCAAATACTGAATATTTTCAAAGGCTAAATATTTTCGTCTTCAATTTTCATATTATATATGATCTCAAACAATAATAATTATTTATCTCGTTTGAATGCGGAATTATTAGTGTTCACGTATGTACAAATTTGACGACTGAGGAAATATGGAATAAAAATTATTTCATAAACGCAAATACTAAATATTTTCAAATACTAAATATTCTCCGGCTTTAATTTTTATATTATATATCATATGAAACAATAATAATTATTTATCGCGTTGGAATGCGAAATTATTAGTGTTCACGTATGTAAAAATTCGATGACTGAAAAAATATGGAACAAAAAATATTTTATTAATGAAAATAATGAATATTTTCAAATAAAAAATATTTTCGGTTTTCAATTTTTATATTAAATATGATCTGTTACAGTAATAATTATCTATCTTGTTTGAATGCGAAATTATTAGTGTTCACGTATGTACAAATATGATGACTGAAGTAATATGGAACAAAAATTATTTTATAGAAGCGAATACTGAATATTTTCAAATACTTAATATTTTCGAATAATAAGCATTTACAGTTTTCAATTTTTGTATTATATATGATCTGAAAGAATAATAATTATCTATCTTGTTTGAATGCGAAATAATTAGTCTTCACGTATGTACAAATTTGACGATTGAGGAAATATGGAACAAAAAATATTTTATAAATGCAAATTCTGAATATTTTCAAATATTCAATATTTTCCATCTTCAATTTTTATATTATATATGATCTGAAACAATAATAATTATTTATCTCGTTTGAATGCGAAATTATTAGTGTTATATTATTATATTATTAATATTATTATTATGTATTCTATTATATTATTATATTATTAAATTATATTAATCTCACGAACTCGTATATTATTTTAGTATCATACTATATTGTATTAGCTGTATTATAAAAGTTCTCTTACGTTTACTTTATACAAGTTAGTTTATTCTTCATTTTTATATTACGTATCTATATTATTATTTCAAATGTACTCTCCTTTCTCATGTTTTCCTTTTTGTTACATGCAATCTGCTTTATTAATGTATTTATACATTTCGCTCGTTATTTTTCTACGTTATATTTTTGTTATTATTGAATATATGTATTGTATGAGTTTTACGTATTATGTATTAACTTTAATACACTTAATATTTTGTACGCTCGTTTGTAATGTAATATTTCAATATATTGTCAGCTAGTAATTCCATCAAATGTAATGCTGAGAGACTGGCGGAGCGAAAAGGCAGGCAGCCAGCACAACGGCACAGGCTGAAATGATCTCATTGGACCGCGCGCCCAAAGACCGACGTAGTGGGAAGAAATCTTGGTCCGAGGCTCCCAGTCTCGCCTCCGCTTCCACGGGGTGGGAGAAGCCGCGCACTCTCCACATAAAAGAGCGCGCTTCCGCCACCTTCGAGACTCGGCCCCCAGCCACACGCAACGTAGAAAGTTACCGCTCACAACTTCTGCCTCGCCTCTCCAGCTCTCTCGGCCTAGGAAAGAACATCTTTTGAATAAACTCCAATCAACCAGCAATCCTTGGACTTTTCCTGGCGAAACCTTCATTCTAGATATGCAAACTGCTCTTTTAAGAGCAACCATAATACGAAAAATAATTTCGCTCGGTCGGTCTCTTCTTGTTACGCCGTCACAATTCTCAGATAGTTAATATCTCCCTCTCCAGGCCCTTCGGGCGTCCTGGGGAGCTGTTCAACACTCGTGAGCCGGCTGTTCAAACCAGTCACTCTGTACTTCTCAAGGCACCTTCACCGCTCGTCCTTTTGAGTCCTGAGTGGATGGCGTTGAATAAACGGCAGAGACTTGCCCGGCGACGTGCTAAGGAGTTGGCCTTCCATTGGAACATTCCCAACCGGCGGACATTTTACACCTCCCGGGAACTTTCCTGGAACGTTCCGTGCTATTAGGGTTGCTCCCAGTGGGATAATAATAATAATGCCAATATTCAGGGACATTTTGACACCAAAAGGAACAATTTGTTGGGCAGCTATTTTGGGGAAAAAATAAAGCCTTTCTGTACCACGCTTTATTTATTCCTATTTTTTGAACCACTTTGAATAAACTCAGTTAATTACAATTGAATCATTCACAGATGGATAATGAAAGTTTTTTTTTTTAATTTTATGTAATACTTTGAAGGGATGTAGGATCAGAATTCCTCTAAAAAATACGATACTTAAAAATTGAGTGAAAATTATACCTTGGAAAATCTATAGATACCTGGAAAACCCCGGGAATTGTCAAGGAATTTTTACATTCTCATAATTTATGATTGAAAAAGTATTAGAATTGTCTGAAATCTGACATCACATTTTTTCAACGGATCTCTACGTTTTGAGACCCCCTGCAGGCGAAAATCAAGTTTTGGCGATGGCGTCCGTCTGTCTGTCCGCCCGGCCGTCCGTCCGTCCGTAAACAGGATAACTCTCGAAAAAATTAACGAATCGAATTGAGCTTTGGCATACTATTTTTAGGTCCAAAAAGAAAGAACAAGTTGGTTAACCAGCCGTTTTGGATATAAATTCAAAAAGTTAGAGCATTTTCCAAATGTTATGAGCCGGGTTTTTTCAAGGTTAAAAAATATTAGGTACGGCTATTCGTAGTACTTAGAAAGCCGAACAATTGATCCTCATGACTTTTATCGTTAGAAAACTGATCAGAGTTATATAATTTACAATATTTAAAAAATCAATCGAAAATGAACATTTTAAGACCAAAAACTTACGATATGATATGATAAATCGAAAATTCAATTTCTGATCGCACAAAAAATTATGAAAAATCTTAAATTCCATTTTGTGGTCAAACAACCCAGCGGGCACTTATATAACTGTGATGTAACAGTTCTAGAACACAAAAGAACATGTTCTGTAACAGGATTAGAACATACTTAGACCAATAAACAGTTGATTAAGTTGAAAAATAAAGTTTAAGCGATGGAAAATAGCCAGATAATAATTTCTTTCATTGAATTTCTTTAAAGAATCATAAATTTTAATTATTGGTTATATGGAATCAATGATAAATAATTGGCTATTAATAATTCCTCAAAGAGAAGCGGAATTTTTTGTTTATAAATAGGGCATTATTTCGCAACAGCAGTACTCACTCAAAAAAAATTGTCTGCCCGAAGTCAAACTTGGTCAAAGTCTATTAATAATATATTATTATAATAATATAATAACAATATTCAGATCAACATAATTAAAAATTATAATAATTATAAATAATTTTTGCGAGTTTTAATTGTTCTATTTCGTAGCCATAGAATACGAATAAAATATAACGTTTAAAATACATGTATCACCCCCATAAGTCTGTTTTGTAGGGTCCCAAAAAAATCCCATAAGTGAAAAAATGAGTATTGCGAGTTTTTGGCGCTAATTATGATTTTTTTTTTTAATTGCAAATTGTTTCTAAAACATAAAAGCTACTTTATACTGATAATGAAATGCTTAATTACATTTTTTAAAATAATTTATTATTGTTTTTAGCATTTTTCCCTCAGAACGGAGATAGAAAGTCTCGGGTTTTTCGAAAATTTTTCACTTTTCATCCAATTTTTAATAAAAAAGAGGTTAGAGTTGATAAATTTTAACAATATAATGGTTTAAGCAATTCAATATTATTGTTAATAATATTATGTTTGAATAATCCTAGAAATGGCGGTTTTTTCTGAAATTTTCAACTTTTTGTTCCCTTTTTACTTGGAGTGAGTTAATATATAACTCAATATAGCAAAAATAGTTATTTAAACAAGTTACTATTGTCTATAGCTATCTTCTTCTATATTAATACTAGATAGTTTCGTTCTTTTATGCATTTTTTAATAACTATCTTCATCTATATTAATGCCTGATAATTGCGTTTTTTTCTGAAATTCTTGTCCACTTTTCACTTAGTAAGGTAATAATTAATGCAAGTTAATAAAAATATTTGTTCAAACAATTTATTATTGTTAATAACTGAGGATGAAGTCTTTTCTCATCTTGGAACGGTCTTCACTAATTCCAAAGATTGGGATGGAAAGCGAAAGATGAGCTTTTACTAATATTTTTATTTTAATAAACATTTTCTAATTTTAATGTGGCTCAGACTATAAAAATGAAGAAAGCCAAGTTAGGGCCAAATCGGTCGGTAAGTTAGTCTCTGGCCGGGCTAGGCGTTTCATTTGTGGTTTGGTCCTGTCTAAATCCCTAATTTGGGGCCAAGTATTTCCTATTTTGGGCCAAGCTAGCGCCATGACAAAATTTCCAGACGGGCCCTGTCTAGTTTTGTTCCCTTAAATTAACAATGAAAGAATTGTAAGAGCCCTCACTGTTGGAGAATATTCTTCTCTGTACGTGTAGGTTAATTAATATAAATTCTGTCGAATAAATGCGTCCAAATTATATAAATAATATCAAAAGTTGAAACCTTCAAGTATATTGTGTATCATATTTTACTGGAGAAGTGAGAGAAAAAAATGTATTTCTTGTTAATTAGTTCGATATTTAATATTATAAGATTTTGTTATAGTTATACTTTTCATATTTTTAAATATTATGTTAGAATTGCAACTTTGATTTTTTAAAAGTGTTTCAATGAACAAATTTATCCACTTGAGCTCTCGAATGCAATAACTCGCCCGACGCTCGAAAACGCTAAAAGCGTTTCCCCCCCGGGTTTCAAGAAATGGGAATGTTCAAATTCACAAAATTAATTTTTTAAATATAGACTTCTGTATAATAACAAGGCAGATTCTATTAACCAATCTTGTGTCCTAAAATTAGTTCTGGCAATAAAAATTAAAAACTGAACAAACATTTTTTTCCCTATAATATTCAATAAGTGATTAAAACATAAATCGTCATAACTCGTACATATATTATTGAAACTGTTTGAAATTGAGTACACATATAAAGTATACTCGGCGAATGCCTGAAAAATGATAAAAAGTTGAAAATAACAATTTGTTTAATAATATCCAATTGAAAATTAAGGCCGATCGGTAACCACATTTTTCTACTTTCGGAGACAAAAAGTATCGATTCTTTCGAAAGTTATCGTGCTAACAAAATAAAAATCTGCATACATACATACAGACAGACACATCCGCGAAAACCTGGTTTTTCGGTTCAGAATGTCTCAAAACGTGGACATTTGACAAAAACGGAGGGGATCAAATTTTACACGAATCTAATACCTTCTCTAATGAGAATGTAAAAAAAAAACAATTTTGTTATTAAACATTTTATTGAAACTTGTGTCGTTTTTCCATACATTTAATTTGTTCATTTTTAATTTTATTTTTTACTACTTGAACCAAAAATACGAATCAAAAATTCAAATTTTTTTCACACAAAAAAATAATTCAAAATTCCATTTTGTTGTCAAACTATGCAAGATACGACAAAAGATGAACTTACTAAAATTGTGCACCTAAAAAAAAGCTACAAATTTTTTGTTAATCATGTATTGATAGGATGCGTAGTTTTTGTTTTATTCGTGCAAATAACATTGACAATAAAAAAAATCAAATTTTTGGAAAAACGATGCAAGGTATGAAAACGGATTTTTGTTATAAGAATACATTCAAAATGAATGAAAATAACTTTTTTGAAAGACGGCACAAGCTAAAATAACATTTTAACTAGTAAAATTTGCCGCTCAAACTTTTTTGTTTCTATCAGACGGAGCACAAAACCGAGCGTGGAACGCAAGGTTCAAATGATTTTCAAATCAAATAACCAGCACGAAGCGCGAGTGCCTGGGTGAGAATTAGGCATTTTCACTTCATCGTCGGCTAACTTCACTTCGTTGAATGCTGAGGGAAAAACAATGGATCAAATGCATGGGCTTCGGTCCACTTTTGCCCTATTTTGCTAATATCTTCGTAAAATCAAATTTTTCTATATAAGTGTATCCCGGGTGGAAATTTAAGTCGGGGGCTGGCCAGTAACCGGCTGCAGAGCCCGACTTTAAGCCGGGAGCTGGTCAGCATCGTCACGCTGCGCTGGCCAGCGTCCGGCCATGAAGTAAGGCCGTGATATGGCCGGGCTGCCCGACCGTGGCCCGGCCGGGATCAATTGGTGTTGTAGTAGATTTAAATTAATTTTCGAAATGTATCTTATATCTAGTAAAAGATTGGACTGATATTTCTTCATCTATCAGGGGAATATGTGTTTTTTTTTCTTCATTTTTTGAGAATTTAGAAAATTTTGAAAAGTATATGACCTTTTTGGTTTTTATTGAAATTAAAAATGGCACAAGGATGATTTTCAAGTCTTTCTGTCGTGTACCAGAAATTTAGACAAAAATTTATAAAACTTATAAAATTTTTTTGTTCCAAATTTTGAAAAAGCTCTAATTTTTCTGATTTTGGCCCACTCGAAAAATCTCAGTAGGATATTTCCGAAATATATTTTATATCTAGTAAATATTTCAAATGAAACTTCTTAATCTATCAGAAGAATATATTTTCCTATTTTTTGAAAGTTTGCAAAATTTTGAAAAGTATTTAACTTTCATGATTTCCATCATAATCCAAAATTTCATTTAGATAATTTGTAGGTATTTTACTCATATGTAAGAAACTTTCACAGGTTTTTCGGAAATTAGAAAAAAGTGACAAAAATTTTCTCAAATTTTGAAAATGCTCTAAATTTTTATGTTTTGATGAAAATATCTGATTAACGAACTTAACCCTAATTTTGGGACTCTTAATAAGTCATTAGAGGCTCATTTGGTTGGACAAATCGTTCATAAGTTACCGTGGCCACAACATTAAGGTAACCAGACAGACATACATATAGACAGTTCGACATTGACAAAATTTTATGATTCTCGGACTCTGTGAGTACCGAAACGTGAAGATCCATTAAAACCCGACGAAGAGCAGACTTGTAGAATTTATATTCATATCCATCAAGGATGATAGTTTGCCCCTGTAGTGGTACAGTTTCACCTAACATTACCTTGATTTTATTTTTTTCAAACTCAAGATATAGCGCGACAATCGTAACCATTCTTCGGGCACGGTAAAATATGCGACCCCTATTACTAAGCTAGTTTCGGACACGATCTGCCGTATGTTTATTACTGTTGAAACAGAAACAGCAGATACCTGAAATAACAAACAATATTCTTTAAACAATTATCTTTAATCTTTGACTTTACAATACTTTACCACCGAGCAATTCACGCCTACCCCGAAAGGGAAACGGCTTAATGATATAATAATAATAATAATAAAAATTACATATATATACCATATACTAAACTTAGAGTTTAATATCACATGGCATTTACAGTGTTATTATTTGGTCTATAAATGATCAAAATCCCTGTTTGTTTATCGCAGGCTCCACAATATTTTCCCTATTTCCCTCTTTTTCTCGTTTTTTCACTTAAATGCGAACTTAGTTGAAGAAAGCAATACGAAAATCTTATCTATTTTTGCTTGAAAGTTTATTAGAAAATTAGACGATTCCACATAATACTGAAATCTAGACATTTTTTAAATTAAAAAATTGTATAACAAAAAACCCTTTCTTACACAATCGAAGATTATTAAAGGGGAAAGCCCATATTATTTTGAAAAAAATCGATTTTTTTATTGTATAAATCAATGCTTTAGTATTTCAAGAATACAACCCAGAGGTTGAGATTGTCCTACAACTGAAAAAGTCCTCGAGGAAATCCTTATGTTATTTTCGGATAGGATTTCCCTAAGTAAATTCTGACCGAAAATAAAACCAGCATTTGTTTGCGTGACCACGTTATGGTGATAGCTTATGCGCGCACAACATATTGCTTAGTGTATGTCGATCACGGTTGATTATTCTACTTCTGTTGGTAATATTGAAACTGTAGACTGCGGAATGAATTTATGCCGGTAAAGTAGGTCAACATATTTTCTTCTCCTTCTTCAGTAAAAGAAATTTATCTGCATACTGCTAATTTTTTAAAGCATAAACAATACTTTTTAAAACGTATGCACACAAATTAGAATGGAAGATTTCTGAATTGCTACAAAATATTTGATAATAGCACGGTCGTATACACAGGTCCGAGGGTTCTTGTGGCGGGGGAAGTTCCCTTATTGAAGCTTCCGATTATTTCACAAAGTTGCCACTTTCGGTAGTGGCGTAATAGTGGAGTAGAGAAAGAAGCGGATTAATTTGAAATTTTAATTTCAAGAAGTCAATTTAATCCAGATGTATTCAATAATTTGAATAATGTGAATGTTCGATTTAACCTTTGTTGCGATCCCTTCTTGCCCCATTTTTAGTGCCAATCTTTAATAATGCCTCTAATTATGTCGTTAATCTTGAATCACCCCCTCCCCCTTAAAGAAATTCTTTACCCAGTGAGACTCTTCTAGCGGACCGTTTGCGATACTTTGTGATGACCCTCCTTTTGTAACCACCTATTTTATAACTCTTTTTCAATATCCCCACTATAGCTTTTGCGATTCTTTGAAAATAACCCTTTTGGCCCCTTCCGCAAATACACAAGCTAGCCCCAATTCATGACACCCATTTTGTAAGCTTTTATTTCAATATCCCCACTACAGCTTTTGCGATTCTTTGAAATTAACTGTTTTGGCCCCTTCCACAAATACGCAAGCTAACCCCAATTCATGACACCTATTTTTCAAGCTTTTATTTCAATATCCCCACTATTGCTTTTGCGATTCTTTGAAATTGCCCCTTTTGGCACCTTCCGCGACTGCACAAGCTAACCCCAATTCGTGAGACCCATTTTGTAAGCTTTCATTTCGAAATCCCCACTGTTGCTTTTTTGATTCTTCGAAATTGCCCCTTTTGGCCCCTTCCGCAAATACACAAGCTAACCCCAATTCATGATACCTAGTTTATAAGCTTTTATTTCAATATCCCCACTATAGCTTTTGCGATTCTTTGAAATTAACCCTTTTGCCCCTTTCGCAACTGCACAAGCTAACCCCCAATTCGTAAGACCCATTTTGTAAGCTTTCATTTCAATATCCCCACTATAGCTTTCGCGAATCTTAGAATCACCCCATAATTTTGAAACCCTCGCCATGACCCTTTGTTTGTGACCTTTGCGATTATTGTCAATTACCCTCCCGTTTTCAAGAACACTTGTTTGTTTTTTATTTTGAAAACCCCTTTCATATCTATTTTAGAAAGCCTTTTGACATTTATTTTTGAGAGACCTCCTTTTGAAATTGCGAGAACCCCTTTCTGTGCCCATCTTTGCAAACCCTTTGGCGCTTATTTTAGAAAACCCCCCTTGTGCTTATTTCTGAGAACCCTTTTTGTGTATATCCTTATATTAAACTATGTACTACCCCTCCGATCGTTTTGAGACTCGGATATGTTATTCTACAGTGTTTAAAGATTTTTCAGACGAAATATGAAGATAGTTCCTCAAATGCATCCCATAAAAAAAATTCAAACAAATTTTGAAAATTTTTTTAAATTTTAATTTAAATTTTTTTCGTATTTTTTGAAAATAAAATTCGAAATTTTTCTACAACATTCTCTCATTGAGTACCATAACATATTTTTCGCCCATCGAAATCGGTCCAGCCGTTCTTGAGATAAACTCATTTTTTTATTTTTCTTCTAACCCCCATAACTCCCATAAAAATTATTTCCAAAATATAATCTTTTGTGAAATCCAGTCTTAAATCAGCGCCATTTTACTGTAAAAATCTCAACGAGATCCGAGCGGGGGCAGCACATACATGCTTATCCTGGTATGCCCTTTGTTGAAACCTTCTGAAATAGTTTAACATTTTTGGAATATTTGTGAAATCTTTCGTATTCGTTTCAAATACGTAAAATATTCTATATAAGCGGAGACGAAATTAAAAACTTATAGAATCATTCACAATATTAAAGTCTGTTCATTGCAATCTATAAAATCATTGGTAAAGTCTACAAAAAATGCCTATAAATATCTTTATTTATTCTGTAATGAGTAAAAGATAAATTATAGTTTCATAAATCGAATACTTTTCAGTAGCAAGATTTCTTCTCAAAGAGGTGTTTCTTTCATAATAGACTGAAAGATTTAAATTACTTTTCGAATTTCAATAAAATAAATGTTAGTGAAGAGAAAATAATTAATTGAAGGTTCTTGTGAAAAGGCGTTGGTTCAGAAACAATGCAGATGGATGAATTGCCTGGTTCGTCTGGTGCTGAAGGGTCAAATCAAATCCAAATTATGTCTCCAAGACTTGCAGCAGTGCTTGATGCCGCCAAAGTAAGCGACAGACGAGCAGTTCACGTTTTAACGGCGGTGGCAGAGTCGCTTGGAGTTCCCCTTTCATCTGCTGTTATTAGTAGATCGTCCGTACGCAGATTTCGTGAACAATCTAGGTCTGAATCATTGGATGTCTGCTGTCACCAGGGACTACGAACAGGAGATTTTCCTGGCGCATGCGTGGTGGACGGGATTCCCACATGTTCAAGAGCGCTCGGAAAACCAAGAGCCAGCGGCCATGGATAATCTACGTGCTGACCGAAGTCAGCCCCACCCTGGACCATCGACTAGCGGCAGGTCACGAAGGCTTGCGTAAAAGCTGGCGCATGCTGACTGTGCGCCACCACGCTGCGGGGAACCGAACTTGGCAGGTGTCTTTCTCGTTCGACCGTCCTCTCACTCAACAGTTCTGGGCTCTAGACACGAGTGGCGCTCCGCCTCCTATGAGAGGGAGAACGGAGAAGACACTCTACGAATATGTCATTCGTGATCCTAGACTCGATGTGAGCACATCAAACAAACGTAGATACCAGCCGATTAAGCTGAGAGCCAACTAAAAAAAATTGGAACAAATATTAAACTTTACCATCCATGATGATAGGACGGGCTTGCGGAGGAAGGATTCTGCCAGGCGGGTTTCCTTACTTTTCGTCCATGTCTCTTATTAGTTTTTTGTCCGTTTCAACGTCGTGTGCCGAAATGGTAGGCACACGTCATTGAAATTTGTTGGTTGCTGACCTCGGGCAAGGTCATTCTTTTCGACTCGGGTCGCCCTTATAATAATTTGAATTTGTTTGTAAATTCTAGGTCATCATGGACCCCCGCGCGTGTTGCACGTTCTGTCAGATAAAAATGGCGGTACGGTTCCGCCAATAATAAATGTGGGCGTTGTCATAGTCTAAATCTCGTTCGAGTGGGGCGAAGGCTCACTCGTTGTCAAAAGCTGTCAATTAATTATTGAGCCAATTATATTTATAATGAATAACCTAAATGTGTGATTTCAACTTATTCCAACCCTCTGCGTTAGTCCTCACCGGCCCCCTCTACTGGAGTTATCCGGCGAGCTAGTATGGTGATGAATTAAATGAAGTCCAACTCATGGCTCTCATGGCACTCAAGTGTGCAACGGAGACTGCTGTCCGAAAATCGTAGTTCCAGAAAATTTGGCACTTCTCGTTTCGGACAATTGATTTGTGAAATTGTTGTGAAATATTTGGAATCTGGCGTACACGCCTTTTTAAATCTTTGAAGTCCGTGAAATACTTGTAAAATGTTTGAAATCATTTTATTTATTTAAAAATCTTTGAAATATTTTGGAATCTTTTTAAATCTTTAGAAATATTTTGTAAATTTTTTGAATATGCTGTACACTCAAAGACCGACTGGTCAACCCCTTGAAAAATCCGTTGCTTGGCCGTGGCTCATTCTAATTCTAAAAGTAAATTAACATCGAAATTTTCAACTAATGATTTTTATAATTTGTAAGTTGAATATCACAAAAAATATATATTTTAAGATTCTATATTAGCGGAGACGAAATTAAAAACTTATAGAATTATTCACAATATTAAAGTCTGCATTGAAATTTATAAAATAATTGGTAAAGTCTACAAAAAATGCCTAAAAATCTCTTTAGTTATTCTGTACTGAGTAAAAGATAAATTATATATCTTGATAAATGAAAAGCTTTTCTGTGGCAAGAGTTCTTCTGAAAGAGATGTTTCTTTTATAACAGACTAAAAGATTTCAATTGCTTTTCGTCTCGAGAAAAATTTGTTATCTTGAAACCTTTCAAAACCGTTAAAATAACTTCAAAATTTTATTTCGAAATCTTCAAAAATCTACATTTTCTTTTAAGTTTTTTGAAATATTTACGAATTTGTAATTATTTTCGAAATTTTATTTTTTTCACAGTGATTCGAATTTTTCTTAACATTTTCCTAACATTCTCATTCGGATGAGAATCTAAAAATTTGATTTTTTGTTTATTTTTTAATGTTATTTGTCACGATTAAAACAAAAACTACGCGTCCTATAAAAAAATAATTAACAACAAATTTGTAGACCTTTCTTGGATGGATAATTTTGGTCTCATCATCTTTTTCTTATCTTGCATAGTCTGAAAGAAAAACGGAATTTTTTATTTTATTTTTTGCATATTTCATGGGGTAAAAATTTGAATTTTTGATTTTTCAAGAAAATTCAAAAAGTTGTTATGATAATCTTGTAGGGTTTGCAAAAATCAACGTTTTCCTTCGTATTTACTGACTGGTTACGGAAATGCGTTCACTTACGCTCGTCCCCTTCCCGAGATTTGAGTTGGAGGGGGGCTATGCTTTTACTAACTGATTGGTAACAAAAATGTTTTCATTCACGCTCGTCCCCTTTTCCGGATTTAAGTGGGGGGGGGCTGCGTATTCACTGACTGGTTACGCAAATGCGCTTAGTTACGCTCGCCTTCTTTTTCAGGTGAAGGTGGGGGGGGGGCTACGCATTTAATGACTGGTTACGGAAATGTATTCAGTCACGCTCGTCGTCTTCCTCGGTTTGAGTGGAGCGGCTGCAATGCATTTACTGATTGATTACGGAAATCTGTTCAATCACGCTCTCTCTTTCTTTTTCCGATTTAAGTGGAGAGGGGCTACGCATTTACTGACTGCTTACGGAAATGCGTTCAGTTAAGCTCGTCCCTTTCTG
Source organism: Andricus grossulariae (assembly GCA_011634705.1). Taxonomy (NCBI): domain Eukaryota; kingdom Metazoa; phylum Arthropoda; class Insecta; order Hymenoptera; family Cynipidae; genus Andricus; species Andricus grossulariae. The sequence goes on from JAABKJ010075445.1 coordinate 217,413,815, forward strand.
CAGATTTGATTTCGGCGGCGGGGGGGGGACTACAATTTTACTGACTGGTTACGGAAATGTGTTCCGTTATTCTCGTCCCTTATTCCATGTTAATTGTGGGGCGGCTACGCATTTACAGACTAGTTACGAGAAGGCATTCAGTCACGCTAGACCCCTTTTTTGGTATGTGGGAGAGGGGGGGGGCTGCGTATTTAATTACTGAATACGGAAATGCATTCAGTGACGCTCGTCCCCTTTTTCAGATTTAATTTGAGGGGGGGCTACGTGTTTACTAACTGGTTACGGAAATGTGTTTAGTCATGCTGGTCCACTTTTTCAGATCTGAGTTGAGGGAGGGGGGGCTACGCATCCACAGACTGGTAACGAAAATGTGTTCAGTCACGCTCGTCTCCTTTTCCTGCTTTAGGCGGTGGTGAGGTTAAGCATTCACTGACTGGTTACAAAAATGTTTTCATTCACGATCGTCCCCTTTTCCGGATTTAAGTAAGGGGGGGCTGAGTATTCACTGACTGGTTACGCAAATGCGTTCAGTTACGCTCGCCTTATTGTTCAGGTGAAGGTGGGGAGGGCTACGCATTTAATGAACGGTTACGGAAATGTATACTGTCACGCTCGTCATCTTCCCTGTTAATTTTCGCTTTTTTGGGGAGATTTTGAAAATGCTGTAGCTCTGTCAATTTTCTTTGTATTGAAAAAAGTCGTGAGAGTAATTTGTTTCAATTTTCAAGTACTACGGGCCGCCGTCCATTGAATTTACGAATTTTGAAAAAAATGGTCTAAAAAATTTTGAAAGTGCCCTAACTTCTTGAATTTCTATTCAAAATAGCTGGTTAACGAACTCGATCTTCCTTTTTTGTCCCTGAAACTGTGTGCCAGAGCACAATCCAATCCGATTAGTCTTTCGAAAGTTATCTGATATACAGGCGACGACGACGACGACGACAGACACACACTGACGTAAAAACTATTTTTGCTGACTCAGGGGGCCTCAAAACGTCGACATTTCATGGAATCCACAAAATTCATTTTTCACATAAAACAAATACCTTCTCATTATGATGAGAATGTTCTGACGAATTCATTATGTTTTGTGCCAATAAAATTTGCATTTTCGATTTTTTAAGAATACTCAAAAAGTCGTCATTAGAATCTTGTAGGACTGTCAAAAAGTAACACTTTCTCCTCTTAAATTTTTTTCATACCATGCTTTAATTGGCCTCAAATGTTAATTTTCCCTTGTTTGGGGAGATATTGAAAATGCTGTAGCTCTGTCAATTTTCTTTGCATTGGAAAAAGCCGTGAAAGTAATTTGTTTTAATTTTTGAGTACTACGGGCAGCTGTCCATGGAATTTATGAATTGAAAAAAAAAATGGTCAAAAAAATTTTGAAAGTGCCATAACTTTTTGAATTTCTATCCAAAATAGCTGGTCAACGAACTTGATCTTTCCTTTTCGTCCCTCAAACTGTATGCCAAAGTACAATCCAATCCGATTAGTCTTTCGAAAGTTATCTGATATAAAGGCGACGCCGACGACGACGACGACGACGACGACGACGACAGACGGACACATACCGACGTAAAAACTATTTTTTGTGACTCAGGGGGCCTCAAAACGTCGACATTCCATGGAATCCACGAAAGTCATTTTTCACATAAAACCAATACCTTCTCATTATGATGAGAATGTAATTTGTTGAAAATTCGTTTTTGTTAGTAAAATCCAAATGTTGTTTATTTTAAATTAAAACTTTTTTATGAAATATTAAGTATTACAAGTTTCGTTGAAAATTCATCTTTTTAGGTTGAAAATTCAACTCCTTAGTTGAAGATTGAGAACTACTTTCTTAAAAGTTCATTTTTTTGGTTGAAGATTCATAATTTTAGTCAAAAATTCGTATTCTCAAATTAAAAAGCAATTTTTTTAACTGAAAATTCAACTGTATTGTAGAAAATTCGTTTTTTTTTATTTGAAAATAATTCTCTCAAATGAAAATTTAACTATTACATTTTTGGTTAAAATTGATCTTTTTATTACAAAAATGCAATTATTTAGTTGAAGAATTTTAAAATGAAACAAATATAAAATAAAAATTATTCAAATAAAATCACATCCATTGTTCAATCTATTTAGTTGAAAATGTATGGACTTTTTTGGAAAATTCGTCTTTTTTAGTAGAAAATTAATCTTCTTGGTTGAAAATTCAACTATTTGGTTAAAAACTTATGTATTTCATTGAGAATTCTTTTTTTTTTTAATCAGCTAATATTTCATAAATATACGCATTACTATTCTATTTCTTACCTTGAATTGCAAATTGCGTAATTACTGACATGGTTGTGCAATTTATAATAATTTGTAATGATATTTATAGGTGGTGCAAGCCCCATCGATTTTTAAACGTGTTTGCCATAAGAAAAAAATACGTTTTTGTAAATTTCTTTCAAAATCGTCAATATTAGCTGAATCGAGTTGAAACTAAACATTTCTTATCACAATCACCCATATAATATAAATAAAATATTACTTTTTAAGTATCATCCCCATAAGTATATTTTATGGGGTCCCACAAAAACCCAATAAGTGAAAAAATGGGTTTTGCGAGTTTCAGACGCTAATTATTTTTCTTTTATGCTTTGCAATATACTTCTTGTTATTAATAGAAATCTGTATTATCATCGGAGAAGGTAACGAATCGAGAAGAGAAATTCACACATAAAATGGAAATCTACAATATCGACCAAAGTTATATTCTCCCAAAATAACGAGAATTAATTTCTATATGACCAAAGGTACGTTCTTTATTCTTTTCTTCACGTGCCTGTGGTATGGAAAATTAATTTTAATTATTTTGTGAGTAATTAGGAAGGGCGATTTAAATTGAATAATGTCACGCTTTGAAAATACGTGAGAGGCAAGTCGACTCACGAAAATTAAGCACCCTAACACGTGAGAGGCAAGGGGACTTACTAGAATCGAGCAGATGAAAACATCCAAAATTATTCAAGACTTATTCATTCTTGATTTGTTGATTTTCCAAACTTCTTCATTTCTTCATTTTCATCCCTTTTCTTATTTCTGGATTTTTAAGTAAAAAAATTTCGTTTGAACGTATAGTGGTTATCGATCGAGGCAAGCCTGAAGTAGGGACTGAATTTTTTTGCTTTTGAAATTTTTGGAACTTAAACAGAAGACCCTAATGTACGCCCTTCAGGTACTCACTTTTTAGAATTCGAAAACAAATTTCTATAGGAAATTTTTTTTTTTTTTAATTCAAAAAAGCTGCTGCCATAAAAAAACGTACCTTATGCGTGACTTTTATTTACATTCGCAAATTTTCCACTCCATAGGTAGGAATGGGATAAGTTAAACTTTCCCTTGAAGCAAAACCCCTTCTTGTTATCGTAGGGCGTGGACTAGACCTACAGGGGATACCACGTAAAAAAATGCGCCTTAAACTCTACCTCCACGGTGGTGTGGAAATGAGTTTTATTAAAAAATGTAAGAGATTTTCTAGCAAATAACTATCTGAATTTCTGACCTTTCTTATTTTTATTTTTAAAGTGCATTTTAGTCTGCTTTATGTTTAGGGCAAAATCAGATTTTGAAAATTGACCCTAAGGTCAAACATTTTACAAAAATTTCGTAAAATTTACAAAACAACCAACTACTTACAAGAGTTTTTAAATAAAAATCAATGTGTGTCATATTCAAATAACATTTAGGAATTTTTATAAAAAGTATTTATATTTTTCATTTTTAAAATTAATGCATAAAAAGTACAGTTTTTATTTGAAATTTCACGACAGTTTTTTGTACCATGTTCAACTCTCACTCTTTCAAATAATTTGCGCTTCTTATTTGGAAGATTTTGGAGATGGAAATCAATCGCCCGGTCGACAAACCGGTTATAGGCGAAAGCGCGGCAGAAAGGAAGAGACCAGAAGAGAGAAGCCTTGAATGAGATGACCTTCAAAATTAACCTCAAGGTCAAAATTAATGGTACAGTCCTCTTCCATCCTCGGTCCTGGTTAATCTTTGTCCGAACCATTTTTTCGTAGATAAAGTATTTTAGAAGAAATTTGGGGTGATAGATTAAAATGGGACACCGTGTATATATAAACATAACCTCACATCAATTAAAAGTATAATTTTTGTACATTCTTATTATAGCAACTATTAATTTTGTTTTTACTTTCTAATTGTCCCTGCTCTAAAGTGTTAAATTTACCCCAAAATTTTAATTTCTACATTTTAAATACATTTTTCAAATGTGTTTTGAAACTTTCCAATAACGCGGATTATTTTTCAACCAAATTATTTTGAAGGTTGCCAAACAAAAGAATAAATTTTCAACTAAAATTATGGATTTTTAACCAAAAAGGTAAACTTTCAACTATGAATATTATTTTTCTACCAAAAAAAAAAACGAATTTTCTAATCAAATTATGTATATTAAACCAAAAAAATCGATTTTTTAAGAAAGTAGGTCAACCTTCAACCCCTAATTTAATTTTTCTAACCTAAAACGACGAATCCTTAACGAATAATGGTATGGTTGATATTATAACTAACCAAAAAAATATTTAAATTTAAAATAGAAAAATAAAACATTGAATTCATACAAAAAGGCGACTTTTAAACAAAATAGTCTATTTTTCAACAAAAATGTCGAATTTTTAACAAAATAGGTTCATCTCTAACCAAAGAGATCAATTTTCAACCAAAGGGGTGAATTTTAAACGAAGAAGATTAACTTTCACCCAAACAAAGATGAAATTTACCCAAAAATTATGTATCTTTAAAAAATGAATTTTTAAGAAAGTAGTTCAACTTTTAACCATAATTGAAAGTTTCTAACAAAAAATGAGTTCTCAACGAAAAATGTTGTGCCAGTAATGGCAAAACGAAGGAACTATGGACCTCATTCACAACGATGAGGGATGAATACAGGGGTGCAATACGTCAGGCAAAGCAAGAGAGCTGGACCAATTTTTGCACATACATCGAGAAGGGAGCTGTGGCGGCTAGAATGGACAGGCTGCTTTCTCGAAATCCGGACGCTATTCTCGGCACTCTAAAATTACTTACTTTGGAGAAGTGGGGACGGCACATCAGAGGCAACCAAAGTCGCCTGTGGCCCAACTAGGCCTGAAACGGCGGCTTTCCAACGAGATTGTCACCCCTGCCAGGGCCAGGTGGGCCCTGAAGTCCGTCAGCCCTTATAAATCTCCTGGCTCAGATGGCATATACCCAGTCCTCTTACAGAGGACTGGAGAGGCCATCATAGGGCCGCTAGTGAGACTTGCTAGGCCTAGTCTGATGCTGGGACATGACCCCGGCGGCATGGAGGGGTACGAGAGTACTCTTTATTTCGAAAGCAGGCAGGATCGGTTATACCTCACCCAAGGATTTCCGTCCCATTAGCCTAACAACTTTCCTATTAAAAACAGTGGAAAGACTCGTGGATAGATATATCCGCGATAAGGTCTTGTCAGGGAGGCCACTTCACAAAGAGCAACACGCCTATGGGGCTGATCACTCGACGGAGGCGACCCTAAGCGGAGCAGTAAACCTAATTGAAGGACAACTGAAGGAGAATGGACTCGCAATTGAAACCTTTATGGACATCGAAAGAAACTTTAACAACACCTCTGGAGAGGTGATCAGGGCGGCCATGATCACACATGGTGTGCCTACTATAATCGTGGAATGGACGTGCCATATGTTGGCCAACAGGAATCTAACTACGACTAAGGGTGATACCACTTTATGTGGAACCGTTAACTCGGGATGTCCGCAGGGAGGAGTTTTATCGCCCTTGCTGTGGTGCCTAGTAGTGGATGAACTGGTTTATCTACTCTCGAGTCAGGGTCATCACGTCATAGGCTATGCGGACGATATACTAGTTATCGCGCGCGGCCAGCATCTGGATGCGCTCTTCGGAGTAATGCAATAACAACAATAACATTGAAAATTTCGATAGTAAATTTTCTGAGGAAAAATTTTCTGAAGAAAAAATTTTTCCCCAACAATGTCAAATGCACCATCGACTTCAATAACAACAATTACATGGAAAATTTCGATAGTAAATTTTCTGCGGAAAAATTTTCTGCAGAAAAATTTTTTCCTCAAACATGTCAAAAGCACTATCGGCTTCAATAACGACAAGAACATTGAAAATTTCGATAGTAAATTTTCTGAGGAAAAATTTTCTGATAAAATTTTTGTTTTCCCAACAATGTCAAATGCATTATCGGCTTCAATAACAACAATAACATTGAAAATTTCGATAGTAAATTTTCTGAGGAAAAATTATCTGAGAACAAATTTTTTCCCAACAATGTCAAATGCACTATCGAATTCAATAACAGCAATAACATTGAAAATTTCGATAGTAAATTTTCTGAGGAAAAATTATCTGAAGAATAAATTTTTCCCATAAAATGTCAAAAGCGCTATCGGCTTCAATAACAACAATAACATTGAAAATTTCGGTAGTAAATTTTCTGATGAAAAATTTTCTGAAAAAAATTTGTTTTCCCTACAATGTCAAATGTACTATCGACTTCAATAACAGCAATAACATTGAAAATTTCGATAGTACATTTTCTGAGGAAAAATTTTCTAAAAAAAAATTTTCCGTAACAATGTCAAATGTACTATCGACTTCAATAACAGCAATAACATTGAAAATTTCGATAGTAAATTCTCTGAGGAAAAATTTTCTAAGCAAAAAAATTTCCCAACAATGTCAAATGCACTATCGGCTTCAATAACAACAATAAAATTGAAAATTTCGATAGTAAATTTTCTGAGGAAAAACTTTCTGAAAAAAATTTTTTCCCAACAATGTCAAATGCAATATCGACTTCAATAACAAAAATAACATTGAAAATTTCTATAGTAAATTTTCTCAACAAAAATTTTCTGAAGAAAAATTTTGTTTCCCAACAATGTCATGATATCTGCCCCGTGTGGGTGTATGACTTATGGGGGGGGGGGGGATATGCTCGAAGTGATAATAGCATAATACCAATCTTCATTCCACAAAAATACTGGTAGAATTGTTGGAATGACAAAACAGCACATTATTTTGAAGAGTGGAAAATACCTGTTATAGAATTATGAGATCATCAATTTTCTCCATAAATGACGGATATTTCATATAAATTTTCTTTTATTTAAGAGTTAGCTGTTTCGTCTACGAAATATTCATGAACGAAATGTCTACATCTAGTTCAGAATGCTTACATTCAATTAATATTCTATCAAAACCTAAGTATTATTGAAAGTCATACTTATCACCAAAGGCCACGACTGGATCCGAAATGATGTCATTCATGTCTATTTGTTGTCCACGTCTAATAACATCCGGATGCTTCTTCATCAGCAGCCAACCAACATGTGAAAAGAAAAATCCACGACTGCTGTTGTGCGGATCTGCTACTGTCTCCGAATATTTATGGTGGACACGATGATCTCTTACCCAATTATATATCGACTTCTAGTAAATGAGAATTTCAATTATTTACTATTATATACTAATTTTTCGAGAAAATTTAAACCTTAGATATCAAAAATATAAATCAAAGAATGTTAAATTCGAAAGCCGAAAAAGGCCAATAACTTTAATTCGAAGCAATTAAAATCCGAAATTTTATTATTAAAAATTCAAAGCACCAAAATTTGAAATATTCTGACTATGTGAAAATGATCGAATTTCAAATCAATAAGAGCTCGAAGTTGACTGATTTCAATTGAAGTTGATTGACATTTTTATTAGTTAATTGAAATTGAGTAAGGTTTTTGCAATACGATGCGGTGGTTTAGAATTCAATGAAATATGTTGTAACTACCAAAAGTTTATTGAAACTGATTTTGATATATATATATATATATATTTAAAAACTAAAGGTTAACAACCACCTCAAGGTCCCACTAGCAGCAACTGTCATCTAAAAAATGACATCGGCTCCCAGTAGGACCGCGGTAAATCCCACTCATGGTCACGTCTCACAACCGTGACATGGGTGGTCACAGGACACGACGAAATCACAACGACAGGTCGGCGAAACTTTCGTGTGGCGTATGGAAGGGGAAAGCCTCCTTATTGGCTAAACTTCATTGAAGGATATCTCTGCGAAGAAAAATGATATCTTCAGTTTCAAAAAAGCTTTTTAAAGTTTGAGAATTGTACTTTTAGATGGCATGAATTGATTTTAGAAGAAAAAAAATTTTCGCGATGTAACATAAGCTCAAATATACCAAAAAATCGCATCTTTCGCACGTTTAGGTTAGGATATCTCAAAAACCTGACGTGCTGCAAAAATGCTGACCTCGAATTCGGATTCTACGCAGAAAATTACATAGGAAATAATCCTCAGTTAGTCAACAACAATCGCAATCCATTTTTTACAGGTATGTGTAATTAGCAAATTCTTTCTTTGATATAGGGTCAAACAAATATTTTTTTGATATAAACAAATTTTATTTGAATTAAACCAATTTTATCTTTAATATGGGGTCAAGCAAATGTTTATTTGATTGAAACGAACATTTTTCTGAGTGTAGAAGTAGAGATAAAGTTATTTCTGGAAAGGAAAGAAAATAGTATAAATTGTGCAACTCATGGCGCCATTAGCTTCTGGAATTCGCCTCGCGAGATGATTCACGGTGTCTTTGATAATGAGCAGCGTGGCCCGATAATAGAGCAAGTAAACAATTGATTTGATTTGATTTTACACCTGGCTTATCGTACCTCATCGCATCGCTCGCGTGAGCAAAAGCAAATACTATGCTCGTACTTGTAATATGCAGGCCTCGGACTCACACTGTTAACACTATTTTACACTTTTTTTAGCGATTACACTATTTTACTACTGTTTCGAAGAAAATTACACTAAAGACACTATTTTCTCACAATTGTCTGCTCATTCCAATATTTTTTTACTTTTTCTTTAAACATATTTTTCAACTTATTTGCTAATTGACTATGAATTGTCTCAATGGCTGATTAGGGCCGTCAAAAAGGATGAATTTTTAAGTAAAAAAGATGAGCTTTTAACAAAACAGATGAATTTGCAACCAGATAGTTAAATTTTCAACCAACAAGATGAATTATCAACAAATTACATAAATTTTCCACAAAACTTTGCATATTATACGAATCCTCGCAACATTATCACAACACTATTAATTTTCTGTGGTTGGTTTTAATTCCGTGAGTCTATTTTTAGTTGAATGTCAATGTTAAGTGAGTTAGCTAATATAATAATTTATATTGTTTTTAATTTCATACATTCTATTTGTTTATATACAATATTATTTATTTTTTAAATTACTATTCAATCTGATGAGAAACTAGTGAGGTTTCGAAACCTCATCTCCAATGCCTTTTAATTTCAGACAATAATAAAAAACAATTGTCTAAAAGTTTTCGTTGACTTTTGTCACCACATTGATCTATATCATATTCCCAGAAATTAGTTACACGAAGAAGTTAACAGCACATCTATTCATTACTTTAAATATTATTATTAGATTTTACTATTTAATGCAATATATAAATATAATGATATACTTAAAAATTGTATCAAAAGTCTAGCTTTACGTCTTAGAGATACTTTTATGCCTGGTTTATTACACTGTTCTTTGCAATAATGTTTTAAAACAAATTAGTGTATTTTCAAATGCAAAAAGCAATGAATTTCGAAATTGGTTGAATTAATTGTTTACTTGAAATTATCTTATAATTTTATTAAATTAATTCAATCAAAAATCATACGTCTCCCTTTATGTTCTTGCTCGTCTTTTATTTTTTCCTAGTGATGATCATGTGATATTTTATAGTTGTAGGCTTTCACCTTGAATTAATTTGTTTAGATTTCTCCCAAATGAATACTATTATCAATATGATAATTTTGTTGTCGAGAGCACGAATTAGTACAGTGACTTTAAAGTTGGAAGAAGGCTTCTTGCCCAATGAATATACTAAGAGCTTAAGAGATGTTAAACAGCCAATGAATATAGTTTTCATCAATTGCGAAAAAGACGCGAATAAAATGAGAAAATTATCAAAAGAACTAAGTGTCTATGGAATTATAAATCTGGTCTTATTTTTGAAAGCATTCAAATCTTCTTTAATTGACTCTTGTAAGAATCCAGTCGGCAATCCATTCCTTCAAAGCGAAGGTGCTTCATATTTTGTAAAATGCTAATTATATAAATTTACAATATAAAAAATCATTAAAAATTTTACCATGAATCTTAAGCAACTTTTCTATTCTTTTTAATCATTTCAATATTCTTGAAAAACTTTTAATTTTTGTTCAAAATCTTCAACAAATTACATTTTTTAAATTATTTCAAATTGTAAATTATTTTTTAATAATAATAATTTGTTTTAAGTTTCTGGCCAATTTTTAAAATGGCCTTAAAATCATACTTTTTTAAAACAATTTTGGATATCTTAAAATTAATTTTTTTTGATAAAAACTAATTTTAAACCAAAAGTTACGAATGTTTAGCACAAAAATTAACTTTAAAAAAATCGTAACATTTTCAACCAAACAGTAAACATTCTTAAAAAAAATGTCAACAAAGTAGTTCAAGTTTTATCCGCGCAAATGAATTTTTAATGATACAGGTCAGTTTTCAACAATATAGTTCAACTTTAAACCAAAGAGATGAATTTTCAAATAAAAATATAAATCTCCAACAAAAATTTTTTCTGAAAAAAGTGTTTTCACAAAAATTTTCAAACCAAATAGTCGATACCTTAAGCAAAAAAGAGTGTCTGGTAAGAGATAAGTTGAATATTCAAAAAAATAGTTGAATTTCTATAATAAAAAAACAACAGTTTGACTAATTAACAACTAAATATTAGTTTTAAATATAAAAGGACATTGCACATTTTCTATCAAGAAACTTAAATTTTCAACCTAAGAAGACGAGTGTTCAACAAAACAGTTTCATTTTTTATTCAAGATTTATTATAATAATTTTTTAATTTTAATTTCATTTTACGCTTCTTCGAAGCTGACAAGCTTAAAATTTTAGAGTAATAAACTTCATCGGAAATTATTTCTAAATTGGAACGTGAAGGGACAACAGCTTAATATTATTGTCGGGAATCCCCGTAATAAATTTTACAATTCTATTTACAATGTCCAGTTTAAATATCTCAGGTAGGCCAGCGGGCACAGTCCAAACGAGCGCGAGCTACCTGGACTACCTTCCCCTTCCAGGTGACCCTTACTCCTCACGCGTACTAATTACCTCTCAATGTACAATAATGAATTGCAAGGTCACTTATATATGGTTTTCGAGGGTTCTGATTCCGAATCTGATATCAGAATTTCAAAAAACAAAATGGCGGATCCAATATGGCGGACGCGTATTACAAAAAATTATTGGATCTTCTTGAAACGTGGTATCTACAGGTTTTCGAGGGCGCTGACTCCAAATCTGAAGTCAGAATTTCAAAACACAAAATGGCGTATCCAAAATGACGGACGAATATTTCAAAACATTATTGGACCTTCTTGAAACGTGGTATCTATAGGTTTTCGAGGGCGCTGACTCCAAATCTGAAGTCAGAATATCAAACAACAAAATGGCGCATCCCTCATGGCGGACAAGTATTTAAAAAGATTATTGAATCTACTTGAAATGTCGTATCTATGCGTTTCGAGGGCGCTGACTCTGAAAATGAAGTCAACATTTCAAAAAACGAAATGACGGATCCAATATGGTGGATGAATATTTCAAAAAATTATTGGATCTACTTGAAACGTAGTATCGACGGGTTTTCGAGGGTGCTGATTACTAATCTGGAGTCAGTTAGCTTATAATAAGTTACCAGAGCCTATCACAAGGGGTTTCAAATTTTGATTTGTTTTTAGTTTTATTTTTTTATGTTTATGTTTTTCTTATTTATATTTTTATTTTAATTTTTAATTATAAAAATTGTAGTGTTCAGGATTCTTTCTGTGTGAGTTGCCCTAGCCTCTCACGTTAAATTTTTTCTTCATCATCCGATAATTCTGTGTCGCCTAAAGTATCAAATGTTTGATGGATACCTGGCAAATCATCGTTTTTGTTCTGACTTTCTACGTCCGAATGACACAATTCTTCCTCTTGCGAAATCTTCAGTAAATCTCTCACCTCTGGAGTAAGGTTCGACACATTTTCCTTCTTATTTCGGGATTGAAGATTAAGGAAGCATATGATTGGATCTATGCTATCCATGGCCCTGTAAAACATATCTTCCATGTTTGCTTTGCGGCTGAAAGTTCTGCTGTGAGACAATCTGTCATTTTTATAATTTTTATTTCTAGATTCAGAAGCCTCGTTTTATGCTCGATTAAATAATTATCATAATTTCTAATTCAGTGAAACAAAAGCTAAGAAATTCAATCGATGCGAGATTTGAGGTAAACTAAGACAGAGACAGAGAGAGAGAGAAAGAGAGAGGGAGAGAGAGGGTCTATACCAATATCAGATATAATTAATTATTAACAGGTTAACTATATGGAATAATTGTCTTGTCAAATATGTAAAGATTGGTTAGAGTCCTATGTCATCGATTAGATCCCATAAAAGGCAGCTTTTGAAGAAAAGTAAGATTTTGAGTGATTGTTCAGGCAACAAGAAAAGAAGGATAGAATCATAATAAGAAGAAATGTGGTCGATTGCTTATTCAAATTATAATTCTTGTGCCTCGTGTTTGAGAGCCAGCAGAATTTCCACTATTTGTTCGTTGAATTCCCGGCTACTTGCCAAAGATCCTTGCAGAGCAGGCAAAAGATCCGTGAGGGATTTGACAGGCGAATAATTTTGGAAGATGATCCAGAAGAATGATGTGATGACAAGATTTCTCCAAACAGCGTTGAAGGGTCCTCAGCGTGATCGTAGAGGGTTCATGAACTTATTTCATTGGCCTGATTTCCTCCAGAGATTCAATTGAGCAGGGACTTTGCGTTGATATTTGACAATAAATGGTTAGCGGATAAGGAAAATAGAAAAATTCAGCTTGTAGCCACACTATTTGGAATACACTTCACAAACTACACTTATTCCAAATTTTTGCTCTAAGTGAACGTGATACATTTTATCTTTCCACAATGAATAACAGATAACAGATTTTACAGACGAAACGGAAACAGAAAACAGACCGACAGACGAGAAAACGACTGAACTGATATGACAGCGGAAATCAGACCAACTGGATTATTCGGTGGTATCAGACTGGCAGAGCCTTCGGCGGATAATAGACTAACAGATACTACTTAACGGATTACAGATCGGAAAGATCCTTCAACGGAAAATGGACAAAGCAGAAACTACTCGACGTATTACAGATCGTACAGAGCCTTCAGCGGATTATGGACGAACAGATACTACTCAACGGATTTCTGTAATTCCCTGTATCCTCTTCTTCCCCTCCCTTATATATGGGGTATATTCTCGCTTTCTCCCACCCATTTCCAACTTTTCCTTCTTTCCAAAACCCATTCAGTATTTCGTGCATCTCTATTAATCAAACTGCCTGTCATTCTTTTATAAACTCCGCCGTAACTCCGTCTTCCCCTGCTGCTTTTTCCCTTTTCAAATTTTTTTATTACTTTCGCTAATTCATCCCTGGAGATATCCTCGTTTAACTCCTCATCTTTATCCAACTCCATTCTCACTCCTTGCTTCGTTCTTGTTGGCTCCCCTCCCCCTCCCACTTGCGGCTTATCATTCCCCTCTTCGATCTCTTCCTCGGCCGCTCCTAGTAGTTGCTGAAAAGGTTTTTTCCATTTCTCCTTCTCAATTTTCTCTACCTTTTTCTTCCCTCTCTTTGTCGGTCTAAACTCATCTATTGTTTTCCATAACTGCCGCATACTCCTACTGCCTCTTATTTTTGCCCATTTTTCCCCCTCTCTTCTTTTCTTTTCTTAGCAATGAGCTTCTTTAGATTCTTAAGCTCTTTCACCCTTTCCTCTCTTCCTTTAGTCCTTTTCCACTTTATAAATTTCTTCAACTTCTCCCAAACCCATTTCTTTAGCTCCCCTATCTCATGTTCGGTCCCAATCCCCCCCACCCTCTTTATCCCTACCTCCGTCATTCCTACCATCTCAGATGTTTTCTTAATGTTTTCCTTGTACCTATCCCATCTACTCTTCCATACCTCCCTCTCTGTCTCCTTTCTGTCTTCCCATAATCTTATCATTTGTTCTTTAAACTCTTCAGCCTTTTCGTCATCCTATACTAATTTTTCAACAAATTCCGCATTCTCCCTCTTTTTGTTTGTTCCTTTCCTCCCTTCTCTACAAGGTCCTCTTGGATCCCCACTCATTTTAAACGTCATTGGTAGATGGGCGCAGACTCCATACGTGTCATTATCTCCATCTCTTTCAAATCCCCTTCTCCTTCTGTTTCCGCTTCTAATATATAGTCTATAACCGAACCACCGTCCTCTCCAATGTGCGTCCATTATCATAATACCTTGACTTTATTATTATTTGTAATCACAAGTTGTTTGTGAGATTTTAAGCCGACTTCGGATTACATACAGTATTATGTTTTAGTTTCATATTTTTTTGTAATTGAGTTGATAATTTGGAGAATTGTGGTTTAACCGCTGTTCTGTAAAGTGCATTGTGATTTGTCGGCGCCGATTCATGTAGGGAGTCAGACGAATAAATTCAAGTTGATCAAGACCATACTCCATTCCATCAGAAGAGACAATTGTGGTAGATGGAACCGTGAACCTGGCATGGGCGAGAGAAGACCTAGACCTGGCACGAAGAGAAGGTTTGGCAGGAGAAGAAGATGTAGCAGTAAAATAAGTACTGGCAGTAGAGTAAGTTCTGGCAGGAGGAAGAGACCTGCCAGGAGTAGTGTCGCCTCCAGGCAGACTATCAGATTGTGAACCTTACTCTGCAGGAAGAAAAAGAATTACATTTTTTCAAATGGACTGGCATATTAAGAACTTCTGGTACAATTGCGAGGCGAAATGAAGAGAATTATGCGAATTTCAGAGATTCAAGAGCATGAAGGGAATTCATGAAAATCATGCAATTTAAAATTTCGTAAGAATTCAGGGGACTCAAAAAATTTAAGGAATTTAAAATATTGAAGGAATTTATGGAATTCAGAATATTCAAAGATTACAGGCAATGCATAGAATTCCAAAGGGGTTAGGGAACTTAAGAAATTCAGAGAATTAAGAATATTTCAGGAATTAAGGAGAATTAGAGGAATACAGCGGATTCGGAGAATTCAAGGAAGTTTAGCAATTCAGAATATTCAAGGAATTTTAGCAATTCAGAATATTCAAGGAATTTTAGGAATTCAGAAAATATTTTAATTTGGAACTTTTGTTAAAATAATTGAGAATATTTCATTGGAAAATTAATTATTTAACTAAGCATCTTTTATGGTACAAAAGTTATGTTTCTGGGTTGAAAATTCATTGTTGTTGGCCAAAAATGAACAGTTGTGTCACAAATTCAACATTTCGGGTAGAAAATTGAAATCTGTTGTTGGAAATGCGGCTTACCTGTCGTTGTGATTTCGTCGTGTCCTGTGACCACCCATCTCACGGTTGTGAGACGTGGCCATGAATGAGATTTACCACGGTCCTACTCGGAGCCGATGTCATTTTTTAGATGACACTTGCTCCCAGTGGGACCCTGCGATGGTTGTTAACCTTTAGTTTTTAAATAATATATAGTATGTAAACCTAATTTACCCAACATTTTTCTTTGAAAATGATCTGTCTTGATTAAGAACTCCACTATTCTGTTACAAATTCGTCCTTTTTAGATGAATTCAACTTTCTTGTAAATTCATCTTTCTTGGTTGAAAATTTAACTACTTGATTAAAAATTAATTTTGTTTGTTTAAAGATTCATAATTTTAGTGTAAAATTCAAAACTTTCGTTGTAAACGTAACTATTTTTTGAAAATTCACATTATCGGGTTACAAAATTAATCTGTTTTTGAGAAAATTCGTCTACTTTGGATTTTTTTTACCTTCATTCGTTAAAAATACAACTGGTTGAAAATTAATTTTCAACTATTCAATTTCAACTATCAATTTAATTCAAATTTTTTGAACGATTCAACTATTTTGTTGAAAATTTGTCTTTTTTTGACAAATTCTACTGTTTTTGATTTAAAATTAATTTTTTTTTAATAGAAATAGAAATTATGCATTAAATTTTTTCGTTGAGAATTCTTTTTTTTTTATATAAACTTATTCTTATTTTCTCAAGAATCTTAGGGAAATTATATTTATATAACCTTAAAAATAAATGAAGTTTAAAAGTAAGTACCATAGTTATTCGAAGATTTTTTGTGTATAAAAAGCATTTTTTCCATCAAATCGAAAAACCATACGCGCGCGACAGATGATAAATAAAAAAGATCTAATTTATAAAATACAGTAATTTATTAACGATAAGTAATCAATTACCGATTCGCGAATTCATTAGTTTTAGCTTCATGTACAGGTTTGCATTTTTTTCACTATGTAATCTATGTATAACCGTATACAGCATACACATTCGCATTTTCATCTATACTTCCTCTCGTTTACAATATAATATAATATAATATATATAATAAATAAAGAAATACTTGTTACCGTATGCTTAGAACAAGTGTACATTTTCTTCTGCTGAGAAAATTTATTCTCAGATGGAATAGCACATTTTAGTATTTTGAAACCCAAGAGACCCAAGTGCCCCAAGACCCAAGTGTCCCAAGATCCAAGTAACCCAAGACCCAAGTGACCCAAGACTCAAGTGCTGCAAAACCTAAGTCACCCTAGGCCCAAGTGACCCAAGACCCAAGTGTACCGAGACCCAAGTCAGCCCAGGCCCATGTGATGCGTCACCCAACTTACTGAAGTGTCCACAGACCCAAGTGCTACAAATGTCGCAAATGATTCAGGTTTGTCCCCAAGTCAAGTTGAATATTAGATGCAAATAATAATTATTATATTGCCATATGCTATATTATATTATTGATATGCACATTACATTGGACAAAAATGCATATAATTGTTTCAGAGATGTTTATTAACTTTTTTTGCAGTTATTCACAGTATAAATTTGCAACCACTCACCCAGCTCTAATTACATTACTTATTATATTATTTAAACTCTCTCATTCTAAATGACTTAAAATGCAACAAATAGGGGAATACATACAAAGGTTCTAAATTTCTAAGATCTCAGGTAAAAAAAACTATGGACAAGATATATGAATTCTTAACCAAATAGTTTAATTTCCATCTGAAAAGATGAATTTTCAGCCAAAAACATAAAACTTAAAACTATGAGGTTTGAAATGACCTAAATTTTCAAATGTACTTTTTTAACATATTTTTATATAATTCGACCCCGGGAGCTCGAAAACAAAGTTGTAAAAAATCGCTCGTATGTGTGTACGTGTGTATGTGTATGTGTAACTTTTTTCTGTTCCCCATATCTCGAAAAGTAAAAGGCGTACAATCATGAAATTTGGATGAAGTGTAGCTGCGATTGATATCCAGGTCTGATAGGACTTTGAGCTAGATCGACAATTTAGAAGCAGTTTTTTCTTGCCTTTAGAGATTTAAAAAGAAAAATTTCACCTTGTTTATATAAGAAAAACTTTTTTGATATTCAAAATACAACAACACGACGGTCGTCACATTGTTGGCGGTTATCCTCAATTTTATTGGTAAATATAGTATATCTATGAGTTTTGGTAATTTTTTCTTGGGTTCAACGCCAATCAAAATTTTTGCGCTCTAATTTTTATCCTATCACAAATGCTATGTTCTTCTAAACTCTATGAGGGTTGTTCAGAAGTGAGTAAAAATTCAATCTGAATTTATTCCGGGGAAATCCATAATGTGTGTGTGACAAAATCTACTAAGCTCTTATTTTTATGTACGGTTGTAGATTTCACTGAAAGTTAGGTCAAATGCATTGAAAATCAGTAGATTTAATTGAAATTTTTCTTGAGTCTACTGGAAAGTTATGATACCCCATTATTCGTAGCTGCTCACCGTTGCAAAAAATCTCTAAGTACAAATATATAGTGTCGCATAAAAATACTAAAAATATATTTTAAACCGCAAATTATATATTATAAAATTTGGCAAAATTATATTATACCACCAATCCCCTATTTTGAACCACACTTGCACAGCGAACGTACTATCAAAAATCACTGCTGACTTAAAAAAAAAAAGCTTTTTAGACAAAAAAAAATTAGAAAGCGTTACAAATTACGCGTCAAATGAGCCCTAATAGAGATATTTTATACCTTTTGAAGAGGATATACAACATGTGCGAAACCCCAAAATTGTGGAAGTGTAAAAATTATACAATAATTGAAAATAAAGACTTTTTCGAACTTATGCTGCATAACTATTTCATTTTCGAAACATCTGTGAAACAAAAACTAGACTGAGTACACCTAAATGAAGTTTTAAAATTAAATTCGGCCAAGTAGAATTCTAAAATAGCGATTAACATTGAGTGATAACGGGTAATAAAAAACAAATGTTTTCAATGTTGTTTGAGAATTTATATTTGAGAAGAAAATTTAGAAATCTTGTATGAAACCAAAATTTTAAAATTATTACATGCTAAGTGCCCAATATGAAAATTTCAATTCATTCAGTGTAACTGCAGTCATTAAGATGTCTAATGAGTTAATTCAACCTAACTAACTAATATTGTTTCGATTTCCACAATGAATTCCGGAATTTTATTATTCGGGACTTTTATAATTCGGCAATTTTATTTTTTGGGAATTTCATAATTCAAAAATTTTATTGTTTGGGAGTTTTCCTATTCGGAAATTTATTATTGGTAAATTTTATTACTCGGGAATTTTATAATTCGGCAATTTTATAATTTAGGAACTTTCCAATTCTGGAATTTTATTGTTCGGGAATTTTATAATTGTTCAATTTTATTATTTGGAAATATTCTAATTCGGGAATTTTATTATTTGGGTATTTTATAATTCGGCAATTTTGTTATTTGGGAATTTTTCAATTCGGGAACTCTATCATTCAAAATTTTTATTATTTGGGAATGTTATAAATCGGGTATTTTCCAATTCCGGAATTTTTATATGCGGGAATTGTATAATTGGGCAATTTTATTATTCGAGAATTTTATAATTTGGCAATTTTATTATTCATCAGTTTGATTTTTCGAGCATTTCATAATTCAGAAATTTTATTATTTGGGAATTTTCCAATTCGGGAATTTGTTATTGGTAAATTTTATTTTTCGTTAATTTTATGATTCGAAAATTTTATGATTTGGCAATTTTATAATTCAGGAATTTTCCAATTCGGGAATTTTATTATTCGGGAATTTTATAATTTGTTAATTTTATTATTCGGAAATTTTATGATTCGGGAGTTTGCCAATTCCGGAATATTATTATTCGGGAATTTTAAAATTCGGCAATTTTATAATTTAGGAATTTTCCAATTCGGGAATTTTATTATTCGGGAATTTTGGAATTCGGCAATTTTATAATTTAGGAATTTTTCAATTCGGGAATTTTATTATTCGGCAATTTTATAATTATGAATTTTCCAATTGTGGAATTTTATTATTCGGGAATTTTATGATTTGTTAATTTTATTATCCGGAAATTTTTCAATTCGGGAATTTTATCTTTCAGAAATTTTATTATTTGGGAATCTCATAAATCAGGAATTTTTCAATTCCGGAATTTTATTATTCGGGACTTTTATAATTCGGCAATTTTATTTTTTGGGAATTTCATAATTCAAAAATTTTTTTCCAAGTTTGGAGCTTTATGATTTCGGAATTGTCCGATGCGGTAATATTATAAACTGTTCGGGAATTTTATTATCAGGAAATTTTCCAATCCTGGAATTTTCTAATTTGGTAATATTGTGAACTGTTCGGGAATTTTCCAATTCTAAAATGTTATCATTCGTGAATTTTCTAATTCGGGAATTTTACAATTATGGAAATCTATTAATTCGGGAATTTTCCGATTTGGGAATTTTAGTGTTCGAGAATTGTGCATTGCTGTAATATTATAAACTGTTCAAGAATTTTATATTCAGGAATTGCCCAATTGCGGAATTTTAATAATTCGGGAATTTTCCGAGTTTGGAATTTTATAATTTGGGAATTGTCCAATCTGGTAATATTCTGAACTGTTCGACATTTTTATTACTAGGGAATTTTATTAATTTGGGAATTTTGCAATTCAGTAATATTGTAAACGCTTCGGATATTATTACAATTTGGGAATATTATGATTCGGGAATTTTCAAATTCTGGAATTTTAATAATTCGGGAAATTTCCAATTTGGTAATATTGTGAACTGTTCGAGAATGTTTCAGTTCGGAAATGTTATAATTCGGTAATTTTCCAATTCGAGATTTTATAATTTGGGAATTTTCCAATTCTGGAATTTTATTAATTCGGGAATTTTATTATTTGGAATTTTTACAATTATGGAATTTTAATAATTTGGGAATTTTGCAATTCAGTAATATTGTAAACTGTTCGGATATTATTACAAGTTGGGAATATTATGATTCGGGAATTTTCAAATTCTGGAATTTTAATAATTCGGGAAATTTTCAATTTGGTAATATTGTGAACTGTCCGAGAATGTTTTAATTCGGAAATGTTAAAATTCGGTAATTTTCCAATTCGAGATGTTATAATTTGGGAATTTTCCAATTCTGGAATTTTATTAAGTTGGGAATTTTTCGAGTTTGTAATTTAATGATTTGGGAATTGTCTAATGCGGTAATATTTTAAACTGTTCGGGAATTTTATTATTAGGGAATTTTCCAATTCTGGAATTTTAATAATTCTGGAAAAGAGAACGCTGGTATTGCACAATAATTCTTGAAGAGTGAATATACTAAATTTGAACGTTATTGACTTTTAAAAAATCAAAATAATGTATTTTTGCTTAATGCTGTTCTTGCATTACAAGTATGTTACTATTTTTCATAATTCATTCAAATTTATTAACAACTTACAGCTGATTATCACCCTAGTCAGTCAATTTATATTTTGTATTACAAAAATATCTCCACATAAGTATAAGTGGTGAAACCCCTCTTATTTCCATAGGAAAATCATTTTTCTTAAATATTTTGTTTACAAAAGTTAGATTTTTCTATTATTTTCAAACAATAACAATAATTAAGAATTACTGACACATCAAATTGCCGTAGATGACTGTTTATTTGAAATATTGTTGATAACAATAAAAATTGTGAGTGGTTGCCACACTTTCTTGATCAACTATAACCACTAAAATAGCTGCAACATGGTTTACTAGAAAAAAAATCATTTTTTCGCGATGGAAACGGTACATTTTTATATTTTTTTATATTGTTGTTATTAACAATACAAATATTCAACATTTATAAATGGTTTTCCACAAAAAGTGTACTTAGCTGATCTGCGCCAAACCTGGACCAGACTAGAATATCAAGAAAAAAAATGATTTAAAAAAAAGAATTTATTCCCTATTAGTCCCTTATTTGGAAAATCACCCTATTTCCCCCATTTCAAGAGCATTTCGGCTGTCAAGGCTGATATTTTAATATTTCCTATTAATACTAAAATTAATGTCCTACTTCTAATTTCTGTTGGCAGAATCAGCTTATAAACGACACACAGGCAGCGCTGTTCATCCTCTTCCCATTCAACTTAATATTCATCATTTCTGTGTAGCAGATTTAGTTGTAGCTTCTGTTTTACAACCAGGCTGGTACCGTGTAGCAACAAATGAGAATCGCGAGTATATTATTGGAGTAATCTTAGTTTCAAATTTGTTTCCACTGATGGCATCTAGAGCGGATCTTCCGAAAACCTATGAAAGAGTTAAAGTACGCATAAATGGCAACCATGCCAATATGACTGTACCAATTTTCTCCTCTTGACTTTTTTTCATATCATGCGTTGTTCGGCTTAAAATATCAATTTTCGTTTGTTTTTTGGGCTTTCGAAAATACTATAACTCTGATAATTTTGATTTTATTGAAAAATTTCACTGTTATAAATTGTTTGTCTCTTGGAGTACTACTAACAACTGTACATAGAATTTTCAAATTTTGAAAAAAGTGGTCTCAAAAATTTTCAAAATGTGCTCACTTTCTGAATTTTGATCCAAAATAGGTGGTTAACGAATTCGTTTTTTCTTTTTAGGGCATCAAAAAGTGTGCCAAAGCACAATCTAATCTGATCAATCATTCGAAAGTTATCGTGCCTACACGATACTACAGACCAGAGGCAGACAGACGGACAGACAGACATACACCTTCGTAAAAACTGTTTTTCTGACTTCCATAAATTCTTCAGATATTCAGTTATACATACACAAGGACAATTTGTGACTGTGGGAATTCATTTTTTAAATATATTTTACTCTTAAATTCTATTTTCTCAATTTTCAACATGCTTGAGGAGGTAAAATATATTAATTAATTTTCAAAAATGTACAGTATTTTCAGCTCATAAAGAACTAACAATTTTTCGATATTACAAATCGACTGCTAGAAATTTTTTTTTTCCCCCATCCTATCAAACAACTTGCATAATAATATAAAAAATAATGTAATATCATATAATTTTTTCAGGATGAACATTACCGAACTTTCTCTGGTTGTGCAAAGTTCCTTAATGCCTCTTCCTACTATCACTCCAACTCAACAGATTCTTCGAAGAGAGCCATTCAACCGCCTTCTATTAGTAATTGTCGACTGTTGTGTTTCAAAGCTATTATTAAATGTTATTTATGTGAAATTAATAGCTGTCTTACAATATAGTGAAAGTCTGTTAAATGTACGTTAAGTTTATAGGAAAACTTCAATATTTGTGTAAATACTTTTGAATTCAGCGATTTTTTTACATTTTATATGTATCGCATCATGTTTATATATTAAATAAATAATAATTCAAAGAAATAAATGTTTTCACCCATTTACTTTCATCCGCAGCGATTCTCAGTACTAGCTGAGTGTGTATTTTCAGGCCCTGCCCAATGGACCCCCTGTCAAATTCGACGAGGCAAACAATCTTTTGCAAAAGTTTGGAATGTATTTCTACCTCCATTATCTGCAATTATGCAGATATTTGGAAAAGTGGTATATGTTTTATTATGTGTGTTCAATAGGGTGGTCCACCAATTGTTTTTTCGAATTTTTATGGGACTCCCCGCAAATTTGTTCGAATCCCCCCAAAAATGAATCTATTTTTTTTTGGTTTTGAAAAAAATGATATTTTCTATTGTGCGAATTGTTTCTTATACATAAAATATTACTTTGTACTGAAAATTAGATATTTTAAAGAATTTTTTAAACAATTTATTGTTGTTTTTAGCAATTTTCTCATCGAATGGAGTTAGAAAGACGCGGTTTTTTCACAAATTTTCCATTTGCTGTCCAATTTTCAATTAGATGTAAGTAACAGTACATCAATGTTAATGAAAGTGATTGTTCAAACAATGTATTATAATTAGTAATAATATTATATTTGAATAATGCTAGAAAGATGCAAATTTTTTTTTAATTTCTGGCTTTTTGTAAAATTTTTATTTGGAGTGAAGTAATAATAAATTCGAGTTGACAGAATAATTGCCTAAAAAATTATTTAAAATTATTATTAATATTATATTTGAATACTGCTGGAAAGATGCGGTTTTTTTCAAGTTTCTGGCTTTTTATTTAATTTTCATTTGAAGTGAAGTAATAATGTATTCAAGCTAACAAAATAATTGTTTAAACAATTTATTATCATTGTTGATAATATTCTCTTTGCCTAATTGGTAAAATGTTGGGTTTTTTTGCTGAAATTTTCAACTGTTTGACTGTTTTTTATTAGGCATGATTTGATAATCAATTAGTTAACAATAAAGTTAACAAAAAAGTTGTTTAAAAAAGATAATATCGCTTATAACTATCTTTGCTTAGATAAGTGCTAGAAAGTGGCGGGTTTTTCTAAAATCATTCACTTTACTCCGTCTGATTAATTACTAAGGATTAATAAATAAACATTAGAGATAGATTTATAAAGAGATAGCAAAAAATTCAGGTGGATAGGCAAAGTATAGAATAAGATAGCGTGGATAGACAAAGGATAGAATGAGATAGCGAAAAGTGTATTTAGAAAGCTAAACGTGAATTTAGATTGACAAAGAGATGAAAAAAGATAGGCGTTGATAGATGTGTGATACAATTAGATAAAAAAAGAAGGCATTCAAAAAAATAGGCGGAAATTTAGATTGACAGAGAAATAGAAAAATATCGAGGTGGGTGGACAAAGAATAGTATAAGATGGAAAAGAAAGGATTGAAAAGGATAGATGGAAATTTAGATTGACAGAGAGATAGTAAAAGATTGGCGTGGATAGATGAAAAATAGGATGAGATAGCGAAGAGTGTATTGAGAAAGACCAACGTGAATTTAGATTGTGAAAGAGATGGAAAAAGATAGACGCTGATAGATGTGTGATACACTTAGATAAAAAAAAGGATTCAAAGAGATGCACGGGAATTTATATTGACAAATAGACAAATATTGAGATGGATGGACAAAGGATAGAATAAGATTGAAAAGAAGGGATTGAAAAAAATCGATAGAGAAAGCGAAGAGTGTATTGAGAAAGATACACGTGAATTTATATTGACAAAAAGATGGAAAAGATAGACGCTGATAGATGTGGGATACAATTAGATAAAAAAGAAGGGATTCAAAAAAATAGAAGCAAATTTAGATTGACAGAGAGATAAAAAAAATATTGAAATGGACGGACAAAGGATAGGATAAAATAGAAAAGCGGGAATTAAAAAAGATGGACGTGAATTTAGATGGAGAAAGAGATCGAAAAAGATAGACGTTGATAGATGTGGGATACAATTAGATAAAAAAGAATGGATTCAAAAAGATAAACGGAAATTTAGATTGACAGAGAGATATAAAAATATTGAGATTTATGGACAATGAATAGGATAAGATAGAAAAGCCGGAATTGAAAAAGATATACGTGAATATAGATTTATAAAGAGATAGCAAAAAATTCAGGTGGATAGGCAAAGTATAGAATAAGATAGCGTGGATAGACAAAGGATCAACCAAAATCATTAATTTTCTACCAAAAAAGAAGAATTTTCAAACCAAATATTTGAATTTTCAAATGAAAAAGATAAATTTTCAACCAACTAGGTAATTTTTTAACAAAAAATGGAATAGTTAAATATCCAGTTAAAAACATTAATTTTACAACAAGACAAAAACGAATTTTCATCAAGGTAGTTAAATTTTCAACCAAAGTGATGAATTTTAAACTAAAATGGTGAACCTTTAACTGGAATAGTTGAATTTTCAATGGGAGAGATGAAGTTTTAACTAAAATTGAGGAATATTCAACTGGATTGCTTGAATTATCAGTTAAAAAGAATTAATTTGTAACAAAAAAAACAAACTATTTTTCAACAAAGTACTTACATTTTTAGTTGAAAAAAATGTATTTAAAAAAATCATATTTTCAACAAAATAAGGAAATTTACAATCGAAGAGATTATTTTTAATTGTTTAACTTAAGTTTTAATTTAATTTTCAATTAAATAATTGAATTTTCAAGCAAAATCATTAATTTTCTAATAAAAAAGACGAATTTTCAACAAAATACATGAATTTTTAACCAATTTCTAAATAAAAAAGATAAATTTTCGACCTAATAGTTCAATTTTAAAATAAAATATATCAATTTTCAACGAGAAATAGAAAAGTAGAATTTCTAGTTTAAAAAAATAAAATATATCAATTTTCAACGAGAAATAGAAAAGTAGAATTTCTAGTTTAAAAAAATTAATTTAATTTGTTTGATTTTTAACAAAAAAATTGAATTATATCAATCCACAATCTCGAATTCCCTGTCCAAATAGACCAATGTTCAACAAAATATTTGTATTTCCTACCTACAAAAATGAATTTTCAACCAAATATTCGAATTTGAAACAAAAAAATCAAACATTGACCAAAAACTGTTGAATTTCCAGAAAATACATGAATTCTTAGCGCAAAATTAAATAGTTCATATTTAGCCCAACAAAATGAATTTTCAACAAAATAGTTAAATTTTCAACCAAAGAGTTGAATTTTCAACAAAATATGTGAGCTTTTAACCAAATAGTACATTTAGTTGACTACAAAATGTTGCTGTTGATTTTGAAGGACTATGCTTTGTTTATAAATTACTAGTAAAGAAGTTAAGTCATGGAAAATCTGTCCAGCGAAAAATCGTGGGGCTATGTCGACACCACACTGGAGCTAAGTCAACATTTGACTATAATATTTTAAGAAAGAAAAGCACCCATTTTTTTAATGTTCATTATTGGAGCCTGCTAAATTCTTGATTCAACGATACCTAATACGTTGTCAAATAATTTTTGTTTACATTCTCATTCTGTAATGAGGAGGTATCATTTTTATGTAAAATTATCCTGTGGGAACGATCGCTTTCGAAAGACTGATCAGATTGGGTTCTGGTTAGGCATACTATGTTAGAGCATAAAGGAGAAAGAACAAGTTCGTTAATGACTCATTTTTGACCAACGGTTCTGGTTTATCCATCCAAAATGCTTCTTGAAAAATTAAAAATTGCAATTTCCAGGAAAACTATACAAAGCGTAAAAAAAATGTTTGAAGGCAAAATTCTTTATCTCGAAAAGAAAAAAAAACTCTTTTGTGACCACTTTTTTGATAAGACGCATATGTTTGGTTTTAATTGTGAAAAATCTTATACAGAATAAAAAATTCCACTTTGCGGTCAAACTATACATTATGCGAAAAAAATTAATGAACCAAGATTGTTCATTAAAAAAAGTTAACAAATTTTTCGTTAATCATTTTCTGATCGGACGCGTAGTTTTTGTTTTAATCGTAAAAAATGACATTTAAAAAATTAAAAATGTTTTGAAAAAAAGGCACAAGGTTTGAGCGCGCAAAGGCAAGTTTGAGCGCGCCTGGTGCGCGTGACCTTCAATTCTCGCGCTTCGCGCTCGATAACGTATTTACCTCGCGCTGCGCGCTCGGTCATTGTATTTTCCCCACTTTTAAAATTAAAGGTCAAAGAATCAACAACTATAATTTGGTGATTATGAATTATCTTTTGTTAAAGCTTCTTCGGCTTTAACGAACACATTCTCATCACGTGTCTCGTGCTTCGCACTCGCTTTTATCGAAAATGCGAACTTTTCTCGGGAACCACTATAGCGGGACTCTAGTGTATGACTAAAAAGTAACGAAGTGTCGTTTTGTATAAAAATAATAAATATTTAGAAATTTAACAAATTTATTAAGAAATATGAAAGTGATATCGCTTTTTTGAAAGAATATTATTAGGTTAAAAGTAACTGTCATAAAAACATTAATAGTATGCTTTTTTTGTATCAAACTTATGAAATATAATATTTTGAACGAGAACTTCAAAGTGTATATAGCTTTAAACAAAATTCGTAATTTTGTCCGATTCAAAACTTCAAATTAAAGTACATATTTCAATGTGACTCATTTTCCATGAGATTAAATATCATAGAGAATGTCGAGAATATTGTACAAAGTAGGTGACACGTTACAGTTTTATTATGTTCTCCTTCGTATGCATGTAGGTTTACGTCAACTTGAATTGTGCTGAAGTCATCATATCCGATACATATTTCTTTTACCTCATTCCACATAGTAGATTCTATTTCTCACCATTCACTTCACGATTTGTACCATTTTTCTCATTGACGGTAACTGGCTCAAAGAGATTCGCCAATCCTTTAAAATATTTAACGTCATTGTGTTCTGTAAATAAATTATCAATATAATAAAACTCAAAATATGCCCGCAGCGCAAGCACATTATAATTGCGCACTGTGTGCGGGGCGCTTCGCGTCAAGTTTAAAAGCGCTTGGGGCCGGCGTGTACGCTCTCGCGCTTCGCGCTCGTTTTCGTATGCTTACTTCCAGAAAATCGTTTCGGACTACCGAAAATTATCTGAAATTCCCGAAAAACCCCTAAGGTTGTACGTTCCTCTCAGAATTCTCCGAAAACTGCTCCAAATTCTCAAAGAACTTTGAGAAAGTCACCTAAATTTCTTAAATTACCAGGAGGAAAGCAGGAGGAAAGCAAAATTATAATGCCAAGTTAAGAGGTGGTGAGGGTGTGGTACTCGTTTATACAAGAGTGATCCAAGCAAATATGGAGAAAAAAAATCGTTACTAACCATAACAAGCAGACAGAAATATTCTAATCCTAGTTGGTCGTTTCTGTCTCTCTAAAAAGTATTCAAAAGATTAAAAAATAATTTTTGACTACAGAAGATTTAAAAAAAAATTAAAACAAAATGTAGATTTTTAAAGATAGCGAACAGCCAGTTTCTTAAAACAAAGTTCAATCTTCAATCAAAAGATGCATTTTCAACCCATAAAATGAATTTTCTACTAAAAAAACAATATATTTTATTTTGAAGCAAAAATCAAATAGTTAAATTTTCAATTATAAAGCAACAAATTTTCAAAAAATAAGTAAATTTTCAACCAAAAAGATGAATTTTTAACCAAGGAGATTAATTTTCTCATGAAAAAATGAAATTGAAAAATTATAAGTAAATTTGCAACCACAAAAATAAATTTTTTACCAAATAGTAGTCGAATTTTCGATATAACAGATGAATTTTTAAACAAGAAGATTTATTTTCCAACGAAAAACAATGAATTTAAAGAATATATTGTTGAATTTTCAAAAAAAAAAAAAAAGAAAAAAGAAATAAAAATTTCAATAATTTTTTTTTTATTTTGCAGAATTTTTCGCCGCCATGTACTAAAATAATCATTAAGACTTTGATTAATAGTATATGAAATTATTCTTTGAATAAAAAAAAATCCAGTCATGTTTGTTAAAATTCCACGATTTTTCCAGAACTTTTTTCAAAATGTCATGACTTTTCCACATCTTCCAGATATTTTACCAAACAAATAATAAATAACATACTCAGTTACAATTAGCTTTTCGAGCGAAATATGCTTCAAT
Source organism: Andricus grossulariae (assembly GCA_011634705.1). Classification (NCBI taxonomy): domain Eukaryota; kingdom Metazoa; phylum Arthropoda; class Insecta; order Hymenoptera; family Cynipidae; genus Andricus; species Andricus grossulariae. The sequence goes on from JAABKJ010075445.1 coordinate 217,442,908, forward strand.
AAATGTGGCCAATTTCAACAAACGTTCTTTGGAGGAAATTGATGAAATTTTCTTAAGATTTTACGATTTTCGGAAAACTTTCAAATGCAATTTTTCATTGATAAATTATATTCAAAATAAACTTAAAGAAGATTTCCGTACACTTCAAAGTTTAAAAGATTTCAATATTAAAATTGTTCATAAGATTTAAAAATATGTAATTTTAAACTTGAAAAGATTTCAGAAAACTTATAGCAAAATGTAGAAGACAAAATAAGTTTGTTTTTTGACGAAATTAGGCGATACGTATTTTTGCGATTTTTCAAACAAATATTGCGGCGTCTTTCAGACGACATATCGCAATCAAACGTTGTCGAAGCAACATCGATTTTGTATAATGTTCACATATTTTATACGCCACGTTCAGCTCAGTAAGTCTATTTTGCCACGAGAAAGGTAACGTCTATTCGTAATGAATTATTGAAGTGAGCGAGCTGGAAGTGTGAGTGTTCGGATATAAGTATATCAAAAAATCAACTTATGTTTCAGCGTGGTGTTTTATTTCATTTGATTGAATAACGACTCTTGAATTATAATTTTACCACCAACAACCAATTCCAGATGCTCTTTTCACATTGTTCTAATTGTTGAATAGACCATCATACTGATTGAGTCTCCTAAAAAATGAAATTAGTAGTCCGATTTCTACTTCTCATTGCCGCCTATTTCACCGAATCTCATCAAGTGACAGTTACGATAAGTGTTTTTATGTAAAAGGAGTAAATTGAATTTGTATCAATGAATGTCTGTGTGTTTTGTAAATGTGTGTGATGAATTATTTATTTTTGTATTCGTTTGTTTGACATGTGAATCGAATCTCGTTTTAACGGACTATTTTGACCAAAGATTGGACCTCGATTGACCATTTTATCATTTTCTTGGATCATTAATATACGAAAACCAAATTAAATTGAAAGTGTTCGCGTGTCTTTTCTTGAAGAACCTTATGTAATTTTGAACAATTTGCAACACTTTTATGCCAATAATCTTTTCACTCGATTGACCCATTTTTCAAATAACTCGATTCTTTTCAGCGTGGCTAATTATTCTGGATAAGTCGAAGTGGAAATTGGAAGCCCTGATTGCAAGGTTCTACCGATAGAATTCTGATTCAAACTTGCATATTTTCGGATTATGTTTTTTCTATGATATACTGTTTTTGAAGTACATATATTATTTACTGGCAATTCCTGGTATTCTATTTTCTACCAACTGTGTTTATTATAATGAAGTGATGAAAAATTCATTTAGTACTTTTTTCAACCTTCTGTTCATATCCTGAGAGGGGATGATAAACAAGAGTTGAACTATGATACTGAGAATGACAATAAAGCCGAAAAGATGGATATCAGTAATGATGATATGATATGATGATGTTTATGAATGATATGATAAATTGATTTTTAGCTATACGAGCTGCTAGCTACTATCTAATTTTTACGAGCTAATTTCACGTTTTAATTCTTACGGAATACAGTTTTTTTTTCCTTAAATGATGTGAGATTAACTTCCTAATTATAAATTTCTCAGGAAATTACTGATAACGCGTTGTCGATCATTGGTTGGTAGACAGCGACTGGTTCCACTTACCTATACATATACATTTTTTTCGCAGAAAAGTCATATATTTGTTTGAGCACAATTTTTGAATTGTGAACCAATTTATGTAGCTAAGCTCTTATAATTCACCGGGTGGAATTATTACGTAAGCCAAATGACTGGTTTCGGAAAACTTGAAAATATTATAAATATTGTGAATATATTATCATACTATTATACTCACCAATAGAATTGGAGATGATTTCTAAGGTGAGGACCAGAGCATAAACGCTTCTAATTTTTTCCAAGATAAGTAAGAACTAATTAATGTATGTATTAATGAATAATATGGATATAATGTAACTATTGATTATTCTCGAATTAAAAAAAAACTTCTCATGTGATATATCCTCTTTCAAGAGTCAGAAATATTTCGACGTGGAATTTAATAAGCTTTTCACAACTCATTTTTTAACGGATCTTTACGTTTTAACATCTGCTGAAGCCAACTAATAAGTTTTGACGATGACGTCTATCTGTCTGTCTGTACAGCGATCCTCATTTCTAGAGGGTTTTTAATTACCAAATAATTCTTTAATAGCGTATCTAATGGATATTGTACAAGATTTTTCTGATATGCTAACTCTTATCTTACTTGCGCTTCTAAATTTTAGCTTCGGAAGAGATAACATTAGCTTGGAATAATGCTGCCTAATTTGGATGGCCAAATGCTAAGAAACGATTTTATTGATTCTGAAACATTTTGCATATGATATTATATTTGAATATGTCTCAAGATGAAAATCTATGTATGTAGATAGCTATGAAGAATCTTTCGAATTACATCAACTACTTAAAACCCTGTGTTGGATATACATGCAATCTCACCGCAGCAAGAAGCGCCGATGATGACTATGAGGTACTGACAATAGTTTTCAAACACTTCGAGAAAGACGTACAAAAGTTGATAAAGAAATGTCTGGTCAGTTTGGATTTGAAATAAGCTAATTGTGAATGTTGGAAGGTGAAACAAAATTTTTAAATATGCTCCTCTCTTGGTAGGCTGAAAAAACGTGGGTAGATATTTAAAATCCTTTGAAATATTTTGGGACTCCTTGAATTCTTTCTGAGCTATTCAAAATCCCTTGTCATTTTCAAAAACACGCTAAAATATTTCCAATCCTTAGAAATTCTCTGAAATTATCAAAATAAAAATAATCCTGCGCTTCTTTAAAAATCACTTGAAACTTTTCTAAGCCTACGAAAATGGCTTGACATCTTTTCAAATTATCTGAAAGTTCTCAAATGTTTCACAATTTCTTGAAATTACTTTGAATGATTGAAATCTCTCGGGAGTGTCTTTGAGTCTTTTCAAATTTATTACATATTCACTTGAAATATTTTTACATTACTTTTTAAATACTCTAAAATATTACAAATTCTCTGAAATCATTTAAATTACTGGAATCAACAGAAAATTCATTGAAATATTTTGAAATGCTCTAAAAGTTTTAAAATTCTTGAAAAAATTCAAACTCCTTTAAACTATGTAAATCTTTGGAAAATGCCTTGCATTTTTTTCAAATTACCTTAAACTCTCCTAGTCCTTAAAAATTCCTTTAAATTGTTGAAAAAAATACCTACAAAATTCCCTAAATATTGCTAGTTCTTTAAAATCACTTTAAACTTTTTAGAACTCATGAAAATTCCTTGCAATCTTTTTAAAATTTACGAAAGATTTATTTTTAATATTTTAAAAACACTCGAAAGTTTTTAAACCTTCCGAAAATACCTTGTAATCTATAAAGATACTCTAAAATATTTCAAATCCTTTTGAATCAATTAAATTATTAAAATCAGTTGAAAATTCCTTGAAATCTGTTAAAATATCCTAAAATATTTCAAACCCTTTAAAATCTTTTGACATTCATTGAAGGTGGAGAAGCTAAAGTAGGTTCAGGATTTAGAAAAACTGTAAGAGCTGGAGTAGGTGGGATAGCTGGAGTAGGTGAAGGATTTGGAGGTGGAAAATCTGAAGGAGGTGGAGGAGCTGGAGAAGTGAAGGGAGTTGGAGGTCAAAAAGCTCAAATAGATCGAGGAACTGGTGCAGGTGGAGGAGTTGGAGCTGGAAAAGATGAAGGAGGCGGAGGAGCTGGAAAAGGTGGAGGAGGTTGAAAAGCTAAAATAGGTAGAGGAGCTGGAGTAGGTGGAGAAGTCGGAGGTGGAAAAGCCGATGAGGGCGGAGGAGCTGGAGTAGGTGGAGGAGTTGGAGGAGGTCGAAAAGCTGAGATAGATGGATGAGCTGGCGTAGGTGGAGAAGCTGGAGAAGGTAAAGGAGCTGGAGTAAGTGGAGGAGATGAAGTAGGTAGAAAAGCCGAAGTAGGTGGAGGAGTTGGAGGTGGAAAATCTGAGAAGGCAATGGAGCTGGAGAAGGTGGAGGAGTTGGAGGATGTGAAAAAGCTGAAATAGATAGAAGAGCTGGAGTAAGTGTAGAAGCTGGACTAGGTTAAGGAGCTGGAGTAAGTGGAGAAGCTGGAGTAGATGGAGAATCAAATGTAGGTGGAGGAGTTGGAGGAGGTGTAAAAGCTGGAGAAGTTAGAGGAGCTGTAATAGGTGGATGAGCTGGAGTAAGAGGAGCAGTTGGAGGTGGGAAAGCTGAAGGAGGCGGAGGAGCTGGAAAATGTGGAGGATTCGGAGGAGGTGAGGAAGCACATTATTTCTGCTTTTTGGACAAACTTTTTTTTGGTAAGGTTGTATTCACGAAAACGGTAAAGTTTCCAACTTCATTGAACGATATCTCGAAGAAAAAAAAAGATATCTGAAAAATTCAAAAAGAATTTTGAAGAATAAGAGTGGTAATTTCAGATGGCACAACGAGTTTTTAGAGAAAAAAATAATAATTTGCAATGTAATTTAACCCCGAACATAGCGAAAAACCGTGCCTTTTTGCCCTTCGAGTCTGAGGATCTCTCAAAAACCTGAGGTGGTGAAGAAAAACTGGACCGCTTTCGACTGGCCGGGAAATTCTCTTTCTATGAATGCTATCGAAAACGTTTTGGACTTTTTGAATAAGAAGTTAGTAAGCACGCTCCTAAAACCAAGCAAGAGCTAATTCGGATACTCAATCGGACTTGGAAACATTGCCAAGAGATGGAGAGAAAAATTGAAAATGGTATAAACAGTATGCTTCGTCGCATTAAAGTTGTATTATTTGCTAAAGGTTGCCATATAAAATACTGATTTTATTAGGCCAATGCCAAAAAATAACTTTTTCATCATTTTTAACATTATGCACATTGATATTGAGACATTTTTTTGTGAAATCTTATAGAAATATATTATAGATAATAAATTTTATTCAAAAAATAATTATCTATATTGAACTGAAGCATTTCATAATGAAAAACAACTTTTAATTAGAATCAGTATTTCGTATGGCCACCTCTAGCAGATAATATAGCTTCAATGCGACGAGGCATACTCCTCGTACAGTTTTTGTTTTTTCTCTTTATCCCTGAGCAATATTTGCAGATGTGATTCTGTATCCGAATTAGCTCTTTCTTGCTGGTAGAAGCGTGCTTACTGACTTCTGACTCAGAAAGTCCCGAACGTTCTGGTTGAGATTCATATCTGGAGAGTTTTCCGACCAATCGAGATCGGTGAATTTTTCCCCAGCTAAAAACGTTCTAATTTATTTGGCGAATCTGGTGAATTTAGCGAACTAGGAATTCAAAAACAATAGAACGCTCAAAGTGCTTACAATAAATGGCAAAAGTAATGTAAAGATTGTAATTTTTTAGCTTTGGCCTGATAATATGGCAAGGCACTGTAATACGTCTTATGATGGTTTAGGGTTCACACGGCAGATACGTAACGCGTTTAGTAGAAATTCCGAGTTCATAGTCGTTTGAGCCGCCAAATTGTCAAAATACATATTATTATAAATCTTAACCCAATTTGTAATAGCCTGCGGCCACAAATGTACATCGAGGATTGACAGTTGAGGTAGTTCCTTACTGTTACCTGAGCTAATTAGCGCATTCTGATATAACTTATAAGTGTTGCAGTATCTGGGCATGCTATCGTGTGCACTTCAACATTTCTATTATTACTGCAAATATTAACCGATTTTCATTAATCTTTCTTTCACTTTCTTGAAATTACATAAATAAACTATTTCTGCTAATTAAAATTGAATCTGATACAATGAATACAATCGCATTAAAAGTGAAAAATATTGAGTCAAAGAAATGATTTCCTAGAAGAAACCTAGGTTCATTGCATATATTTTAAGCGTCTAAAGAACTCCTTCTTGAGTTCAATGAAATCGATTTTTTGAAAGGGATAAATATCTTTTGAAATCAAGTAATTCGTAATCATTGGAGAAATTAATTCAGTTTTGTTGAACCAAAAAACTATTCACTCAAGATAAATGAATTTTTATTAAAATGAAGAAATATTTATTCTATGCTAAGAAATGTCAAAATCATAACAATAAAACAATTATGTGAATTTAAAAAATATTCTTCCACCATAAATCGATATTCGTTCAATTGACAAAAAATATTAGACACTATAAGTTGATATAATTGTTGCAATGAAATAATGACTTAAATTGAAGCAAGATTTGTTGAAGATAAATGATTATACAATCAGTTAAATGAATATTTATTGCATTCTAACAATTAGCATAAACAACGCAATAAAAAAATTGTTTAAATGTAGAAAAAATTCTTCTAATACGAATGTATATTCATCAAATTGAAAGAATATGTATTTCACGCTAGAAGTTGACACAATCATTGCAATGAAATAATGACTTAAATCGGGGAAATATTAATTGAAGATGAATGAATATTCATTTGATTGAACAAATATGTATTGCATCCTAACACTCATCACAATCAACACTATGCAAACTTTGTTCACATTTAAAAAATATTCTTCTAATATAAATGTATATTCATTAAACTGAAAAAAATATTTATTCCATGCCAAAAGTCGACATTCAAATGATCGTTTAAAACCAATCACATTTTAAATTAGAGGTTACATTTTTTAATTTAAAGTCGTTTGAAATCAATAATTGTTCAGTTTCTATTTAAAAACTAAAATTGAAAAACTTCACTTGCCCTCTTTCTCGTTCCTAGTATGAACGGTATTTATGGAGCCAGTTTAAAACTCATTGGTATTTTTCACGATAAAGTCATATACGCTGCGGTTACTTCCACCCCTGACTTCTATATAAAGTGTATATTTCAATGACACTTATAAAAAAAACCGCAAAAATATTCTGCAGCCTTAATTTTATCGAAGTTAGTTTGCGCGTTAATCGACTTGTCGGAAGAATTTCTTTGAATTTTGACTAAATAAAATAAACAATGATTTCCAACTGTTCATGAAGATTTGAAGAAGAGAGAACGTTCAGAAGGATAGATAACAGTCATCAGAGTCGGCAATTTTTGTACGTTTCATTGTGTAAATACAATCATGAAAAGTATTGCATTTTAGCAAAACTCGAGGCGTGTATGATCAGTGATGTCAGTGAAAAAAACTGATTCGGGTGTATTGATTTTTCAGTTTGCTTTAATCTTGTTTTCTGATTCTTTGAAGCGAATTGAGCCAGCGCGAATTGAATGCCTGTGAATTCGCCTTAATTCGTGATCAAGGTCGCTTCGAACAAAAATTAATAAAAAGGTCATACCGCGATACTTGAACCAGCTATCCCAAGTATATGAGTCCAAAGAGTGGCCACTGGGCTACGGGACTCTTTGATGAATAGTAACAATGGATCCTTTATTTCCAGAGCGTTGATTATAATTTACGAATTCAATTGAACAGGTCGCAGTCTTTAGCAGTATTCGCATGGACGAATTTAGTCGAATTTAGTTTATTTGGTTTCACATTGCACGAATTAAAATGTCTTGCACTAAAATAAATTTGTACAGACGCATTGAAACGAATTGCCTCCCCAAAAAATTTATTGTGGAACTCGTACGAATAGGATAGTTCTGACGATAAATTACTTCTTAACGAATTTACACGGATTCAGACATTGTTCCGATGCGGTTTATAGGTCTTAATACCCTTTAAATTATTTATACGGAAAATCAAACAAAACGACTTCACCGTTTGGCCTGAATCCCCATTTTGAGATTTACACTCGATTTCCAGAACCCTTAAGGGGTTACACCACCCCCTCTTCTCTATCTCATCTTATACTACATCTGTCAACAGCTATCTTTTCCTATCTCCATGACAATTCAAATTCACATTCATCTTTTTCAATTTACACTTCGCTATTTCATCCTATTTTTATCTGTTCATTTCAATCTTTTGCTATCTCTGTTAATATAAATTCCCGCCTATCTCTTTCAATCTTCTCTTCTCCATCTCATTGTATACTACATCTGTCGACGTCTATATTCTTCTATCTCTATGTCGATCTTGATTTACGTCTATCAATTTCAATCTTCTTTTCTCTATCTCATCCTACATTACATCTGTCAACTGCTATCTTTTATGTGAATTTAGATCTATTTTTTTTCAATTCCCTCTTCTCTATATCATCCTATCGTTTATCTATTCATGTCAATCTTTTTCTATCTCTGTTATTAAAAATTCCCGACTTACTTTTTCAATCTCCACTTCTTTACCTCATCCTATACTACATCTGTCATCTCCTACCTTTTTCATCTCTTTGTCTATCTGCATTTACATCTATCTTTTTCAATTCCCTCTTCTCTATCTCATCCTGTCGTTTAATTATTTTTGTCAATCTTTTTCTATCTCTGTTACTTTAAATTCCCGTCAATATTTTTTTAATCTCCTCTTCTCTATCTCATCCTATACTGCATCTATCAACGTCTGTCATTTTCTATTCTTTTCAATCTAAAACGTCTATCTTTGTCAATCTCATCTACTCTGTCTCATCCTATCGTTTATCTATTTATGTCAATCTTTTTATATCACTGTTACTATAAATTCTCGTCAACATTTTTCAATATCCTCTTCTCCATCTCATCCTATACTACATCTGTCATCTCCTATCTTTTTTATCTTTTTGTCTATCTGAATTTACAACAATCTTTTTCAATCCCTTCTTCTCTATCTCATCCTGTCCCTTATCTCTTTATGTAAATCTTTTTCTATCTCCATTAATCTATACTTCCGTCTATCTTTTTCAATTCTTTTTCAATCTGAAACTCTGTCTTTCTCAATCCCGTCTTCTCTATATCATCCTATTCTTTATCCATTCATGTAAAAATTATTAATGTTTGTGGACAGGAAAAGATAGCATTTCAGGGATGCAAAGTGATCCATTGAGAGATAAAAGGGTGACATAGAGAAGAGAGGAATGAAAATGATAGACGTATATGATAGATGTGAATTTAGATTGAGAAATAGATAGAAAAAGATAGAGGTTGATAAATGTAGGATACGATGAGATAGAGAAGAGGAGATTAAAAAGGACATACCAAAATTTAGATTAAAAGAGATAGAAAAAGATTGTCATGAATAGATAAAGGATAAGCTGAGATAGAGGAGAGGAAATTAAAAAAGATAGACGGGAATTTAAATTTACAGAAAGATAGAAGTAACTTTTTGTTACTTATCTAGTAACTGTAACTGGTTATTTTTAATGAGAAAGTTTCGTTGAGGTATCCCGTTTGACATATCAAAAATGCTAGAACAGATCAATTGCCAAACCAGTTTTTTCTTTTTTTTCAAATAGTTCCAAGAGTTACTTTTGCGTGAACGGATAATTCCCATTGCATTTTAGAGCAAAATGTCCCACAGGAAAGAGGAATAGGACAAAATTATGAGAAAATTTTGTTCAAAAAAAAATTTGCTATCTTCCATAGGTTTCGAGTTATGATATATTGAAAAATCCTCACTTTTTTGGATTCGCAGCCGAAAATTACTACGTTTCAAAAAACACTGTATAACTTTGCAACTAATTACTACACGGAAAAGTGTTCCACAGGTGAGTCAAAGTAGACACAATTTTCTGTGATTTAAAAAAAAAGAACAATGTCCTACCTATAATAGGTCAAAAGTTATGACCCCTCAAAGTTGGCCATTTTTGCCTCTTTTTGCGGGCAAAAAAGTGGAGTTTAGTTTTTTCAAAGTAAATCGTGTCAGGCTCACTTTGTCTTGATGATACTAGAGGATGAAACAGAGTCTATAAAAATCTGCGTACATCTAAAAAAAATACAGTATTCTAGTCCTATTATTTTTAGAACTACAAGCTTTCAAAAATTCCCTAATAGGTCACGATATATGACCTTGGAAAGTGCACTCTTGATGCGTAGAGGCACCTGTGCGTAACTTTGATTTCGTTTCTCCCGAGCTTGAGTATTTTCCTTGCTCAGTTAGAGATGAGCTTTGAGCCCAAAAGTGTCTTGGCCTGTCTGCAACCAGAGAGCAAATCCCACTCATCCTGATGTTTCTCAGTAAGCCAACTTTTAATTTCTTCAGTGACTGACCTACTGGAGATACCTACAACTGGTTCGGGTCGAGTAAAATTTCTTCTTGTTGCTATTTTGGCTGGCCTATCCGATATTTTATTGCCTTCTAGGCGCACTGAAGTATGGCTATAATTTCAGATTGTAGAACTGAGGCGTGGGACCCCAACTTGGTTGTGCAGCCCATTCCATTCCTTCTGCGATGTACACCGTCTCCTGCATTTTCCTCGTTCCTGGAAAAAATCTGTAAACCAGCTGTCTCCATCAATGGGCAGGTGTGAATCACCGTTGACACATTCATCTTCCGTGGATAGGCTAACTCGATACTTCTTGTCGAAGAGGTAGCGAGTAACCATTTTGTCCCTGGACATTTTCAGGGTTAGCCTTCTCTCTATGTCGATTGGGATCTTCACTGCTGTCGAGATCCTTTTGTAATTTACCAAGTTTAGTCTTCAGGCCGCCTTAACAGCCACAACCTTGATGGTGGAATGAACGGGCTTCAAACCTAGTAGTGCCCTCAGTGCCATCGTGGGTGTTGACTTCGAGGCACCAGTAACGCCTCTCAAAATTAGTCCCCGGATCTTTTCCAGTCGAGACTTTAAAGTGGACGGCTCGATTCAACTCCACCAGACCACTGCCGCATAGGTTAACCTAGGTTGCAAGATCGCTGTGTAGATCCACATGAGTGTCTCTGATTTCAAGCCACAGCTTTTCCCTATGGCTCTCCTACAGACCACCTGTCTTACACGGATTGACTGATAGTCAAGTTTCCTTAGACCATGAATCCACTACATCAGTGCTCGCTGCATTACTCCGAAGAGCGCATCCAGATGCTCACCGCGCACGATAATCAGTATATCGTCCGCATAGCCTATGACGTGGTGCCTCGACTAGAGAGTAGATGAAGCAGTTCATCCACTACTCTGCATAAATCGTCTAAAATCTTTGAAATTCTTGAAATATTTTGAAATCCCTATGAATTCTTTGGAATATTTCTGAAATCCTTCTGAAATCTTTTGTATTCGTTTGAAATCACTGAAACATTCAAAATCTTTGAAAGATTTGTGAAATCTTTCTTTATTTCTTAGGTGTTTTTAAATCTTTAAAATCTGGTGCACTTTTCGAAATCTTGAAAATTCTTGAAATCTTTTAAAATCCCTATGAATTCTTTGAAATATTTGTGGAATCTTTCTGAAATCTTTTGTATTTGTTTGAAATCACTGGAATATTTAAAAACATTATGAAGTCTTTCGAAACCTTCTAAACAAAATTTGAAATCGTTTAAAATCTTTTGTAATCTTCAAAATATTTAGGAAATTTTTGTGAAATCTTTTAAATCTGGTATACACGCCCTTTTTTAATCTTTTCAATCCTTGAAATCTTAAAATCATTCAATTATTTGAATTATTTGTTAAATCTGCCAAAATGGTTTGAAACTTTTCGAAATGTTAAAAAATTTTTGAAATCTTTGAAACCCTTTAAATCTGTTGAAAGTTTTTAAATCTTTGAAATTCGTGAAATATTTGTGAAATGTTCAAAATCCTTTTAAATATTTGGACATATTTTGAAATATTTTGAAGTATATAAAATCTTTGTATAATCTTGAAATTTCTGCGAATCTTTGAGAAATCTTTTGGAATCTTTCACAATTTTTGTAAATCTGCATGAAATCTTTTGAAATTAAAAAAAATTTAATCGTTTAAAATCTCTTTAAAAAAATTTAAAATCGTTTAAAATCTTTAAAATTTGAAGTACTGTACTCTTTTTGAAATCTTTAAAATTCTCTTTTTAAAATCTTAAAATTCTTTCAATCTTTTCAAATTTCTACGAATTCTTTGCTAAATATTTTTGAAATCTTTTGTATTCTTTTGGAATCACTGGAGTATTTGAAATCTTTTGAAATCTTAAAAAAAAATGTAAATCGTCTAAAATCTTTGAAATTCTTGAAATATTTTGAAATCCCTATGAATTCTTTGGAATATTTCTGAAATCCTCAACATAAGAAGATGCTGTTTCACCTAAATAGTTGAATCTTCCAACAGGAAAGATAAAAATTTACCCAAAAACTGTTAAATTTTCAAGCCAAAAAGACGATTTTTCTAGAAGACTGTAGAAAGATGACTTTTTCCCAATAAAGGTGAATTTCTGTAAGAAAAAACAAATTTTCCACCAGTTGAATCAAAAGAAAAAGACGAATTTTTAACAAATTAAGGTAATGGTACCGATCATGAAACATGTCCCAATTATGAAACAGTTTGACAAATTAATTTTCAATAAAAAAACGAATTTTCAACAAAATGGTTTAATTTTTGACCAAAGTCATGAATTTTCAAATAAAATGATGAATCTTCAACTGAAATGGTTGAATTTTCAACAAAAAAGATGAATATTCAACCATGAAGATTAATTCTTACAAAAAAATACACATGAAATTGATACATTTTCGACCAATAGTTGAATTTTACAACAAAAAATAGATGAATTTTCAACAAAAAATGTAATAGTTCAATGGTAAGTCAAACAAATAAATTTTTAACAACAAAAAAACGGATTATCAACCAAACAGTTTAATTTTTAACCAATGTGATGAATTTTTAACTAAAATGATCAATCCTTGACTGGAATAGTTGAATTTTATACCAAATAAGTACACAAATTTTCCAACAAATAGTGCAATTTTTAAATAACAAGGTCAATTATCAACAAAATAGTTAAATTGTTATCCCGAAGAGATACATTTTTAACCAAAAATAGAATAATTAAATTGTCTGTTATAAAAAACTATTTCCTAACAACAAAAAAAAAGGAAATCTTTTGAAATTTTTAAAACTCTTTTTCGATTTTGCCTTGAAATTAATATTTTAAAATAAAGAATCATACACAGTTTTTCCAGGTATCTTTAAAAGGAAACTTTTTTATTGTCTTGAAAGCTTTCAAAACTCTCAAAAAGCTCATTTTTTCGAAGTTTCAAAAATCTACATTTTGTTTTAAATTTCTTGAAATTATTTCCTAAATATTTTTCAAAATTCTGCAAAATACTAAAAATTGTCTCAAAATCTTATATCCAGGTACCTGTAAAGAAGAATGCCTGGCAGGAGGAGACCTGGACCTGACAGGAAGAGAAGGCTCGAAAGGAGGAGAAGACCTGTAAGGAAAATGAGGCCTGGCAAGAGGAAGATACCTTTCAGAAGATTGATGTCTGGCAGAAGAATGAGAAGTTCTGTAACGAGGAATACCAAGTTGAAAATTCATTTTTCTGGTCGAAGATTCTTAATCTTAGTTGAAAATGGTTTGGTTGAAAATTTAACTATTTTGCGGAGAACTCGTATCTTTTTGTTGAAACCTAATTTTTTAAACCGAAAATGTAACTATTCTGTTTTGAGTTTTAAATGTATATTTTGAGTTGCCAATTCAACTATATGGTTGAACATGTATCCTTTTTAGTTAAAAATTAATGTATTTTGTTGGATAGTCGTCTTTTTGGTTCAAAATTAATCATTTGGAATAAAAATTCAACCATTTTATTGAAAGTTGAATTCTTTGATTTAAAATTAATTTTTTTGTTTGAAGATCTATAATTTTAAATGAAAATGGATCTCTTTGGTTTAAAATATAACTATCTCGTTTATAACTGTCTTCTCTACTGAAAAAATGGACTATTCAACTGAAAATTGATCTTTTTAATTAAAAATTTAAGTATGCGCTTGAAAATTCACGTATTTTGTTAAAAATTCGTCATTTTGATATATAATGAATTTTTTTGTTGTTGATAATTTAACTACTTGGTTGAAAGTTAAACTAATTTCTTCAAAATTAAAGAATTTTGTTCAAAAGTATCCTGCTTAGTTAAGAATTCAACTTGTTTTTCAAAAATTTGTCTACCTTGCTTCACACTAACAGTTTTTTATTCAAAATTAAAATGTTGTTTGCTTCAAATATCAATTATAAAATTTTTCGTCAAAAATTCATCTCTTTCGGGTGAATATGAGTCCACTTTGTAGAAAATTCACGAATTTTGTTAAAAAGTCATTTGCTTGGTTGAAGATTCTTTTTTTTTTTTTGATAAAAAATTAATATTCTTGGTTGAAAACGCAACTATTTGGTTAAAAGTTCATCTATATTGTTGTATCTGTTTTTATAACTCAACATAAATTTTTAGAATAAGCTGTTTCGAAAAACTATTCATTATTCCTTGATTTAGATGCTCCTAAAATAAAGAAGAACTGCAAACGTGTGGAAGGGGTACAGTGGAAAGAAGCGCAGAGAGTGATATGTACTTATCGCACCGTCGCGGAACCAGTGACATTGGTAATTGCAGGAGTCATACCAATTGATCTGCTTGCATCAGAACTCAAGGCTGTATATGACAGAAAAACTAAGTGCAAGAAATTTGAAGCCAAACGAGAAGCCAGGGCACAGACGATGCATCAGTAGCAGGCAAGATGCAACCGGGAAACAAGAGGAAAATGGAGCTTGAACCTTATACGCGATATAAATGCGTGGATGAGCCGTGATAATGGAGAAGTAAATTTCTACATGACACAAATGCTTTCTGGGCACGGGTTGTTCCAAGCCTATTTACACAAAATAGGAAAAACCGAAAAGCCAGACCAAAAAAATGGAAAAAGTCTAAGAGAAAATAGTGATGTAACACGTGAGAAAACAAAATATGACGAGAATAATCACAAATAGCACTCTTATGCAAGCGTCATTATTTCTTGATGTAATAAATAAGCTTATAAATTTATATCAATATATTCTTCTGAGGCAAGATTAATCAATTCATCTCTCATTTCCAGTGTACTTGGAGTAGCTTTTAGATAACAAAGCCTGTGAATTCTAATAGCTTTATTCATAGACACGAAAGACATTACTTTGATTGTAACAATTTTGTTTATATGGTTATTGATATTTCAAAGAGACTTTATGGTCAGAAAAGTGAACAGAATATTTCAGCAACTTCCGGAACATTCCCACATTGTTCAATATAAATTCTTAAAAGAGTGTAGAGTTTTTGAAAACTATAGAAATTTTCAAGAAGATTGTTGAATATTATATTGCAAAACATTTTGGAATATTATAGAAATGCCAATTATATTCCAAAATTTACACGCTAAGTCTTTTTACTTTCCCCACAGTTGTGTATAGACCTTCTAAAATTAAAGATCAAAACATCGACAACTGTGATTTGGTGATTTCCCCTCACTTCCCTACTGCATAGTGAAATGAGGCTACGAAAACATTGAAATTAAGCAAGAGTAGGAGAGGGGCCTTTCACAAACTTTACGTAATTTTTAATAGATTTTCACCCTTCCCCTAATAGGGGAAATTCTTCCTAAAATAGGGGCATAAATTCTTCTTAAAAAAAATTAGTGTAGAGGTATCATATTAAATTTAATATGAAACGTATCAGATTTGAAGTATATAATGCATTTCCAATAAAATAGTTGAATTTTCTGCAAAAAGAGATAAATTTTTTAATAAAATGATGAAATTTTAACAGAAAAAATTAATTTTTAACAAAAAGTTATAATTGTCAGACAGGAAAGATAATTTTTCAACCAATGGATGAATTTTTCACGTACAAAAAAAATAATTTTTGACCGTACATTTACAACCTTTCGAACAAAGGAGACGATTTTTTAACGAAATAGTTGAATTTTCAAACTACAAAAGCAATTTTTCAATTGAGTGAATAAATTTAAACAAACAAACAAAAAAACATTAATTTAAATCACAAACTGTTGCATTTTTAGCCAAATAGTCTAATCTGCAAGCCAAAAAGACGAGTTTGTGAAAAGAGAGTTGAATCTTCAACCTAGAACTTTACTATAAAAGAAATAAATTTTCAATCCATAAGGACGAATTTTCAACAAAGCGATTGAATTTTTAACCACTGAGAAGAATTTTCGACTGAAAGCGATTAATTAAAAAAAATTAAAAAAATAGTTCAATCTTTAACCAATTAGGTAAATTTTCAACTGAGTAGTTCAATTTTAACTAAGTAGTTCAATTTTCAACCAAAACAGACGAATTCTTAATGACAGATTGGAAAGTTGAATTTTCGAATAAAAACGATTAACTTTCAGACAAAAATGGATAAGATAAATTCTCGGATAAGAAAATTAATTCTCAACTAAAAAAAAAACTAATTTTTATCAAAATAATTAAATGATCAAACAAGTAGTGAAATTTTTAACCAACATTTTTTATCCAAAAATTAAAGTTTCTTGATAACAGGGGAAAGAAGTAAAATTCCGCTGAACTCACTCTACCATAGAAAAGAGGTATGCAAAACGGGCAAATTTCTTCCACTATTTGATTTTATTCTGATTTACCTATCTATACTTTATCTGTTAATGGTAGGAAAGAAAATATATTTCAAATATCTTCATAGAAAAACAAATCAATATCTTATACGATGAAATTGATCTATCAATTTGAGTTTTAAATATATTCGGAAATTATCACTTTAATTTGATATATTCATACAAAAATCATCTGAAATCTCTCAACATATATTGTAAGAGAAATCTATAACCTTGAGTAAATTTTTTCAAATACATTTATTTCATTCTTAATTGTATTATTATATTTACCAATAGAATAGAGGATAATCGCCAAAGATGAGACCAAAGTCCAGACAATCTTCATCTTTTCTTATAATATAAGAAACTGATCAGTTCATAAATGGAGAATTCGATTAAGAAAAAAACTAATGAATATTCTCGGCCCAATTAGCTCATATGATCTATATCGTCGTCGTTATCTCTTACATTAGAGGGGTCAAACTTGTATTTCTAAAATATTTACATCTGACATGAGTTAACTGCGAGGGAAAAATAGGTTACTAATTTAATTAAACTTGATCTCATTAATTATGTAATCATGATTTTGAAAAATCTTGAAGCATTGCAAAATCACTATTAATTTTTCAAAATATGTTGAAAGAATTGGAAACATGAATTTTATCCTCTCATATTTTTTATTTAATTTTTCAGAAGCTACTCAGCGAAAAAAGAGTTGCATGAAAATAAAAGCATTGGCCTCTGAAGTCAATTTCAAATATTTTGATGGTCGCCAAGAGGTTGAAAGGAATTTCCAAGAATTTTATAAGATTTTAATACAATAAAATTTTTAAATTGATTTTATAATATTTAATGAGATTCTATAGCATATCTATGACTTCCCTAAAATTGAAGAGATTTCAATGCATTTAGTTTAAAAATTGATATAATACGAATCTTAATAATTAGACTGAGACGAAGAGGTCAGCATTGCCCATATCTTAAGTACATATAAAATAAAACCGTATTGATGTCACAAAGCTAGGTACAATATATAAACAATCGAAATGTTTAATTTTTGTTCAAAAGTAACGATTTCAGGTGAAAAACGCTAGCTTACGATATTATTGTTGAAATATTGTGAATATTTTTTTTAATCTAATTATTTTTAATCAATAAGAGCAATTTTACACGAAAAACACTAACATAACATACAAAAAAATTGTTAGAGATTGTGAATATTCTTTTAAGCTAATGTTTTTTGTTTAAAATAACCGATTTCTGGTAAAAAATGATAACATAACCTAGAATTGTATAAAAATCGTAAATATTTTTTTAAATCCATATCAAAATACGCTTAAACTTCGAGCATAACCTATACATCTTCAAAAATTTTCGGTCTTCTTTGAAGTCCAATGATTTTTTATTAAAAGTACCGATTTCCGGTACAAAATATTAACAAAACCTAAAGTTGTTCAAAAATTGTAAATCTTCTGTGAAATGGATATCGATATTTTCGGTGAAACCTGCTAGCTTAATCTTTTAGACAAATTTTCGATCATTGAAATCTAATGATGTTTTACTAAAAGATCGATTTCAGTTTGAAAACGTCAATGTAACCTAAAATATTTAAAAAGTAGTGAATCTTCTTTGACATGTTTCAAATATAATTTTTCTTATTAAAAATACCAATTGCCGACGGAAAACGCTAACATAATCGAAAATTGTTAAAAGATTCCAAATCTTGTTCAAATTAATTTTTGTTTGAAAATACTAAGTTTCGATGTAAATAAAACAACGCAACCTAAAATTGTAAAAAAAATATGAATCTTCTTGGAAATCCAATGATTTTTTAATAAAAATGTCAATTTCCGACAAAAAAAATACTAGCACAATCCGAAATTGTTGAAGGTTGTAAATTTTATTATTTTAAGCATACAACATTGGATTTAAATCTAATTATTTTTGTTGAATACCAATTTCAGGTGAAACACACCAACGTAATCTAAATTTGTTGAAAAATTGCAAATCTTGTTCAAGCTGCAAAGATTTTTGTTTCAAAATTTTAATTTTTTGTGTAAACCGCAAACCTAAACTAAAATTAAATGGTTGTTGAATGATTATTCCTCTACAGGAATTTTACGAATCTCAAAGCTCTTAAAGTTCACTCAAGAGATAACGGATGAAAATTATTGTGATGTTCTTGGGTACATTCTTGAAGTTTAAAAGTGAAATAATTTCAAGTTTGAGAATTACCAGGTAAAGAAGTTCAAGAGTTCTATTGAAAGCCAAATACGCAACCTATCAAGAATCGGCTGACTAAAAATCATTGCTGGTTTAGTAGGAGACTGCATGCGAATAAATAAATAAATGAAATATAAGATCGATTCTTACCAAATGATATCCAAAGAGATCACTAATTTATCTTACCCTAGCTGAAAATTTTTGTATAGTTACGTCGAAGAATCCTGCACATTTTCTTGTACAGGTTCCTGTGCAAAGTAAATATAGGCGCGGTATTCTGTACAGAAACACGCATAGCGGTATAGGTTCCTTTACGGAAAGTCATAGCGAAAACTCATGTCCCTGACAGGTATCAAAATGCCCTCCTTTTATTCCCTTGAATATCGAACTCACTATCGAGAGAGCCAAGCCCTTAGCGAACCTAAGCGAATTATTTCGTATGCAGATTCATGTATGATCCTGAAAAAGCTGCTGTACATAAACCCGCGTTGAATTTTCAACTAAAATTATGAATCTTCAACCAACAAGGAATTAATTTGATACAAAATATTTCAACCTTAAACCAAGTTGTTGATTTTTCGACTCAAAGAATAAGTTCTCAACAAAACATGTAATAGTAAATATTTTAACAAAGAAACATTTCCATTTAAAATAAAAAATATTCAAATTAAAAAAAAACTTATGATGTATAAAAATACGACTGCATTAATTAAAAAAAAATGTTATTCTTTATTTCTTGTTGTAGAATTAGGTTTACAATTCAAGTGTTGTCCTGATGGCGAACCTAATCCAGATGTTCCTTGTTATGGACCTTCTACTTCTCCTCCAGCCAGACATTATCCAGACAGAACTCTTTCTCTTGCCACACCGGGGTTTTCTGCAGTGTCTCGATCACCTGTCGAATCCAATCTTCGTGCTAGGCCCACGTCGTCGCCTGCGTACCGTGTAACTTTTGAAAGACTTAGGCTCATACATAATTTTTTGACCAAAAATTTTGGTTTCAAACACACAAAAATATTAAAAAATAAAAAATTTTATTTTGCGGTCTAATTATGCAAGACAAGAAAGAAATGAATATTGGAAACTACCCTACAGTGAACACAAACAAAATTGAACAGTATTAACCTGCACCAGCTTCTAAAAATAAAGAAAGATTTTTGTTTTTAAATGAAGATACATATTCAAGTGCATTTTTTTATAGAAAAAAATATCACGGAATTGGTCAATTAGCTGCATTGAAATTTTTTATTAGGCACGGTCAAAGGTACGATTTTGATACCTCTATTCATGATTAGATAATCATTTCCTATATTTTTGCTCGGCATGGCAGAATATTCGATCCTGAATAATTATAATTTATTATTATTATACTTACAATTAAAATCCGTTTATTCACAAAAATTATAAAATCTTTCATGTTTGACATTTTTTTCATCTATGATATTTCTTCAGAGTGGAACGATTGGTAAGAGATGTTTACTATTCATACCGTTTAACCTGGTCTCTGATGACCAAAAAATGAAAATTTCTTGCATAACCTAATATTAAAAACGATCTCTTTCGAATGACATCTTAAGACAACTAAAATTTTCAGCCTGGAACTTTGTAGCCTGCCACTCGTTATGGATCCTCCCCAGATTGTATAAATTAAATAATAACATTCTATACCGCAAAATAACACATGGCCGACAACAGATCAATATTGAGATAAATAAGAAATGAGTATGAAAGTATGCTGTATGAGTGTAAATAGAACATATTTAGGTTCGTTTTACATATTATCTTCAATATTTTTTAGAAAAGAATTCTTATTACGTATTTTTCACCTGAACATAAAATGAATAGGTATCTGAAGTTTAAATTTCATTAGAGAGCTGACTTCCTATCTTGATTCGCGGCAAACATTCCTCACTTTCTTATCCTCTTTTTAGAATTTTCGCACCTAGCAACGCGTGCCATTGCCCAGCTGACCAGAAAACCCTGCACTATCCAATCAACAAAGAATTTATTTTCATCTGTAAAGTACTTTTCAAGGAATAGAATGAGCTTTTGCAAATTGAAATTTAATCAAAATGACGACTTTTACCTAAAGCGAGCGAAAAAACAAAAATGAGGGGTTGCAGTACAGAACTACATAACCAGATATTTTTCATAATGAGTTTATTGCATGAAAAATTCTCTAAAAATCAACAACACATCGTGGATAAAACGTTTTTTTTATAACATTATTTCATTATCTTTGTCTCGCGGAAAATAATTAATTTTTTGCAAAACATTGAAAATTTTTTTTTTATTTGCTATCCCACACCGATTTTAAAATCTCATGAAATCTTAATTCCAATTCCAAATGCAAATTCCCTGTCCATTTCCTGAAACTTGGATAGATTTTTTCCATTAAATTTTTTTGGCTATGATTCAACAACACTTCGAAACGGGAGTAGCATTTTTGTATCTGTAAATAGAGACTTCAATTTCACAGTGTCTTTTTTCGCTCTTTTAAAAAATTCTAATTTTTTTCGTTATCTAGTTCTGTACATCCCTTCATATATTGAAATAACTACATTTAAATAAACAATTATGATCATGACTGTTTTTTTTCATTCTACAGTTGTATTTCACTTATAAAATTTCCTGCACTAATCAATAGGCCTTTTTTGTCAGTTTTAGAAATCAAGTTAGATATTAAGTAATTTTGCAATTGATGGTACACCTAGAACATGCTGAACAAACAAAGTAATAGAAAACCTTATGCAAATAACAAAATATTTGTGCTTTTGTAAGGGTTTTTTTCACTGAAAATTCATATTTCAAAACAAAAATCATCAGATTTTAAAGGTTCATAATTTTTTTGTAATTTTGGTTACGCTAAAATTTTACACTAAAAATTGGTATTTTAAAAAAAAAATCCAAGTTTTTTTGAAAAAGATTTTGAATTTTTTAACCGTTTTAGGTTATATTAACGTTTTTTACGGGAAATCAGCTTTTTTCAAATCATTCAAATCTCAGAAATTCGGAACTATGTTAGTGTTTTTCGTTGAAAATTGATATTTCTATCAATCCTATCCCTGGCCGGCAACCCTAAAGTCGACCTGCTCAAGCTGGTAGAAGGGCCTGTTGTTGAGGAACGCAAGATCCCTCGTATGGCTTTCAGGAATTTGTACAACTAGTAGTTGCTTGGTACTTTCCGTTGTGTCTTCTTACTGAGGCCGACCGGGTCTGACGTTTCGCCAGGACGCTGTGCTTAGTGAAAAGTTGAATCCCTTCAATCGCTGAAGGACCACAGACGGGTTGATTTGAAGCGACTCAACCTTACATACTTTTAGGTCTACGCCTTCTCAGGGCCTTTTCTCGGTCACTGTATTATGTAGCCAAGCTTTGGCCGTTGAGTTGGCTGCGACAAATCCGAAGACCCCTCCCCTACGGAATTGGGTCTAGAATTTCGGCAATTGATCCGAGGAAACACTTCCGAGCACCCTCCAGGTGTCCTAACTGAAGAGCTCCAACTACTCCGCAGTGAGCGGAGTAGTTGAGTCATGGTAGCTCGTGTCCGCCACCACCACCGTCAGGGGCTTAGCTTCTGCTTCTTTATAGGCATAGCCCCCCTCCCCCCCTGGGGTTTTCTTTAAGCCCTTTTCCCTCTTCTGGGCCTCCGTGCTGGTTTTAGGCGTTGTGGAAATAGAAAATTTCAATGTACTTCGAACTGCTGAATGTTTATTCTCTGCCAGAATTTCCGGTAAAGCCTGTATTGTTCGATAACATGTTTTCTATCACCAACAAATCAACACGAAAACAAGTTTTATGATGTCAGGAAGTGAACAAGAGCTCTATGCATCCCCTTCCCCACCGCAAAGTACTGAGCCCAGCAGACCAAAAAAGATTATTTCCATGTATTTTTTGCCGCTGATTCCGAATCTGTGGTCGAGGTTGAAAAAGCACGGGTTTTCAAAACGGGTTTTAACCACGAACTCACCAAGCAATCGCGCTAGACTTATCAAATCCCGAAGTACGAGAGGGGTACCTACGCCGTATCAAGTCTCTGAGCGGTATGTATTTTGGTGAAGCTGCAGTCACAAATAAAAAAAGAAAGTTCCATGTATTAGTAATCAACACTTCTGAAGAGCTAGGTCAATTTAAAAGATTTAAATAATTTCAAATTATTTTGAATGATTTTAAGAGATTTCTAAACATTTCAAACGATTTAAAAGATTTCTGATTTAGAACAGGGAATTTTAGAAAAGAATTTCAATACTGAGTTGGAACAGAGGATTTTGTAGAAGAATTATAATGATCAGGGGCAAAATAGATTACTGAAGAAAAGAATTACACAATGATGAAACAAGATTATTGTGATAAGAAAAAATACAAAGGTATCATATTACACACAATATTGCAGGGATTTCATTCCCGGTAGTTTCCCGATTTTCTCGCGGTCAATTTAAAAGATTTAAATAATTTAAAATTATTTTGAATGATTTTAAGAGATTTCTAAACATTTCAAACGATTTCAAAGATTTCTGATTTGGAAAAGGGAATTTTAGAAAAGAATTTAAATACTGAGTTGGAACAGAGGATTTTGTAATTCTTTGGAAAATTCCCTATTTGAAAGTAAAAATTATATTTTTTGTTAGGAAATTGCCTATCCCAAAGTCAAAATTATAATTCTTTACGAAATTGCTTATTCAAAAGTCAAAATTACAATTATATCCGGGAACTACCTTTCTCAATTTTCAAAATTATATTTCTTTACTGATATTCCCTTTCCCAAACACAAAATTATTATTCTTAACTAAAATTCTCTGTCCCAAAGCAAAAATTATAATTCTTCATGGAAATTACCTGTCCCAACTCAGAAAATTCCGTGTCTCAAAATGAAAATTATATTTCTCTACTGAAATCCCCTGTCTCAACTGAGAATTATAATTTTTTTTAGAAAATTCACTGTTCTGAGTCGGAATTGTTAATTCTTTTGGGAAATTCCCTGTTCAAAGTAAGAAGTATGATTACTTGACAAATTCTCTTTTCCAACTCAAAATTAGATTAATACAATATATGGAACCATTTTTAATTTGCATATTAGTACATTCGAGAGAAAAATCCTGGCCATTTCCCGGTTTTCCCGGACTGGTAGACACTCGAGAATACACAAGATTACAAGAAACTTATAGGCATTTAAAAAAAATTACATAAAGACACCATCCTTAGCTGCATTAAAGTCTGGCTTTGGTATCACAGTCCCCTAACATATATTCCTCTTTCCCTACTACCCTTCCCCAACCATCAATTCCTCCTTAAAAATCACTATAATTTCTAACCATTTCTCCTACTTCTCCACCCGTTATTTTCTATCACTTCCCTTAATCTCCTTTACCTTCTCATTTCCCCTACTTTTCTCCCGCTCTATCCCCCTATTTCCCTTCTCCCACACACTTACTCTCCTCATTTCCCCATAATTTCTCTTCCCACATTTTCCATACATCCCACCCCTCATCTCGTCACTTCACATACTTTTTATCACCTCATTTCCACCCACTTCCCCCACTTTACCTCCAATTTCTTCCCCTCACTTCCCCGCCCTTCATTGCACCTTACTTATCCTACTCCCCTCCCTTTGTTGACTTTCACTTCCTCTCCTCTCATTTCCACTTACTTCCCATACTTACTCCTCTTTATTTCCCCTACTTCCACTCCACCTATTTTCACTATTTTCACTTTACTCGTTTCACCTAATCCCCCCTAGTTTCCTTCCCTTTCCTCCATTTCATCTTCTTTCTGAAGCCTTTCATTGCTGTTCGAAGAGTTGTACCATCTTCAGCTGTATTAAAACTTGGCTTTAAAACCGCAGTCCCCCAACATATATTCACCTTTCCCTACTATCCTTCCCCATACATCAATTCCTCCTCCCTAATTACTCTCATTTCTAACAATTACTCCTACTTCTCCTCCCCTTATTTGGTCTCGTTTCCCTTCCTTCGCCTTACCCTCACATTTTTCCCACTCCCCGCCCATAATTCCCTCTCACTTCACTTTGTTCTTCTCCCCTAATTTCCCCTTAATTTACCCTACTTCGCTTCCCTTCATTTCCCCAACTATCCATTCCCTCATTTCCCTCTCTCCCTCTCCATAATCACCCTTATTTCTAAGAATTTCCCCTTCTTATTCTCTCCTCATTTCATCTCACTTCCCTTACTTCCCCCTTACGCCTTCATTTCCCCAACTTTCCTTCCCCTCTTTTTCACTATTTCCTCACTCCCCTCAGAATCCGAAGTCCGTTTTACCCCACAATGTCAGGTTTTTGACATATACTCAAAAAAATATTATAATCCTAGTCCAATTAGCGCGTTATAGTTCAAAAAAGAAAACGACTGAAATTCTATCTATCTGTCATTTATTATTCGTTATTTACAATTTTTAAGGTTATGTGGTTATTGGAATTGTAGGTTATAGGGTGAAGATGTTATAGTGCCGAGGGGTAAAGGGGTCGAATGGCTTGAAAATTTATTTAATTTTGGTTTGTGAGTCCATATAATAGGTTAAAAGTCATCTTTCTATAGAATTTTTTTTTTCTGTTAGAAATTCTTCTTTTTGGTTGAAAATTTACCTCTTTTCAGAAAATTTCTCTATTTTGTTAAAAATTCATTCTTTTTTTCAAACGAAAAATAATCTTATAATCTGAAATGTAACTTTTTCATTTTTGGTGGAAAAATGGATATTTATATTTAATCATTAGTGTTCTTAGTGTCTGTTTTGATTGAAGTTGAAATCGACTACTTGGTTTAAATTTCCCCGGATTTATGAAAAAATCATTTTCTTGATTAAAAATTCATCATTTCATTTAAACATTCAATTATTATTAGGCTGTAAATTAACTACGTTTTGAAAATTCATATTTTCGGGTAGAAAAGTCAACTGTTTTCTAATTTGACTCTTTAGCTGTATAAATTATTTAAAACTTCAGCCAAAAATGAACTTTTTGAACTTAAAATTCAACTATTTCATTTTTATGTGAACACGTATTTTTTTTAGTAGAAAATTCAACTTTTTTGGTCAAAATTTACATTTTTTATTTTGAAAGTCAACAATCTGGTCAAAAATTTATGTATTTCAATTAAAATGTCTCTCTCTTGATAGAAAATTTATACTTTTCAGTTGAGAATTTAACTATTCCGTTGAAAATTTATGTATTTCATTAAAAGTTCGTGTTTTTTGGTAGAAAATTAATTATATACATATAATGAATATTTCGGTCTAAAAAAATCATTTTGGTTTGAAATTCAACTATTTGAATGAAGGTTCAACTCTTTTGATAACGAATAATTTTTGTCTCGTCGCACCGGAAAACTTCTCGAGTTTCCTCACTGCGAGCGCTGCCTGCAATTACTTGCTTGGCTCCGCCTACCTCCACATATAGACAATAAAGTGACCACACATCCTGATTTTTTTAACGCTGTCCTGATTTTTTGTGCTATGTCCTGTTTATCATGAACGAACACGAAAATTCTCTATTTTTATTGCGCAGATCTAAATTATGTTCATAATTTCGGAGGGTTCAGTATCATATTGTTACTGTTTAATTCAATTTCAGAAACTTCACGTTTGAGGAATTTTTCTGATATTTATAAAGAAAGGTGAACATCGAATTGCCTAAAAAATTTGGAAGTTCTGAAAAGTATTAAAAATAATTAACATATTGTACAAATTGTACTCAAATATTTATATAAAAATGTTGATCTCGAAAAAATTATTTGTATAATTTATAAACTTACGGAATGAATATAAAATTTTATGTTTCCGTTTTTAAATTGAACAATTTTGTTAACAACAAAAAGTCAATCTTTTTGGTTGATATTTAACTTTTTTGTTGAAAATTCAACTGTTCTGTAGAAAATTCGTTTTTTTTGGTATGAAAAATTCACACTTTGGATGAAATTTTTTTTCTTTATTGATCATAAATCTTTCTTGGTTCCAAATTTGTCATTTTGGTTGATAAATTCATCTGTTCTCATGGAAATTCGGCTTTTTGATCAAAAATATAACTGCTTGGTTAAAAACTAATCTTTTTTGATCGAGGATTTTCAACTATTTTGTTGAAAATTTGTAATCTTTGGTTTAATTAATCATTTCAATCAGAATTCGTAATTTTAATTCAAACACCTATTCTTTCTGGATAACAATTCTACCATTTTGTTAAAAATTGGTTTTTAAATGATTGAAAATTAATTTTTTTATCTAAAATATAACTATTCCATTTTTGGTTGAAAATGTATCTTTTTTTAGTTGAAAATTCATGTATTTTATTTAAATTTAGTCTTATTGGTAAAAAGATAATCTTCTTGGATTGAAATTAATTTTTTTGGGTGAAGATTCCTCATTTTAGTTGAAACTTTATTTAAAAATTTTGGTAGAAAATAAACTTTTTTGATGAAAATTTATATTTTTGGTTGAAATGTAGTTTTTTTTTTTGTTGCAATTTGGTATTTTTTCGTTGAATTCAACTGTTTTTCATTCAAAAAAAAAATCTTTTTGGTCGAAATATCAACTATTACATGTTCCGTTTAAAATTTTTATTTTTTAGTTAAAAATTCAACTATTTGGTTAAAAAGTTAATTATTTTGTCGACAAATCGACTATTTAGTTAAAAAATGACCTTTTGGTTGAAAATTCAACTATTTTATTAAAATTAAAAAAAAATTCTTTTTGATTAAAATTTCCACTATTTGACTGAAAATTTGGTAGAAAATTATCTTTTTTGTTGGAAATTTATATTTTTGTGTTTAAAATTCAACTGAAATTTTTGTTAATTCAAAGTTAAATTTTTTTTTTAATTCTTCTTCTTAGTTTAAAAAATTGAATGTTAAAGTGAAAAAATTCGTATTTTTAGCTAGAAAATTCCACTATTTGGTTGAAAATTTGGTTGAAAATTTTGGCAGAAAATGAACTTTATTGTTGAAAATTTATACTTTTGGTTGAAATTTAGTTTATTTTGTTGCAAATTAGTATTTTTTCGTTGTATTCAACTATTTTTAATTTAAAATAAAAATCTTTTTTGGTCAAAATATCAACTATTACATTTTTCGTTGAAAACTTTCATTTTTTAGTTGAAAATTCAGTTATTTGTTTAAAAAATTAATTATTTTGTCGAAAAATCCCCTAATTTGTTAAAAAATGATCTTGGTCGAAAATTCAACTGTTTTGTAGGAAATTCAACTATTTTATTAAAATTAAAACATTTGTCTTTTTAGATTAAAAATTCCACTATTTGACTGAAAATTTGGTAGAAAATTAACTTTTTTGTTGAAAATTTAGATTTTTGTGTTTAAAATTTAACTGAAATCTTTGTCATTTCAAATTTCAAATTTTTAAAAAAATTCTTCTTCTTAGTTTGAAAAATTGAATGTTAAAATGAAAAAATTTGTATTCATAGCTTGAAAATTCCACTATTTTACTGAAAATTTGCAAAGAAAGATGAAATTTTTGAAAAAATAAATGAATTCTCAAAATAAAAAGACAAATTTTCTAAAAAATAGTTGAATTTTTATACAGAAATGATTTGAATTTAATTTTCAACACTAAGATATGAATTTTAAACAAAAAGTAAATTTTCTACAAAAACAGTTCAATTTTCAACGCAAAAAGACGAATTTTTATTTAAAAAGTTGAATTTTAAAACAAAAAGGATGATTTTTAACAAAATTGTTGAATTTTCAACCAAACAGTTAAAGATGCAATGTCTACTAAAATAGATAAATTTTTAATTAAAAAAATTTTTTTTTTAAATAGATGAATTTTTATCCAAAAAAGATTTCAGTTGAATTTTTAACACTATGATATGAATTTTGAATAAAAAGTTAATTTTCTTCAAAACAGTTGAATTTTCAACACAAAAAGACGAATTTTCAACAAAACAGTAGAATTTTCACCAAAAGGAATGACTTTTTAACAAAATTGTTGAATTTTCAATCAAACAGTTGAATTTTTATCCAAGAAAGATGAAATTTCTAATAAAATAGATGAATTCTCAAAATAAAATGACAAATTTTATAAAAAATAGTTGAATTTTTATCCAGAAAAGATTTTAATTTAATTTTCAACGCTAAGATATGAATTTTAAACAAAAAGTAAATTTTCTACGAAAACAGTTGAATTTTCAACCCAAAAAGACGAATTTTCATTTAAAAAGTTGAACTTTAAACCAAAAAGGATGACTTTTTAACAAAATTGTTGAATTTTCAACCAAATAGTTGCATTTTTAACCAAGAAAGATAAAATTTCTAATAAAATAGATGAATTTTCAAATTAAAAGGACAAATTTTATAAAAAATAGTTGAATTTTTATCCAGAAAAGATTTAAATTTAATTTTCAACGCTAAGATATGAATTTTGAACAAAAAGTAAATTTTCTACGAAAACAGTTGAATTTTCAACGCAAAAAGACGAATTTTCATTTAAAAAGTTTGAACTTTTAACCAAAAAGGATGATTTTTAACAAAATTGTTGAATTTTCAACCAAACAGTTAAAGATGTACCAAGGCGATTATTAAAAATTTGATTAATATTCTTTGAAATCAATCTTTGAATAAAAAAAAACTTTTCCAGGTCATCCAGGTTTTGTATAAAACGAATAATAAATAACTTATACAG
This sequence comes from Andricus grossulariae, assembly GCA_011634705.1. NCBI lineage: Eukaryota > Metazoa > Arthropoda > Insecta > Hymenoptera > Cynipidae > Andricus > Andricus grossulariae. Next base: position 217,472,123 of record JAABKJ010075445.1, read on the forward strand.
TTGTAATTAGCCTTTCGACCGAAACGTGCTTCAATGAATTTTGCCAATTTCAACAAACGATGTTTTTTTTCGAGGAAAATCAAAAAATTTTCTTAAGATTTCACGACTTCCAGAAAACATTGAAATTATTTTGTTCGAAAAATTATATTTAAAATAAACTTAAAAATGATTTTAAAACATTGCAAAGTTGAAAAGATTTTAAGATTTTTAAACAAAACTTCGCAATTTTGCAGTTAAAAAATTCATAAAAACAATTGAGTAACTTTAAGAGTAATTTAAAAGTGTTGAAAGGATTCAATAATAATTTTAAACTAGAAAATATTGCAAAAAAATTAAAACAAAATGTAGATTTTTAACGATTTTCAACCAAAAAATAGTTGAATTTTCAATCGAAAAGATGAATTTTCAACCAAGTAGTTAAATTTTCGATACGAAAGATAAATTTTCAAACAAGAAGATTTATTTTCTACCAAAAGAAAACAAATTAAGAAAAAATGTTAAATTTTCATTCAATAAATTTTTTTATTTCCCACCATTTTTCACCGTGATATACGAAAGTGATTATTAAGACTTTTAAAGAGAATCCAAAAATATTTTTAAACATTTTTAAACATTTCAAAAAATGTGAAATGTTTGAAAATGTTAAAAAATATTTTTTAATTTTTATTAAAAATTATTTTTTAAAATAAAAGAAAAAACATTAAAAAATTACCCAGGAATTTTAAGAAAAAAAAATTATTTTCTTGAAACCCTCCAAAATTCTTAACAAGGTTTCAAAATTTTATTTCATAATCTTCAAAAATCTATATCTTCTTTTAAATCTTCTTAAGGCCATGTGACGAGTGGATCACGTGACCGGCTTTTTTTATTTGTAAACTTATTTTTACACGAATAGCCACATCGAGTTGAAAATTTAGGATAATAAATAAGAAGCACTAAGAAACGCGTATTCAACTTAATCTTTTAAATCTGTGGAAATTTTCGCGAAATGTTTGAAATATTTATTTTTAAATATTTGATAATACTTGTGAAATATTAAGTGATAATTAAGAAATTCGTAGATTCGCCTCTTTGGTTAAAAATTCAACTATTTCATGTTTACAAAATTATTCTTCTGGGTTAAAAAGTCATATTTTGGGTTGAACTACTTTGTTAACAATTATTTTTTTAAATGAAAATTTAACTATTTCATTTTTTATTGAAATTTAATCTGTTTCAATTGTAGATTCAAGCATTTTTAAAACATGTTGTCTTTTTTTTATTAAATTAACCTGTTTTTAATTGAAAATGTTTTTTTCTTTTTTCGTGTAAAAATTTCTTTTGTTTTACAGAAATTTAAGTTTCTTGGTCAAAACTGCAACTGCCTGGTGTAAAATAATTCTTTTACGGTTGAAAATAAACTTTTCTGCCCTTTTTTTAGTTAAACATTAAATTATTTGGTGAAAAACTCAAGTATTTTGTTGAAAATTTGTATTTTTTGCAGAAAATAAATTTTTTGGTTAAAAACATTCAGTTGAAGATTCTTGATTTTATTCGAAGATTCATCTTTTTGATTAAAAATCGAATAACTTTGTTGAAAATTGTTTTCTTTTTTTTGTTTTAAAATTAGTTTTGGTTCAACTAAGAATTCAAATATTTGGTTCAAAATTAACTTTGTTTTTGGAAATTCAAATGTTTTTTGGAAAATTTGTCTGTTTGCAACAAATTTAACAATTTGGTAGAAAATGTAACTGTTTAGTAAAAAATTTGCTTAATTTTCATAATTTGAAAAAAATTTTCAATATTACTATTCAACTTTCGGTTATAAATTGATAATTTTTAGTTTAAAAATTTAACTATTTGGTCGGAAATTCAACTGTATTGCATAAATACCTTCTTTTTAGCTTGAAAAGTTAACATTTTGGAATAAATTTCTTTTTCATTGACTTTTTAGTCAATCAATTTTTTTAATAAAAAAAGGTTAAATGTAACCATAAAAGAAGAATTTTTTACAAAATAGTTGAAATTTCATACTTGAATGCAAATTAATATTTTAAATTAAAAATGGATCTTTTCTGTTTAGAAATATACATAGTTGAAAATTCATCCTTCCTGGTAGATAATTAATCTCCTTGTTTGAAAATTCAATCCTTTTGGTTAAAAGTGCTTGGTCGAAAATTAATCTTTTTTGGTTGAGGATTTATCTGTTCTGGTTGAAAATTCGTCTCTTTTGGTTGAATCTATTTTTGATTTGAAACTAAATTTTGTTGTGAAAGTATTAACTATTATATGTTTCGTTGGTAAATTCATTATTTTTTGCCTAAAAATAAGCTAATTGGTTTGAATTTGAAATTTTTTGTCAAAAATTTATTTTAGTTAGAAATTAATTTTTCTTCACTGAAAATCTATCTGTTCCATTTATGATGGAAAACGCATCTTCTTCAGTTAAAAGTTTAATTATTTTTTTTAAATTTCGTGTAATTTGTTGATAATTTATCTTTTATGTAGAAAACTAATCTTCCTGATTAAAACATAAACATACGAATTTTTTTCTTCAAAACTTAACTTTCCTATTTTCGGTTGAAATTATTTTTTTCAATTTGAAGATTTAACCACTTGGGTAAAATTCAACCACTTTATTGAAAATCATTTTCTTGTTGAAGATTCATAATTTCAGTTGAAGACTTATCTTATTGGTTGAAAATTAGTTTTTCTTTAAATCAATTTTTTACTGAAAATTGAACTTTTTCATCTTTGGTTGAAAATTGATTTTTTCAAATTGAAAATTGAAATACGTGGGTAAAAGTTAAGCCACCTTACTACAAAGTTTTGTTGTTGTTGAGGATTCATACTTTTAGATAGGAATTAATATCTTTGGTTGGAAATTGTTTTGTTTTTTTCATTCGAAAATGAAACTTTTTAACTGAAAATGTAATTATTATTTTAGTTGAAGATTCATCATCTCAGTGGTTAAAAATGTATATACACTGTCTACCTTTTTTGTTGAAAATTCATATTATTGGGTTGAAAATTCAACTATTTTACAGAGAATTCCTCCGTTTTCTTGAAAGTTCAACAATTTGGATGCACTTTTTTTCCGTCTTTCTTAAAAGCTCAGCTTTTTGGTTGATTCATAATTTTAGTTCAAAATTCGTTTGCTTTTTTTGTTAAAAATTACTTTTTTTACCTGAAAATGTAAATATTTCGTTAAAAATTCAAATGATTTGTTGAATATTTCATTGTTTCGTGAAAAATTCGTATTTTGGGTCCTAAACTTCAATCATTTAGTAAAATCTTTTTTTGGTTAAAAATGCAACTGTCTGGTTAAAAATTGATCTGTTGCGGTTGAAAAATAACTTTTTTGTTAAAAACTCACATTTTTTACTTGAAAATTTAACTGTTTTGCAAAAAAAAATCGTATTTCTGCCCCGAAAAAGTAAACAATTTCGTATAAAATTTAACTAATTGGTCGAAAATTGGTGTATTTGGCTGAAATTCGTATTTTTTGGAAGAAAATAAATTTTTTGGTTATAAATGCAATTGCTTTGTTGAAAATTAATCTGTTTTAGATGAGGATTTAAGTATTTTGTTAAAAATGTATCTTTCTCGGTTGAATCCAACCATGTTTTATTTCAAATTAAAGTATTATTTTTTGATATATCAAATATTACATTTTTCGTCGTGAATTCATCTTTTTTGTATAGAAATTAAACTCATTGGTTGTAAGATAATTTTTTCGTTGCGAATTCACATTCTCGGTTTTGAAGTTCAACTGTTTTATAGGAAAATCGTCTCTTTGACTGGAAAATTTCACAATATGGTATAAAATTCAACTATTTGGTATAAAAGTAAACTGTTTTGTAGAAAATTCGTTTTTTTATTGAAAATTAATTCGCTCCAATAAAAATTATACTACAGCATTTTTGGTTAAGATTTATATTTTTAGCTTAAAAATTCAACTATTCAATTCAAAATTTATAAAAACGAAAAAAACATCGACTAAAAATTAATCAAATAAAATGTTGACTGACATCACATCCATTGGTCAAAATATTTAGTTGAAAGTGTATGTAATTTGTTGAAAATTCATATTTTTTGGTAGAAACTTCAACTATTTGGTTAAAAATTTATGTATTTTGTTGAAAATTCATCTTTCTGGTAGATTTCCCATCAAGGATATTTACAGATCTTGAAAAATTAAAAAAAATGACAATAAAAATGAATACTGATTGATTGAAAATATTATGGGCAAAACTTCTTTGGTTAATTTTTATAAATCCTATTGAATTGCATTGTAGATATATTTTTATGCTAGTATTTCCAATTCTTATGAAGAATGAGACAACCGCGTGGACTGTAGTAATTTGTTTATTTTCATGTTTTATGTAAAGATTAACATTATTCAAGATTAAGCGAAGACATTTTTCTCAAATGCTGCTTAACTTCATAAAATATTTTCATTTTACATTAGAAAAAAATCATTTTATTTATTTGAAATGACATTTTTCATTGTGCTTGATTAAAAACTCTCAGATTGGCACATGCTATTAATGCCGGCACATGTTTAACATATAAATTTTTTTTTTCATATATACAATCATTGTAAAAATTTTAACGGTGACATTTTGAATGCAGCACATAAAATGAAATTTTTTTATGAATAACCTTCTGCAAATTTTATTACCTTTGGTGTTATTAAAAAATGCATGACAAAGCATAGGCTAAATAAAAGAAGTATGTGAACTTGCCGTTTGCAGACACAAACTACGAACAAAAAAGGAAAAATAAAAGTTTTTTAGCCAAAAAAGAGCTAGAAATTTGTTAATAATTTTTCGTTTGATAGGAAGCGCAATTTTGTTTAAATCTGAAGAAATAACATTAACATAAACGTAACTTCAAAATAAACATTAACAATTATTTTAAGATAATATTTCATAAGATTTCAAAAAATTTCAAAAGATTTTTCAAATTTTCAAAAATAATCTGGAAAATTTTAAGTTTATTCTTTCAGTTTTGAAATATTTTTCAAACATTTTAGGAAAATATCGAATCATTTTAGAAAATCTATAGAAGTTTAGCAAAAATTTCAAAACATTGAAAACAAAATGTAGATTCTTTAAGAATTCTGAACAAAAACAGCAGAAGCTGTTTAAGGATCTTAAAAGGTTTCAAGGTAATAATGCAAATATTCTCTAATAATTCATGACAAGATTTAAAGTGATTCGCTATTCTGGGGAAGTAGGGTATGGGAGGGGAAATTAGGGGGGGGGGCTGAGGGAAGTGATGGGAAATGAGGGGTGGAGAAATAGGGGAAATGAGCGGGAATTAGGGGTGTGGAAGTAGAGGCAGTGTACGGAAGTGAGAGGAGGGACAAGTAGAGGAATTGAGGTCTTTTTTATTACATTCGAGAGTATTGGTAAGTAAGGGGAAATGAGGGGAGGTGAGGAACGAGAGTCGGGGAAGTGAGGGCCAATCAGGAGAGGGGAAGTAGGGGAAGTACGGTAAATGAGGGATGGGGAAGTAGGGTAACTGAAGGGAAGTACGGGAAAATAAGGGGAGGAGAAGTAGAACAAGTGAGGGGAAATGAGGGGAGCTGAGAAGAGGTAGTAGGGTAAGCGAGGGGAAATTAGGGGGGAGCGTAGGGGAAGTGATGGGAAATGAGGGGTGGAGAAATAGGAGAAGTGAGGGGAAATGAGGGGTGTGGGAGTAAGGGCAGTGTGGGAAAGAGAGAGGAGGAAAAAGTAGAGGAATTGAGGGAAAATGAGGGGAGGATAAGTAGAGGAAGTAAGGGGAAATTAGTGAGGAGAAGTAGATTGAATAATTGGAAGTGTGATAGGGTAGTAAGTGAGGGTGAGTAGGTGAAGAAAAGTGAGGGCTGGGGAAGGGAAGTATGGGCAGGGGAGTGTTAGCTAGGGAAATGAGGACTAGAGGAGGAAGAACGTGGGGAAGGGGGACGAAGAGTGAAGTTAGGAGAGGGGAAGTAGGGAAATTTTTTAGAAGTGAGGAGAAACGAGCAAATGGAAAGTGATGGAAAAAGGTGTAGGAGAAGTGAATGGAAATAGGGGAAAGGAAGTGAGGGAAATAAGGGGGAATGAGACAAGATGAAGTAGGGAAAGTGAATATAAATGGGGGGAGGGAATGAAAGGGGAATGAGGAGAAATGAGAGGAGGGAAAGTAGGGAAAGTGAGGTAAATACATAGGGTATATCAGTAAATGGAGAAACAAAAAGTAGGGAAAGTAGGCGAAATGATAAGAGAAAAATAGATGAAAGGAGGGTTAATTAGGGGAGGGGGTTCGGTATATATATATATATATATAATATATATCATATATATAATATTATATTCCATTTTTTGTTGAAAATTTATGTTTTCCGTTTGAAAATTCAACTATTTGATTAAAAATTAATATATTTTGTTGAAAATTCATCCTTTTTGGTAGAAAATTAATCATCTTGGTTAAGAATTCATCTTTTTTGGTTAAAAAATCAAATAATTGGTTCGAAAGTTGAAAGTTTTTCTTAAATTAATTCTTGTGGTTCGAGATTAATCTATTTAGCTAAAAATTCAACTATTTGGTTGTAAAATAACTTTTTTGTTGAAAATTCATATTTTCGGGTTGAAGATTCAACTTAAACTCATCTGAAAATTCAAATGAAAATTTTTGTATTTTGTTGACATATCTTATTTTTCGTGTAGAAAGTTAATCTTTTTTGATAAAAAGTCCTCTTTCTAGTTTAAAATTTAACTGTTTGGTTGAAAGTTGAAGTATTTATTTGAAAATTTATCTTTTTGGTAGAAAATTAACTTTTTAATAGCTTTAGCATTTATTATTATTAACTTTCTTGGAAAATTATTCTGTTTTGGTTGAGAATTCAAATTTTTTATCTGAAAATTCGTATTATTTGATTGAATTCAAGTGTCTTTTATTTGTTTTGATTTTGGTTCGGTTGAAAATAAGTTTTTTAAATTCAACTGTTTTGTAGAAAATTCATTTTTTTTGTTAATTCGAAAATTCAATAGCTTTTTTTGAAAATTCATGTTATTGTTGACGATTCGTCTTTTTTGGTAGAAAATTAATCTTTTTAAATAAAAATGTAACTATTCCACTTTGGGTTGAAAATTGATATTTTTATTGAAAAGTGATTTTTGTAGTTGAAAATACATATATTTTGTTAAAAATTCGTCATTTTTAGCGAAAAATTAATCTTCTCGGTTGGAAGTTCATCCTTTTTGAAAAAATATGCAACTCTTTGGGTCCAAATTAATCTGGTTTGTTTGAGGATTTCACTTTTTGGTAGAAAATTAATTTTTTTGTTAAAAAGTCATATTTTTGGATTAGGAATTTAACCGTTTTGTAGATAATTTATAACAAATTTAACATTTCCACTTTTGGTGAAAGACTCATGTTTTTTGAAGGAAAATTCAAGTATTTTATTGAATATTCTTTTTGGAAGAAAATTAATCTTGTTTGTAGAAAATTAATACTTTTTCGTTTAAACTTGAACTATTTTATTAAAAAAAGCCCAGTTTTTTTTTGTTACAAGATTTATAATATTAATTAAAAATCTATCTCCTTGAATGAAAATTTTGCTATTTTGTTTTGTTTTTGTTGGTTGAAAATTAATTTTTAACTGAAAATTCTACATTTCCAATTTTGGTGAAAAATGTATCTTTTTTTATATGAAAATTAATGTATTTTGTTGAAAAATCGTCTTTTTGGTAGAAAGTTAATCTTCTTGATTGAAAATTAATGTTTATTTATTCAAAACTCATTTTTTAATAGAAAATTCAACTGCTTTGTTAAAAGTTGAACTATTTTCTCAAAAATTTACTTTTTTCCTGGGAATTCATGATTTTAGTTGAAAATTTCATCTCGTTCTTTGAAAATTCAGCTATATTGCTGAAAAATGTTTTTTGGTTGTTGCTGAAAATATATTTTTTGTTGTTGCTGAAAATTCAACTCTTTGGGTGAAAATTAATTTTTTTTACTAAAAATTGGACATTTCCACTTTTGGTGAAGAATTCATCTTCCTTAAATAAAAATTCAAGTATATTGTTGAATATTCGTCTATTTGGTTTAAAGTTGAACTATTTTGTAACAAAACAGTTGTTGTGTTTTAGGATTCATTATTTTAATTAGAAATCCCTCTCTTTGGAAGGAAATTTGACTATTTTGTTACAAACTGATTTTTTTGTAGAAAATTAATTTTTTTAACTCAAAATTAGGCATTTCCATATTTGTGGAAAAATGTACTTTTTTCAGCAACCTCAATATCATAAGCTCGTTTTGTTCTACTTTGATTTGACCCGGAAAATAAAAATAAAAAATTAGAGTGTTGACTCTTCAAACGTTCTGTTCCTACTTTATGAATACTAAAAATTAAAATTATATACATCACATTTTGCTCTACATAATCAGTGATAATAAGTCATTTTGAGGCCAAAATGGCTATTCTCAATTGAATTGACGCTATTTATTGATTATTTATTTCTGGCGTGTATGAAATGTGTTTCTTGCAATTCAATATTGCACTCAGATGTTTTTCAGATTATTACAATAACATTCAAATGTCGCTCAAGGTAATTTTATTAATAAAATGTTGATTCAATGACATTTTTCCTAGTTATTTTTTGAAATACAGTGTATTCATTCATTGCTGCAAAAAAATTAGTCAAAAGGTTAAATAACTGTGTTTCATGTTTTACTTTAAGGTCATTCAAAAATTTTTTGTTTCACATAATACATATTTTTTTCAAATTTTGCTTCAAATGAAAAATGAAAAATGTTAAAAAAATTAGGATATCGGAGCTCTAATAATATATGATCAAGCTTAGTTGTCAAATTTTAATTCCGAAGAAATAATTATCGTAAGTGCAGAAGACTGGGTTTTTCAAACAACTTGAGTAATTTTGTTTGCCAAAATAAATGAATTAACACTGTTCCTCTATAAAAAGCTAGAGAAGATTCAGTTGAATTAACACTTTATAAAGAAAATGACCTTGAGTCACCTTTTATTGTCATTGTAAAAATCCGAAAAAAAATTAGATGCGAAATTGACTTGTAAAGAACAAAATTCATACGCGTCAGAAATACGTTATCAACAAGTAGCTTTAATTTAATTTTGAATAGCCATTTTTGCCCTGAAATGACCTTGAGCGACCTTTGAATGTTATTTTAAATATCTGAAGGAAAATCTGAGTAGAACAATGACTTGTAAAGAACAACATTCTCACGTTTCAGAAATGAATAATCAATTATTAGCATCAATTTATTGAGGAATGAGCATTTTTGCCCTAAAATGACCTTGAGTGACCTTTGAATGTTATTGTAAATATCTGAAGAAAAATCTGAGTGGAATATTGACTTGTAAAGAACAACATTCTCATGCTTCAGAAATAAATAATCAATTATTAGCATCAATTTATTGAGGAATGAGCATTTTTGTCCTAAAATGGCCTGAGCGACCTTTGAATGCTACTGTGAAAATTTGAAAATTTGAGTTTTAATGATTTTTTAAAACAAATGCTTTATTCAGGCATTTCTAGGCAAAACATAGTTTTTTTTTTTCATGTCGATCTTTTCAATAAAAATTCCGTTATTATTCCAGTAATATTCATAATAGTTAGTTAATTATATGTAATTATTTTTAAAATAAATGTATTATTTGGGCATTTATTGACAAAAATATATAATTTTTTCCTTGTCAGACCTTTTAATGGAAAAATCTTGGATAATTTCAACAATATTCATAATTTGTTGATGAATGGTATGACTTTTGAAACAAATTTCCTAGGCAAATGTATAAATCACCCATTTTCTGAAAAAAATATTTTATTTCAACTGAAAATGATTTCATTTTGAATAACTTTTGAATAACATTTTGTTATTGAAATCTTAAAAAATTTATCGCCTAATTATGAGTGGTCAAAATTATTAATAATTATCATGGAGTAGTAAAGAAAAAGTATTCATAGCTGAAACAAAAAAATGTCTTCAGAAAAGACTTAATTTATGGACCTGTTTCGTATAAGTATGTCTAGTTTATGAATTATTATGGTGCCGCCAACTGAAAGGAATGACATTGAAAAAATTGTGTTTGAAATTTTTCAGATGATTTAGAATTCTCGAAATTCCACGAAGAAATTATTTCAAATAATTTTCCTACATGAGTTTATACTAGTTTATGACCAATAACCATCATATTTAAAAAAGTGGAAACATTTATTATAACTACTCATAAAATTATCACTTAGGTAAAAAATTTCATTTCAAGTTATTTATTTTATATATTATATACTCTGCTTCTATCAGAAATTTGGACCAATAGTAACCAAAAAGTTAAAGTTAGAGCAAGTAGTTTTTAAATTAATACTAAATAAAATTCAAAATACTTTTTCTTAAAATTCGATAATGATCTTCTCTTAGGAATTTTCGGAAAAAATCGGATGCAGATCTCGGAAAGCTTCTTAAAGAAATAAAAACAATTGGATGGTTTCGGAAACAACTTTCTATCGGGAAGGATCGTTGACACTCGGTAGGGTTTAGATTCCATTGACTTCCAATTATACTTTTGACCAAAAAAGATGACTTTTTAGAAAAATAGTTAAATTTTCATCTAAATAGTAGAATTTATCAACTTCTAAGATGATTCTTAATCTCAAAGGACGAATTTTCTATCCAAGAAGACAAATATTTAACAAAATAGTTGAATTTTCAACTAAGTAATTAAATATTTTACAGAAAGGGTTACTTTTCAAGCCGAAAAGACAAATTTTGTAGAAGAGAGCTGAATTTTCAACAAAAATTTTTGTTTTAAACGAATGAAAATTATTTTTTAAACAAGAAAGATGACGATTCTACCAAAAAAAAATATTTTTCAATCCAGGACAAATTTTCTATCCAAAAATCCGATGTATCAACAATAGAAAGTAGTTGAATTTTCAACTAAATACCGAAATTTTAAAGTCAAAATGACGAATTTTGTAGAATACAGTTGAATATCTTCAGCCCAAAAAGTTGTATTTAGAAAAAAAAATATATTTTCAACAAATGTTTTGAACCAAAAAGACGATTTTTCAACGAAACAGTTGTATTTTCGACAGAAAAATATGACTTTTTAGAAAAATAGTTAAATTTTCAACTATTCGAAACTATTTTTAACAAGACTGTTGAATCCTTAAACAAAACAGAATTATTTTTGACCAGTTTTATTAACAAAAATATGATTTTTTAAGAAAAATGTTGAATTTTCAACAAAATAGTGGAATTTTTCAGAAGACAGTTGAATATCTTCAGCTCGAAAAGTTGTATTTTTTAAAAAAAGTTCATTTTAAACAAATTTTTTTACCCAAAAAGAGGATTGTTTAACAAAGAGTTTAATTTTCATCAAAATAGTTTAAATCTTAACCAAATAGTCCAATTTTCAGCTATTCAAATCTATTTTGAACAAAATAGGAGAATCGTCAAACAAAACCGATTAATTTTCTACCAAACAGTTATTTTTTTAACCAAAAAGAATATTTTTTTTAATAAAATAGTTGAATTTTCTACCCAATAGTGGAATTTTTAAGCCAAAAATAAAGAATTTTCAACAAAAAATTATTTTTCAACCAAATACAAGAATTTTCAATAAAGATTTTTTTTTTAATTTCCAGGCGTAGCTCAGAATTTATTTAAATTTGAAAATTCCCTGTTCCAATCCAGAATTTGTATTTTTTTGTTCGAAAATTTCCAGATGTAGTTCAGAATTTGATAAATTTTGAAAAATCCCTGTTCTACCTCAGAATTGATTTAAATTTGAAACTGCTCTGTTCCAATCAAAAATTTTAATTGTTTTCGAAAATTTCCAGTTCTATAGCTCAAAATTGATTTATATTTAAAAATTGCCCATTTCAATTCAAAATTATCATTCTTTTGAAAAAATCACTGTTCCAATTCAGAATTTTAATTTTTTCGGAAATTCCCTGTTTCAACTAAGAAATAGAATTTCTTTTATAATAAATCTTGCGATCCAGAATTTTTATTCTTTTTGAAAATTTCCAGATCTAGCTCAAAATTTGTTAACTTTGAAAATTCCCTGTTCCAATCTAGATTTTTAATTTTTATTGAAAATTTCCAATTCTATAACTCAAAATTTATTTATATTCGAAAATTTTCTATTCGAAGTCAGTATTATAATTCTTTTAAAAAATGTCCTGTACAAATCCAGAATTTTTTTTTTTTTTTTTTCGAAAATTTCCCGTTTCAACTGAGAATTAGAATTTGTTAAAAAAAACAAATGTTGCAATCCAGAATTTTAATTGTTTAAAAATTTGTTCAGATCTACTTCAAAATTTGTTAAATTTTGTAAAATTCCCTGGTGCAACCAGAATTTCAACTTTTTTTCTTCAAATTTCCAGTTCTATCTCAAAATGTACCAAATTTGAAAAATTTCCTGTTCGAATCCATAATTTTTTTTGTTGAAAATTCCCCGTTTTAACTAAGAATTAGAATTTGTTGAAAAAATAAATGTTGCAATCCAGAATTTGAATTGCTTTCGAAAATTTTCAGATATCGTTCAGAATCTGTTAAATTTTCAAAATTCCCTTTTCTGACTCAGAATTATAATTCTTATAAAAAATTTCCTGTTCAAATCCATATATATTTTTTTTTTTTTTTGACAATTCCCCGTTTCAACTAAGATTTAGAATTTGTTTAAACAAGAAGATTGATTTTCTATCAAAAAAGACAAATTTTCTACTTTTTTCAACTTTGAGAATCTCTTTTAGTTAAAAATTCTATTTGGTAGAAAATTGACTTTGTTGCAAATTTAACTACTTGGTTGAAAGTTTGTTGTGAATTCTTTTTTTTTTTGTAAAGTCATATTTTTGATTCAGAATTCATATCTTTTAGTTACAAATTCTACTATTTGGTTGAAAATTTAATTATTTTGTTGAAAATTCAACTATTTGGTTGAAAGTTGAACTACTTTGTTCAAAATTCATTTTATCGGTTGAAAAATGAACTATTTTATTGAAAAATCGTCTTTTTCAGTTAAATAGTAATTGTTTCAACTAAAAATATATCTATTCCATTTTTTGTTTAGAATTTATTTTTTTTTAGTTGAAAATTCAACTATTTGGTTGAAGATTCAACTGTAGTTGGTTGAAGGTCTAACTCTTTTGTGAAAAATTTATTTTTTCGATTGAAGATTCATTTCTTTGGTTAAAAAATGATCTATTTTGTTGAAAATTCGTTTTTTTTTTTTAATTAAAATTTTTGTAACTGGAAATTTAACTCTTCCATTTTTGATTTAATATTGATCTTTTTTGTGGTGAAAATTCAACTATTTGGTTGAAAATTCTTCTATTTTAGTAGGAAATTCATAATTTTGGTTGAAAATTTATCTTTTGGATTGAAAATTCATTTTTTAATTGAAAATTCATCCTTTCAGTTTCAAATTCATCTCTTTTATTGAAATATTAACTATTATGTTGAAAATTAGTTTTTTTTTGTTTAAAATTAATTTTTTCAACTAAAAATTAAACTATTTGGTTGCAAATTCGTGTCTTTTGTTGAAATTTTTTCCTTTTTTACGAGAAAATTAGTCATCATAGTTGAAAATTTATCTCGTTGGTTGAAAAATGAACTGCTTTTTTGCAAATTCGTCTTTTTTGGTTGAAAATTAATTTTTTTAATCGAAAATATAACTATTCCATTTTCGGTGGAAAATTGATCTTTTTTAGTTAAAAATTAGACTATTTGGTAGAAAATTCGTGTTTCCAACCAAAAATAAAATACTTACATTTTCTGTTAAAAAATTAATTTTCATTAAAAAAAAAAATTTCTACAAAATAATTAAATTATCAACCAAAAAGATGAATTTTTACCAAAGAAGTTCAATTTTCAACTAAAAAGATAAATTTTAAACCGAAAATAAAATTCAAGTTTCCAGTTAAAAAAATGAATATTTAACAACAAAAACAACAAATTTTCAGGAAAATAAATGAATTTCCAAAAAAGTAGATGAATCTTCAACCAAAAAAAAAAAACGAATTTTTAGCAAAATACTTGAATCCTCGACCAAAAAGATGAATTTTTAACTAAAATTATAATGATAATTTTCTATCAAGAAATGAATTTTAAACATAATACATTAATTTTCATCCAAATAGCTGAATTTTCAACTAAAAATATCAATTTCCAACCAAAAATAAAACCCTTACATTTTCCGCTAAAAAAATTAATTTTCACAAAAAAGAAAAAGAATTTTTCTTCAAAATAATTAAATTATCAACAACAACAAAATTAATTTTTAACAAAGAAGTTCAATTTTCAACTAAAAAGAGCAATTTTCAACCGAAACTGAAAGTTAAGTTTCCAGTTAAAAAAATTAATATTTACCAACAAAAATAACGAATTTTCAGGCAAATAATTAAATTTCGAACAAAGCAGATGAACCTTCAACCAAAAAAAAAAACGAATTTTTAGAAAAATAGTTGAATCCTCAACCAAAAAGATGAATTTTCAACTAAAATGATGATGATAATGATAATTTTCTATCGAGAAACGAATTTTCAATATAATACATTAATTTTCATCAAAAAATAGTTGAATTTTCAGCTAAAAAAGATCAATTTCCAGCAAAAAATAAAATCCTTACATTTTCCGTTAAAAAAATTAATTTTCACAAAAAAGAAAAAGAAATTTTCTACAAAATAATTAAATTATCAACCAAAAAAATGAATAATATTTGGACGTTGATGGTAAAATTGGCTTTAGGGTCACAACAAAATTGAAATCAATTTATCATTGAGTCAGACGTTTCGGCCTTGATTATGGGCCAAAGTGATGAATCTTCGATAAAAAAAGGAGTTCTCAAGAAAAAGTGTAATAGCTGATGTTTCCAATAAAAAATATTTTAATTTTCAATGAAATTCAGTAGAATTAAACCAAAAAATCAGGATTTTCAACCAATTAGTTGAATCCTCAACCAAAACAGACTAATTTTCAAACCAAAAAGAGAAATTTTCAAATAAAGTAATTGATTTTTCAACCAAAAAATATTTTTCAGTCAATAAAGAAAAAAAATCACGTCAAAAATGTTGAATTTTCAAGCCAATAAGACAAATTTTCTGCTATACAGTTCAGTTTTCACCCTACAAAATTTGAATTTTTAACAAAAAATTGAATTTTTAACAAAAAAAAAAACAGGAGTTCCGTACAAAAATAATTGAATTTTCAACTCAAAAAGGACGAGCTTTCAACAAAATACATGAATTTTCAACTAAAAAAGAAACATTTCCATTCGAAAATAAAATAGGTAAATATTCATTTAGAAAAATAAATTCTCACCCCCTCCCCAAAAAAAAATATTTTCTACAAAATAATTAAATTTTCAACCAAATAAATGAATTTTCAACCAAACATAGAAGTGAAATTTTCAGTTAAAAAGCTGAATTTTTAATCAAAGCAATGAATTTTTAAATAAAATGAGGATTATTAAAAGAAACTTATTTTTTGAACCAAATAGTTGACTTCTCAACCTAAAAG
>JAABKJ010075445.1:217494957-217594991 GCA_011634705.1 Andricus grossulariae
ATGCAAGCACCGACAGCAGTTCCATTCTGGCAACTACCAAGGCTGTTTCTGGCGTTCGTCAGTTCTTGCAGCAGGCGATCGACAAACTCATCAACGGCACGACGCCGGCGGGTAAGGCCAAGCAGCTGGAAACGGCCCGGAAAATTGCGATCAGCGGAGCCGCTACTGGAAGTATCCCCTTTGATGGTAGCCAGGACGTCACCCTAAACCTGACGTTGGCGAACAGTACCGCGAGTGCCGGGACGTACACCAAAGTAACGATCAACGCCAAAGGCTTGGTAACCGTGGGGGGGGCGCTTGCTGCCACCGATATACCAAGTCTGGACTGGAACAAGATCACAACCGGTAAGCCAACCACCCTGGCCGGCTACGGTATCAACGATGCGATACCGACTGGCTACACCGATAAGCGCCCGCGCTTGTATGCGCCGGCATCTGGTCGCGAGTATGACAAAGGCGCTTTAGAAATTCGGGAGGCGATGCTGGCCACTGATACACCGAGACAGGCTCTCAGGAATGACAAACTGACTCACTGATAGTGTGATTGTTCTCAAAATTGCGAACGTCTCGAGACAAGCTCTCAGGCATGACAGCCATACTGCTGATGGATTGTTTGCAACAGTGCGAACGCCTTGAGACAGGCTCTCAGGAAAGACAAACTTACTTACTGAATGTGTGATTGCTTGAAACATTGCAAACGTCTCGAGGCGGGCTCTCAGGCATGACGGGCATATTGATGATGAATCGTTTGCAACATTGCAAACACTTCGAGACGGTCTCTCAGGCATGAAAACCATACTGCGGATGGATTGTTTGTAACCTTACGAACGCCTCGAGAAAGGCTCTCAGGCATGACAAAATGACTTACTGACTGTGTGATTGTTCTCAAAATTGCGAACGTCTCGAGACAAGCTCTCAGGCATGATAGCCATACTGCAGATGGATTGTTTGCAACATCGCGAACGCCTCGGGACAGGCCCTTAAGCATGACAAACAGACTCACTGACAGTGTGATTGTTCTTAACACTGCAAACGACTCGAGACAGGCTCCCAGGCATGACATCCATACTGCTCATAGATTGTTAGCAACATTCAAAACGCCTCGAGACAGGCTCTTAGGCACGACAAACTGACCCACTGACTGTGTGATTGTTCTCAGCATTGCAAACGTCTCGAGACAGGCTCCCTGGCATGACATCCATACTGCTGATAGATTGTTTTCAACATTGCAAACGCCTCGAGGCAGGATCTCAGGCATAACAAACAGACTCACTGACCGTTTGATTGTTCCCAACACTGCAAACGTCTCCAGACAGGCTCCCAGACATGACATCCATACTGCTGATACATTGTTTGCAACATTGAAAACGCCTCAAAACAGGCTCTCAGGTATGACAAACGGACTCACTGACTGTGTGATTGTTCTCAACATTGCAAACGTTTTGAGACAGGCTCTCAGGCATGACAAACTGACTCACTGACTGCGTGATTGTTCTCAACATTGCAAACGTCTCGAGACAGGCTCTCAGGCATGACAAACTGACTTACTGACTGTGTGATTGTTTCAGGTCCTCATGAAGTTTTAGAAATACTAGGAAATGGAAACGTAAAAATTAAAATAGATAAAGCATCAAAAGTCGTACACATAAATAGACTGAAAATTTCACATATTGATATTCAAGAAAAAATTAAATCAAAAACAAAACAATAAATTTTCGAAGCAATTAAAATATTGCTCATTTTAGTCAAATTTTATTCAAAATTCTTACTCTCTCCAATTACAGACTTGAAACGAAATTACTATGGAAATTCAACACCAATAAAGAATTGAGGAACTATACAATATAATAGAAAGACATGTAAACATATACACTCTTTTACCATGTTTAATTATGTGCGGAGTTTACGACTGGAATGATAATATAGTGGATTATTGGGCAAGAAACATCTCGAAAGCAGAAACAACTAAGGAAATTATTCTCACCATTAAAACAAAAGGACATGAAGCCTACTACAATTTAATAAGGAGTCTTCGATTATCAAACCAAAACTTTTTAGCAGCTCTTTTAGATCTCATTCATTAGGTATTTGAAACCTATCCGAAATAATAACAAATAATAATAATTTGATTAAAATTCAATAAAATAAGTAAAATTCAATTAAATAAATTAGAAAATAAGCATAAAAAATCAATATATTGAAAAGCAGAAATAAACTGCTAACCGGAAAACCTCATTTTCTAGGTAATAAAAATGTCGAAAACCGGACTTTACAACCTTTTACTACTACTACTATGGGGAGACTCGGCGTACGCCATCGTAGGATACGACTGTGGGTCAAACCAACTAAATATCACAACACTGTCCCTCTTAGAAGTAGGCGAGTGCGAAATACCCGAATCTCAACTCCAGGTAGAAAATACCTATATTCAATTATTACAGTTGACCGAATTCAGTCAAATTAGAGTAATTCAATGCAAAGTCGAAGTATTACGTACTGTTACATATTGTGGTATGCATTCACATAATTCTGCCGTCGCAAATGGACGTAGCGTATACTTGAAGGATATTTCGCGAGAACAATGTAACTCACTACACGCAACAAGATCAATTAATATTGACGCGAATAGTTGGTGTGTAGAAGTGAACTTCTTCCACCAGAAGTTCTTGATACAATCTGGTCCAGCACCGGAGAAGTTCTTTGTGTCTTTCAGTATTTGTTTCACCTCTTCGGCAGTGATTGATGGACATTCCTCTTCAGATTTCATGAGTTTGTCGCGAAATTCCTGGAAGCGAATGATATCATCAGTATCTTCTTTCAACTTCAGTGTTTTCAGGATCTTGTCTACCTCTCTCCAAAAGGTCTCCACCTCATTAGGCTTGAGTGGATGTTTGACAGAAACAGGGTGTTCACTGAAGAGGCGAGATGGGTCAGCGAGAACCTTTTGATTCTCCTTGATCCATTTCTCCTTCTTCTGTATCCTCCTCCTTGCGTCAGATAACAGCCGTATTTTGTCAACAATATGCTGCTTGATTGTCAGCAGTTTTGACTTGTCCAGTGTGTGATTCAAGATCCTCAGTTCTTGGGCGAACTTTCGAACCATTTTCGTGAATGGTCTACTAGGTTTTATGTAGTCAATCACACATTGAACACGGGACGCATTCTGTCTTGCCCATCTAATCTTCTTGTTCAAGTGATGCAAACGTCTTTCGGTCTTTTGATCCATCGTCGGCTTGAGCCTTCGATTTGAATCAGCCAAAGCTCTCGCAGCACCGTGAACTGAGCAATTGATGGTCCAGAGGTCTGACTCTTGCGACATTTCTCCACGAAGGGAGGCATATATTTCAGCGAAATCTTGAAGCCTCGGAGAAACTTGCATTTTAATGTTTCTTCTTGTCCTGAAATCGTGATTATCTCTCAGAAGGTGCCTGCTTTCCGCCGTTGGTATTATTGTCGCTTCTTCATCTTCGGCTGCAGCTTGACCAAGCAGCAGTTGGGGAAGCGCTCCGAGTACATATCCATTTTTCAAGAGGTAGGCACGTTGATTTCCCCAGGATTGAATCAAAACGTGCTGAAGCTCCGGGTGTTTTTGGCACCACAGAGTATGCATACGTGTCATAAAGCCTCTGTGAACAGGGATAATGCTGGCATCGTAGCAGTCTAGCAAGTCATCCTTGAGTTGATTCGTCCACTTTACTACGGCAAACCGTGTTTTAAGAGAAAGAGCCAAAGTTTGGCCCGGACTCGGTGCACTGCTGTTCCCAAATTCGTCTTTATTCTGGCAATACATGTTTTAATAGGAAAAGCCAGAGTCTGGCCCTACAGAGGCCTCACTGGGCCCAGTGTGACTTTTACTACGGCAAACCGTGTTTTAAGAGAAAGAGCCAAAGTTTGGCCCGGACTCGGTGCACTGCTGTTCCCAAATTCGACTTTACTCTGGCAATACATGTTTTAATGGGAAAAGCCAGAGTCTGGCCCTACAAAGGCCTCACTGGGCCCAGTGTGACTTTTACTACGGCAAACTATGTTTCAAGAGGAGGAGCCCAAGTTTGGCCTGGACTCGGTGCACTGCTGTTCCCAATTTCGTCTTTACTCTTGCAATACATGTTTTAATAGGAAAAGCCAGAGTCTGGCCCTACAAAGGCCTTACTGGGCCCAGTGTGAATTTTACTACGGCAAGCCATGTTTTAAGAGGAAGAGCCAAAGTTTGGCCCTGACTCGGTGCACTCCTGTTCAAACTTCGTCTTTACTCTGGCAATAACTGTTTTAATAGGAAAAGCCAGAGTCTGGCCCAACAAAGGCATCACTGCACCCAGTGTGACTTTTTTACGGCAAACCATGTTTTATGAGGAAGAGCCAAAGTTTGACCCGGACTCGGTGCACTGCTGTTCCCAAATTTGTGTTTACTCTGGCAATACATTTTTCAATAGGAAAAGCCAGAGTCTGGCCCAACAAAGGCATCATTGGACCCAGTGTGACTTTTTTACGGCAGTTTTATGAGGAAGAGCCAAAGTTTGGCCCGGACTCGGTGCACTGCTGTTCCCAAATTCGTGTTTACTCTGGCAATACATGTTTCAATAGGAAAAGCCAGAGTCTGGCCCAACAAAGGAGCATCACTGTGCCAGTGTGACTTTTACCACGACAAACTATGTTTCAAGAGAAAAAGCCAAAGTTTGGCCCGGACTCGGTGCACTGCTGTTCCCAACTTCGTCCATACTCTGGCAATACATGTTTTAATAGGAAAAGCCAGAGTCTGGCTTTTTCTAATCAATTTATAGTGATTTGAATTTGAAATTGATATTCTTTTTGAATTCGAGGGAATTCTCGATTGATTTCAATGGTTTGAAGGAAGTTTCAGAGCTTTTTTTCGCTCATAAAAATTATGGCATTTTTAGAACTTTTTGACAGGTTCCAGGCATTAATTTTATTCTCTTCACGGAATTCTATAATAATATTCGAATATTTTTCTAATCAATTTATAGTGATTTGAATTTGAAATTGATATACTTTTTGAATTCAAGGAAATTCTCGATGGATTTTAATGGTTTGAAGGAAGTTTCAAAGCTTTTTTTCCCCCCTCATAAACATTATGGCATTTTTAGAACTTTTTGACAGGTTCCAGGGATTAATTTCATGGTTTTCACGGAATTCTATAATAATGTTCGAATGTTTTTCTAATCAGTTGATAGTGATTTGAATTTGAAGTTGATATTATTTTTGAATTCGAGGGAGTTCTCGATTGATTTTAATGGTTTGAAGAAAGTTTCAGAGGTTTTTTCCCGTCATAAAAATTGTGGCATTTTTAGAACTTTTTGACAGGTTCCAGAGATTAATTTAATGGTTATTACTGAATTTTATAGTAATGTTCGAATATTCTTCTAATCAATTTATAGTGATTTGAATTTGAAATTGATATTCTTTTTGAATTCGAGAAAATTCTCGATTGATTTTGATGGTTTGAAGGAAGTTTCAGAGCTTTTTTATTTTTAGAACTTTTTGGCAGGTTCCGGGGATTAATTTTATGGTTTTCACGGAATTCTATAATAATATTCGAATATATTCCTGATCAATGTATAGTGATTTGAATTTGAAATTGATATTCTTTTTGAATTTGTGGGAATTCTCGATTGATTTTAATGGTTTGAAGGAAGTTTCAGAGCTTTTTTTTCCTCATTTTCGAGAATATCTCAGTGAGGTCCACTTAAATCACTCAATATTTCCAACAGTTAACTTGAAAAAAAAGACATTATTGTAAACTGACCCTTGACACATGGTAACCCTTTATTCTCAAAATCAGTCGCGGGCGTGCTTGAGAAAAGGAAGTCGACCAAAGTTAAATCCTCTAATACAGAAAAATAATTTTCGTCAAGCAGACTAGATGGGGATATAAATTAAAATTTGTATTAAATTCAAATTTTATTCAGAAAAAAAGGATCTCTCCCCTCTCACTCAACTGGGATTCCAACACCAGAGCAACTGATTTCCGGTCAGGGGCTCTAAACAATTGAGCTACAGAGAGATCAAAGAAAGATACTGTTTTTCTGATATACACTAATTTTAGCAAGGTGTTACACAATCACAGATTCCTATTTAAAAATATGTAGTTCTTGATTTAATTTATTTCCAAGAGAAGCCCGCCTCAAGAGTTGGTATAATATTCAATACTTAATTAACAAAAGTGCAGTTTTCGAATTATTATGAGAGTAGTTTTGCATAAACTAAACTGTTATTTCATAAAGGATGCTCAAAAAAATGTTTTATACTCAATAATAAAAAATGAAATTTTCGTATTATTCTTTGAGCAGTTTTGCATAAACTAAACTTTTGTTTCGTGAAGCGTGCCCAATGGGGTGGTCCGAATTAATATGTTTTACCTCCCGAAGCATGTTGAAAATGGAAAAAATTGAATTTACACGTAAATGTAAGAAAAAATGAATGCTTACAGTCAACAATTTTTTTATATAAGTAGAACTGTATGCCTAAAGACTTTATAAAAGTACCTATTCAATATTAAAAATATATCAAAAATTAAAAATCCATCAAAATCTTTTTCAATTTGAATCTTATCTTTTTTTAATTCCACGCATAAAATTATGCTTCACCTCCTCATGTAACTGAAGTCCGCAACGTTTATAAACGAAAATACAATTTTTTTTTCAATTACGCAAATCAATTGTTTTTTTGTCTGGTTGACAAGAAAATAATAAAATATGTAGTTTCAAATTGTTTTAATTCTATTAAGATGCCATAACAAACATTTTCATTAAATTAGTATATTTATTATCAGGACAAAATGCTAACTTTTCTCTAAACGCTCAGTTCTCGGATTTTCTTTCATCAGTTACTTGTGTTCGATGTCGGGCAATACCAGAACAAGTTTGGACTCAATAAGAAGGTTTGAATTGAATATAATAGAAATGTTTCTATTGGTTTTCTATCGTATATTTGAAAATATAATTTCAATGAATTTATTCTATTGGTTATTCTATTGGTTATCCACTCGTAGACATATTTCGAGTTTATTTCTAAAAGTAAATAAAATGCCATATTTCCTAAATAAATTTACACCCTTTCCCAAGGTCCTTTCCTAATGATTATTTATTCTGTACGTGAGAATTTTGCTTTTCGATAGATTCTAATATCTTCCCACGGTAGAAGCATTATACATATTTCAGCGAATTTATTCGTAAATTCCCGCATAAATAGATTCGATTAATTTAATCGAATGAGATCGAACGAGAAGCAGTTGCAATCACTGTTTGTGTGTGTGCGCGCCCTTGCATTGATTCTCCAAAGCATATTTTGCCCCAGGCCCGGTTATCTTCAGACTGTAATTCATCGGGGGCGTATTATGATATAAGAGAAAAGCATACGTTGTGAAAAAAGTGATGAAAGTCGGTATAAGAAGAGCTGGTTCAAATGGCTTGGATCAACAGATGGAGTAGCAGGGAAATTAATGCAGTAAATACATAGAAAACACAATTCTGTACAAATATAAAATTGTTAATAATTCTAATTAACAATATTAATATTTTTTCGTGAACGCAATATAAGAAGACTAATAGAATGATGTGACAAACAGAATATTCACATTTTGATGTGTCATTTTATGTTAAACTCCCATTTTATGGGCAAACATGAGTATTTTTTGCAAGAAAAGACTAGAGTGACAAATAAAACATGCAATTCTTTAATAAAAACAATATTTAGTGACTAATAAAATGTACAAATGATACAATCTTAGATTATGCCTCCCCTTTTTATTCAAAAATTATTATTTCTTGACAGAAAAACTTTGAATAGACAATAAATTTCACTCATAATGTAATTTTAGGTTACGTCGCGTATTTTTAAGTTACGTAGCTCATTTTCGTTGTCAAATGAATATTTTATTATGGAAAAAGGCTAAGTGAGGAATAAAATTAGAAAACAATGCATTTTTTGGTCATATGTTCGATCTGGTACTGCTTATTCAGATATAGCAAAATAATGTACAATTTTTATTTTTCATGATGACTTTAATATTTTCTACTTACTTTGCACTAATTTTTATTCTCAGCTGCCCTGAAAATGAGTCCAGTTTGAACGCGCAAATCAAAAACTGATTCAAGCCCCTCATAAACTACAATCATAAAGTGAAATTAAACGTGTTTTTTTCAATTTGACTTTGAAGAGGGTTCTCAAAGCACCTACGGCCTTGACGATTACATTCTCATTTCGTTACTCGCGCTTCGCGCTCAACAGCTAGGTTATACAGACGATTGGTTTTGAAAAATTAAACCATGTAAACAAAATGAAACGGCGCATTTTCTTTACAAATTCGAAAATGCTCTTATTTTTTTTATTTTGATTGAATCACAAAATTTTATAAGAATAGTTTCGAAATATATTTCATATCTAGCAAAAATTTTGATAGACATTTTTTCATCTATCAGAAAAATATTTTTTTTCTCTATTTTTTGAAAAATTTCAAAATGTTGAAAAGCATATAACTGTTTGAATTTTTATCGAAATAAAAAATTTCAGTAGGATAATTTTCAGGAATCACTTCCCGTCGGCCCAGGTCTATCATCCTCTAATATGCACAGCATGCTGTCCATCTTAGCGTCCATTCCGTAGATTACATCTGGTAATAGAGGTTGTAAAAGTACAAGTAAAAAAATCCATAATCGAAATTTAATTTCGCAAAGTAACTTGATTACCATAAAAAACGTACTTTCATGTGCCGGAACGCGATTCTCATCATTTGACGAATTCCGAACGAGCGAAGCGGCTCTTTTAACGGCTGTAACATAACAAATAAACAAAATATATTTTTCGTTTTTCTTGAAGGAACAAAGAAGAATGATATTAAGATTCATCATGAGTTATAGAAATTCAATCAAAAAATTAAACATGGTCAGAGATTCAAATGAGAAAAAATTATAGTTATAAAGTTTTACAATAAATTTTTATTTATACAGAAAGCATAAGTCTATGGGTCATTAGTCTGACCACTGTCCACAAAAATCGAAACTTTCTTAGTGCCGCATTGTGCCTTTGGATGTAGGTCGTTCCCGCATGAGTTGGACAACTAGATAGTATGTGTCCTAGATACTCGGGGTGTGCATGACACGCTCTGCAGCTATCATCGGGAATGTCTCGGCTCAAAATGTGGCGACGGTATGCTAGAGTGGAAATGACACCGTCTTGACATACCAAAATGGAACCCTCCGTGCCCGACTTCAATCCGGGTGATTTGAAGAAAGCAAATATTAGCTCATACGACACCGAAAGATCTTCCACATTTCTGTGGAAGATGCCGTGCATCTTCTTGTCAAGATGCTGTTCGCGAAAATTTTTCTCCTGTGCTTTCTTAATCCGGGCCTTCAGGAGCGAGTACTCGAGACGGATAAGATTCAATGCATTTTGCTCATCCCTGATATTGAAGTCAAGGCCGAGAGGTTCAGCAGCCTCCTCCGCTGCTTTTTACAGAAACGCTACTTTGCCCACTTCTTGGTGTTTCCTGACGATTTGAAGAAGAGGGTCTTATCCATTTGCGACTGTATGTGCTGTACTCAGAATAATCCTGTTGTGAAGACATTCAAGATTTAGTATTCCGCGACCACTTTGACGGTGTGAGATGTAAAGTCGCGGAACAGAAAATTTAAGGTGCATGCTTTTGTCCATGTGCATAACTTTTCGGCACCCGATGTCGAGGGATCTGAGCTCGTCCTTCGTCCGTGGAACCACTCCAAATGAATAGAGACAACCGGGACGGCAAGCATGTTCGTCGCAGATACTTTGTTCCGCGCTGACAGTTCGGAGAAACAAATCCGTCGGCTGAGACGTTTGTATCTGCATCGGAGAGTATCCTTTATAGATGCCAAGTCCTGAATTCGGCTCTGTGGCACGCCCAGGTATGTATATATCTCTCCAGCGCCAAGATGTCGTATAGAACTTCTGTCGACGAGCTCAGGGTCTTTCGGGACGCCATTAAGTTTCCCTTTCTTCAAATAAACCTAGACGCATTTTTCTAACCCGAACTCCATTTCAATCTCTTGAGTGTACTCTTTGACAATGTCTAGAGCTAGATGTAGTTTCAGAAGGCGTCTTTGACTTCCCTCGGGTCGCTATCAACTGGGGCGTAGCACGCTATGATGAATAATCTTCTGATTCCTGCCTTCATTCTAGCCCACAACAATTTGTGAGCTACAATGTCATGATCTTTGAGATGCTATCTTGCTTTTTCATTAATGATCAAAGCGAACCCTTGACTACCATGTGATTCACTACCTACCTCTGACCAGATTTCAAAACCGCCTTTCAACACCCCATTTTCTATTTTTTCACATTCGCGACCCTTTTTCTTCGGCTCGGGCACACATAAAATATCTAGTTTCCTTACGTGCATAGTTTCTTGTTGTTCTCTTACCTTAAGATCATTTACTCCTCTAGCATTCCAATAAGCCAGCTTCTATTCATCGCCTGAAACTAGACCTTTACGTTTACCACGTGTATGCATTTCGTCAATCAAAGTTTCAGCCCATTCCGAGGCTATTTTATTGTTTGTATTTTTCATTGTTTAAATTGTACACTCAAATTCCACCTTTATGCGTGATTCGTCGTATGGTCGTTCGTCTTGTGTTAACGTCAGTCCCACCAAAACTTATGTTGCTGAGAAGGGGGGTAAGAAAAGGAAAACCGAGAGATTCGCAATTGGTTGATGTTTTATGCTGAGAAGGTCACCACCCTTCAGCAGCGTTCACATTAAATAGCGTAAAATATCATTAGAACATTGAATCTCGGTTTCTTAGTTTGATAGTCAATGGCCATGGCGTATTCTAACTCTAATGCGACAAAGTGTTCTTCAATTAACATCAAGCACTTGCAACAGCATAAAAGACGATCCAGTACTAGTGCTTTGCGACAAGCACGAATCACGCACCTTCGTTGAGATAATTCATAAAACTCGAGAAGCTGGTATAGTCCTTTTAAATCTTCAACCACATTTTAATCATAAAATTCAATCATAAGCTGTCAGTGTTTATGGTCCTTTTAAAAGGTTTTATTATTCAGCTTGTGGTCACAGCATATATATATCTAAAACTAAAGGTTAACAACCACCGCAGGGTCCCACTGGGAGTAACTGTCATCCAAAAAAATGACGAATGTACTAAGTCGATGCGTTACTTGCGCTCGATATCGTGCAAGTACTTGCACACAAGTGATGAGTCATTTACCTAATTATCGTGTTACTCGACCTACGAGACCGTTTGCTGTCAGCGGGTTGGATTATGCTGGACCGATCTGGATACGTACCACGAAAGGACGCGGCTATAAGTCCTATAAGGGCTACATTGTAGTCTTTGTTTGCTTTTCTACTAGGGCTGTCCATTTGGAAGCTGTTACTAGCTATGATTCTGAAAGATTTATAGCAGCCTACAAGAGGTTTACTGCACGAATAGGAATCAGTTCTACGCTTTATAGCGACTGTGGTCCGAATTTGGTTGGAGCTGATAATGAACTTCGTAAACTGTTCGAACAGGCATCTGTTGAAGCCAACATCTTTACTCGATATCCGGCTGATCATGGTACCATGGCACCAGTACCATCTGTGAGGGTTGGAAGCCTTGTACTAATCACACATGAAACTATGCCTCCATCGAAATGGGCTCTCGGTCGAGTGATCGAAACCTATCCAGGATCAGACGGGCATGTTCGTTCCGTCAAAATGAAGACTGCTAGTACTACTTTGAAGAGACCGATTGTAAAAATCTGCCTGCTGGCAGTGGAAACTACAAATTCAACGGAAGGTATTCATGCTAAGGATAATATTGCTGCTTAATGCCCTGTGCCAGGGCGGGCGGCAAACTTTAAGAATCTCATTCGTGGAGGTTCCACGAAGGCGGGCGGAATGTTTCAGATGGAAATGTTATTAATTCATCGAGTTCGCGGGTTGCTCTCCTGCTGGGCTCGTCACTCCTCTCTCCCCACTTTATCATCGCGGTGATGAGTGAGTGTGCACGAGGCTAGCAGGCATGGCGACGGCTCTACTTGTACCGATCGCGACAAATATGTAAAAAAAGGTGTTCTTTCTGACTGAAACCGGTTACTATTGAAAGTTTAAGTGAATATCCTTATTTCAAGGAATATATAAAGTGCTCTATTTTAGTGAAAATACACGATATTACTGGATTAATGTTTACCTAAAATTGTGGTGTTTCTAGTACACAATTATTATAAATAAAACAGTTTTTTTTGCAAATTTATTTATCTGTTTCAAGCTGCTGTAATGGATAGGGCAATATTGGCCGCGGAAATATTCCACATAGAGCCAGATAAAAAACCAGATAATCAAAATTTATTAAACCGTATAAGAATCCGTATAGGGTCCGACAAAATACCGCATAGGGCAATATGTACAGCGGAAATATTCCGCATAGAGCTGGATAAAGAACCAGATGGGCCAAATAAAATAGGAGTGGACACCGAAAATATTTCGTATACAACCAAATAAAAACCGGATAGAAAAAATTGTATACAACGACCAAGTTCCGCATAGAGACAGATTTAAAACCAGACACAAAAACCGTGTAAGTATCCGGATAGAATCCGATGAAAACCGTATAGGGGTTTACTGGACACCGAAAGTATTTCGTATACAAGCGGATAAAAAAACAGATAGAAAATGTCGTATAAACCGACCAAGTTCCGCATAGAACCAGATTTAAAACCAGACACAAGTAGCGTATAAAAATCCAGATAGATGCGAAAAAATTCCGAATCCTATCCAAATCTTATCGGATCCTATCTGTCATTTGAAGCAGGGTTTGTTATTACGATGTCTCAAATATGGGTCTGTCATGATATCAGAATGATCATGTTTAACTCACCGTTTAGGTGCTTTTAAACATCCGTACGGCCAGAAACACTAAATCAGTAATTAAAACCCCTTCGACCAGTCACAAAAATAATGTTTTTCAAATCCCTACCCCTTTCCAACGTCTCGTGGAGGCGGGAAGGCACCTCTTTGACTGGTCTCACAAATAATATTAATAATTTCGATCATAATATGATCATTCCTATATCTGAATCCTGAATTCCTATACCAGCTGAATCAGGATTAGGAGTACATGTTTCTGTACAGAAACGTATTATACTCTAATGAGTATACTCATTTCATGTTTAACTACTGCCGGGGACTTTTTGCATAAATCTTTCATATGAAGAATCATTCTCGTCGTATTTCTTAGATTCGTCCACGTGTAAAAATTGCATTTAACTTTTACAACACGCTGCCCACTAGAGTTTGTCTATTTAATATGCACAAATGATACTCGCACTTGTGATGGCGATATGAGACACATTATGCATGCACTCATTTAACCGTCCCTCAATCCGGCAGGGTGAAAGCGATATGCGTATATTATGAGTCGCATGGCGTTACCCGCACGACGTGCGAGTAATGTGCATCGCACCATTGTTATCTGGGTATATATGGTGCAGCAGCCTTCGTCGATCCAACGGAAATGCTCGACGCGATGGCTGAAGGTAGCCCGTAGAGCTTCTCTCCAATTGTGCTTTTTTGAAATTTAATGAGAGTGCGTTTTGTCCTGCTAATGAAAGGGCAGTGAGGGAAGGGTCACACACCCTAATTGTCGTAATAGGCCGTCAACGCAGGCCCTTTTAGTTGGATTTCCAGTTTTAACCTAACCTCCTCGCCGCCTGGTGGTGGCGGGGGTTTCGCGCGAAAGCGCGGCAAACGTGGAGCAGGTGACAAAATTGTGGTAGCAATGCTACGCACAGTAACGAGTTCGAGGATTCATGGGGGACTACTTCCCTGTCATCCTCATTTAACATTGATCTTTTATCATTAGTTTCCCCTCAAACAGCAGATGCCCTAATGTTTCCTAAACAACATAAAACAAACACAGAACAGCACGTAGACACTGACACTGACACCAACACTAGAAAAGACAAAAACGCTAAACTCAGAAGGATTCAAAAACACCAACCCGGAGCGAAACACAACAAGTCGTTGAAATTCAAACTAAAACTGATAGACATCCACTCGAAAACAGACCCTGCCGATGATCCTTTTTCAGACACGGGCAGTGGACAGATGGAATGCGTGACAGAAATTGACATTCCCAATGCTGAAAAAGTGGAGTCCTCGCAACTCTGCTCTCAGCAAAGAGCCCATGGCTCAACCCTTGAATACAGTAAGAACGTTGCCTGAAATCAATTCTAACCTCATTTTTCTTTTAGGAAAAAAGGACCGAATACCACTTACCGTTTCCCTGAGTCCCAGCTGGGACAATGTAAAGTGATCATTCAAAGGGATCCAGAATCTGATAAAGCATGTAATTTTTTAGATGACAGTTGCTCCCAGTGGGACCCTGCGGTGGTTGTTAACCTTTAGTTTTTAATTATATATACAGACAAGTATACACTAACTCCTCAAGATTTAAGCGTAGACGCGGCAACCTCGAATTTTTCATGGTGTCTGCTTTGCCAGTTGAGCTCTTTGACTGCAAATGAAAACGTGTCGTTTGTTGAAAATGACAGATTGATTATTAGTTAAAGGTGAATTTATTAAAAAGAAAGTTTTGCATAAAAAATTGAAAGATGTTGCGCATGCACTAGACCAGGCCTGCCCAAACTGGAAAAATCGACTCATTTGCCACATGTTCGAGCTCCACCACTACTTCCCTCTTCTCGGGTCCAGAGGCTTGGGGGGGTGATCGCTCTCGTGAAGTTGAATGAGTAGAGGTCGGTGGTGGTGTTGAAATCCCATCTGGCAAATAAGTCGATTCTCCCAATTTGGACAGGCCTGCACTAGACCCGCTAGGCGCTCCGACAGCTCTCATTCTCAAATTAAAAGGATAAAAATTCTGCATTTTTTTAAAGATCTTAATAAAACCCCCTTCTAACATATATTACTTTTTGAAAAAAAAAACGGTAAGAATAGTTTACGAGTTAGAGTTAGAAATGTAACATTTCCCTATGCTTGGGATGAGCTTCACGCGTATAAGGGTTCAACTTTGATCTTAAATCTTAATCAATTCGTAATTCTTAATTCAGGAGAGGACAATATTTTTAAAATTTCTCAAACGTTAAGATAATATTCCAAAGAACCTATAACCAAAGTTCAAACAAATCGGTAAGAAATGTGTGTTCGTGACCAGCCTCCTGAATATCATTGATACTTCGCTAAGCATTATTATTATTATTATAATTGAATTAGCTTTCTTTCTACAATTCAATCTACAGTTTCCTTAGTTTTATTGTTATTTAGAAGGCGACGTATTCCTTTATTTTCGCATTCAAAATGCCACATATACACACCAATTTTTCAAGAAGAAAGTGTAGGAAGCTCAACACAGCTTTTAAAACCTCTAACAGACGATTTAGAGCATATAATCACATTCTCGGAAATTAAGAGCTCTTCTTGCTCGACTAAAATCTGCTGGATTGGCTCTTCAGCCTGAGAAGTGTCATTTGCATAAGCGAGAAATTGCTTACTTGGGACACGTGATTTCTCAGAACGGAGTCAAACCAGACCCAAGGAAAATCTCAGCTGTGGAAGTTTTTCCCGTCCCAAATGAAAAAAAGAATATTAAGCAATTTCTCGGTTGAGTGGGATAGTATAGGCGATTTATTTCTGATTTCGCAGAAATAGCTAAACCTCTGACTTTGCTTCTCAAGCATAATGTTGAATTTATTTGGACTTCTCATCAACAGGAAGCTTTTGAAATTCTCAGAGATAAGATATGTACTGAACCGATATGGCAGTATCCAGATTTTAAGAAACCATTTGTTCTGACCACAGATGCGTCTAATTACGCACTTGGTGGATTTTTAAGTCACGTTCCCATAGGACAAGATTTACCTATCGCTTTTGCATCACGCACCCTTCAAAGTGCTGAATTGAACTACTCTACTATCAAAAAGGAATTGCTCTCCATTGTTTTCAATGTAAAGCATTTTGGGCCTTATCTTTTCGGACAGAATTTCGCTTTGGTAACAGACCACCGACCCTTAGTTTGGTTGTATTAGCTGAAAGATCATGTTTCAAGATTGGCTCGATGGAGAATAAGGCTTGGTGAGTACGATTATACTATTGTGTATAAACCCGGAAAAAATCAACTCAAATGCTGACACTCTGTCGAGAAACCCCTCAGATAGAAATTAATCCATGGAGCCAAACACCAACTTAACTGCTTGACGCTCGCAGAGATGACTGGCAATGAAGATATGGGAATAGTATTGGAACGGATATTTTGTATGAGTCTGGAAAGGAAAGAAAAAGAAATTAAGGGTGAAACTCAATTGAATAATCAGGGACCTCGTTATCAGTGCGATACGCTTCAAAACGAAAGCGGACCCAAGCTGGGAGGGGATAGGCAATGTAAGTCTGATGGTTCCGAGTTTTTGGGCCTTTTAAATAAAAGTTTGCTTCAAAATCCGAAACAAGTATCTAGCCCAAGTAATTCTGTGAATGCTTTTGAAGTTTGTGTATTCTTTTGCACTCTGTGAATTCTTCTGAATTCTCTAAATTCTTCTTAATTCTTTTAATTCTTCTCAACTGTCTGAAGTCTTTTAAATTCTCTGAACTCTTTTAAATTCTCTCAAACCTTTTGAATTCTTTTTTATTCTCTATATTCTTTTGGAATGCTCTATTTTTTTTTAAGAATTCTGTGAATTCTTTGGAAGTTTGTGAATTCATTTGTACTCTGTGAATTCTTCCGAATTTTCTAAAATCTTCCTAATTCTTTCAATTCTTCTTAATTCTATGAATTCATACACTATTCTTTGATTTCTTCTGAATTCTCTGAATTCTTCCAAATTCTTTGAACTCCCTGATTCATGCTGCATTCTCTGACTTGTTTTAAAATTTTCTGACCTCTCTAAACTGTTTTGAATTTGTTGAATTCGCGGTATCACTGAATTTTTTAAAATGTTTTTTAATTATCTTTAAATCATTAGAATACACGCTGAATTATTTTAGCTTTCTTTGAATATTTTTAATTCTGTAGAATTCAAACGAATTCTTCAGAATAATTTTTTTTGTTGATTCTCTTGAAACCTTTACCCTGGGCCGCATTTAGTACGGGGCCAGCGAAGCCATGGTCCCAGGACCCCCACAAATGTAACAAGTCGGTAAATCAAACTCGCTGCTACATCCACACACTTCTGCATCGGCTCCTACTTCGATGACCAGCAAGGAATTACAAAAGGTCCCCACATTTTAACCCGCCCTAGGGCCCCCACAACCCTAAATGCGGCCCTGCCTTTACCATACACCATGAATTGTTCTAACTTTCTCCAGGTCTTTTGTATTCTTTGAACTCTCCTGAATTATTCTAAATTTTCTTATAAATTTTGAAATGTCTGAATTCTTTCCAATTCTCTGAAATATTTTGGATTCTATGAATTCTTTTGTTTGGTCTTTTTTTTAATTATCTGCATTATTTTTAAATTTTCTGAATTATTTGAACTGTTCTGAATTTTTTAATTCTCACGAGACCACTGAATTCTTTTAATGATTTTTAAAAACTGCGACTTTCAGCTGGTAATGACTCATGTTTCGCAGTTTGTCTGGAAAAAGTGCTGTTTCTGATGAGTAATTTTTTGTTGAGTGAATGCTCGTAAATTAATTGAAGTACTGAACCTTGGATGTGATTCCTCCGATTTCAAGGATACTGATGTCGAGGAATCGATTATTCCAAGCATGTCGAAGTAAATTCTTTTTCCTGGCATTAAAAGACGTTTGCCCATCATAGAATAGGAGAACTAGACACTTTGGGCGAACACGACCTTTAACCAAGATGAGGATCAGTTTCATTAATTCTGTTACAATGTTCAAGTTGTTCTGTATAGAGTCGATCATCATGAAAAATGTCTTCGTTGGGGAAGCCAAACCTTTCAACTGGCTTAAATTACTGATATCTTCCTCAAAAGTTTCGTTTCGCACAAGAAAGTGCATACTTGGTTTGGGATGCTTGATTTCTCGCAGAATTGCCTCGATTCTTGCCTTCTTTTGAAACAGTTCTTTATCAATGATCAGCAACGTTTGGTATGTATGGGAATTTTTTTCCACGTATTTTGTTAAACTTTTCAACCAATTTGGTGTAATTTTGTCTTCTTGGAATTTGAGAAAAGGTCATACTGCAGGGAAAATATACTAGAAAATAATAAAATTTATAAGCATTTCGAATATTCAAGAAGTGCACCAGTCACTTCTGATGTGTGTTTCATAACTAAAAAACTGGTCTTTTTTTTCTTTGCTCCACTTCAGAGTAAGCTCAGTTACAAGTTCTATTAATGTGATTACGATAGTCCGGAAAAATTCTCAAACGCCATCTTCTTCTGGTTTCTATTTTCCAACTGCGATTTAGTGTTCATATGCCAAGCTTGTTATTGATGGATACATTTTTAATATTTTAGTCCTTGATATATATCTGCATTTTTCTGTTATGAAAAATGGGCTATTTCGTAAAAGTGGAACGCAGTATCTGTACATAAATTATGAGAGAGAAGAAAGTACGAAGTTGGTAAATTCTAAAAAATATACATATAGTTGAGTTATAGCTGTATGCATATACATATCTGATTCAGAAAAAATAGATACGTAAAATATTTTCATATGTTAATATTATATTGATTTTTCTTTTTCATTTTCAATAGCCCGTTAAACGAAAACTAAAATTTCCAACTGAAGCAGCGAAGAATCATGAAAGTCAAAAAGTTTTGGCGTTGTTAGAATACAAAAAAAGGATATTAGAAGATACAAACGAGGAAAAAACTAATGAAGCCAATGAAACTGGTAAGTCCTTTATCTATAAATTGTTGTGTAAGTACATAACCAAGTATCTTCTATTATATCTTTTGTAGGAGGGTTATCTTCAGTTACTGAGGATATCGAACGCAAGACAAGGAACACGAGCAATTCGAAAGTCGCTATAGAAGCAAAAGATCCTGGTGAGTAGAATGTCTATAAAAATAAGCCCACCATACTCTTTGAAAGTGAACTTTTTTTAATTGCCATAAAATAAGTTCTGTTATATCTTTCATGTGTATAGCAAAATGGTTTTTTTTCAGAACATTTCATTTTATTTACAGAGGATATTGAAGATCGAGAAGCAAGCAAATCCAACACGAGTATGATTAGACATTCGTCCAGCGATACATATATTCTTGACGAAGGAAAAGATTTAAGTTTTGATGTGAATGACGGGAGGTCATGTAATTCGAGCTTAAACAAAGGTTAATATATGATCATTTCAATTTGTCAATAAATAATATTCAAATTGATGAATTTAGAACAATTTTAATTCTGGAACGGTTCAATTAAACGAAATTCAAACTTTGAAATTTGTTCCTGTAATTTATTATACTTCTGCTTCACATTTTTTAATTTTATAACAATTTAATTTTGGAATTAAATTAATTTTATAACACGTTTTGACTAGATTCTTTGCAAATCTTAAAATAAATTCTTGTGCGCTACAGCTGTTGAAAAGGATCAGGAGTTTGGGAAAAGTATCTTAGAATTGCGTTCGAAAGTCAGGTCTGAGTCTAACATTCCAAAAATTACAAATATCGAGACGTTATCAAAGCCTCTAGAATATAGGCGAAGTTCTGCTCCATCCTTACAATCGACATCACGTAATAAAGCTTCAATAAATTAAAGATAAGACCTTAAGACCTAGGTCGTGTCACAAGTTGAATTAGAGGTATAAAATTCGAGAAATTCTTGCTTTTTGCAATTCTTTGCATACATTCTCAAATGGTATATTCTCTACAAAATGTCAAAAATACCTTTATTAGGGCTTATTCAATGCGTAATTTAATAATATTTCTAACGGGGTTTAAAAAAAAATTATCTCCCATATTGGGAACAAGTAATCATGTTTCAAAGTCAGCAGTGATTTTCATAGTACTTTCGCTGATCGTACTGACAATTTCCGATGGTAGTGTACTATTTAGCTTATGGTCGATATTTATCGTGCATCAGCAAAACGGCAGAAATTTTAAGGAGTTTATTCTCAAAAACAAAATGTGTGACTGTGATAAATGTGGACAGTGACGAGGATTAATTTTTCAATCAATATGAAACTAAATCAGATATGTAAATAAAACTTCCAAAAATTTCAAAAATAACAGTACCATGAATGAACATTTCATCTTTTCTGTTACAATGTACATATACATTATGTATATATAATGTATCTAATACTGTATAAATACACTCATATAACTGTATTATATGAATATATTCAGGTATCAATGAGCCTCAGGAGTTGGAATATTTGAAAATTAGAGTTTTTCATTTTTTACACTATGATCCCCTAAATATAAAAATCTGAAAAATTTACAATAATAGCTCTTTGGGTAACTATTCTGTGGTAAAAAACTAAAACAGTACTGGAGTTTCATCACACGAAAAAATACAAAGAAAAATTTAGAAATTTTTTTTGAGTTTGAATTTTCCGCCAACATTTTTTCGAATCCAGTCGCTAATGACCCTGGCAGTTGATGCGACTATAAACATTCAACTAATAAAATAAAAATTTTTTCGAATCAATCATGCACGTTAAGAATGACCGAAAGAAGTACTAAAAACTAAAATGTACGTTACCACCTCTAACTCATCCAACATGACGGCTACCGGTTTGAAATTTTGGAACAAATTTTTTTTGATTGTATGCTTTCAAATGGCTGACTCAACATTGGATTCCCTTTGGGGACCAAAGTTAAATCCTCTAATACAGAACAATTATTTTCGTCATACAGACTAGATGGAGGTATAAATTAAAATTTCTCATTGAATTCGAATTTATTCTGAAAAAAGGATCTCTCTCCCCTCGCGCCACTGGGATTCGAACGCCAGATCAACTGATTTCCGGTCATGTGCTCTGAAAAATTGAGCTACAGAGAGACCAAAGAAAGATACTGTTTTTCTGATACACGCTAATTTTAGCAAGGTGTTACACAATCAATATTATAAATAGGAATCTGTATTATCATCGGAGATTGTAATTATCGATACGTTGAGAAATCCAATCACACGTACTGTGATTATTGAAAATCTACATTATCAACCAAACATATATCCTCTAATACAGAACAATTATTTTCGTCATACAGACTAGATGGAGGTATAAATTAAAATTTCTCATTGAATTCAAATTTATTCTGAAAAAAGGATCTCTCTCCTCTCGCTCTACTGAGGATCAAACACCAGATTTACTGATTTCCGGTCAGGTACTCTGAACAATTGAGCTACAGAGAGATCAAAGAAAGATACTGTTTTTCTGATAAACGCTAGTTTTAGCAAGGTGTTACACAATCAATATTTTAAGTAGGAATCTGTATTATCATCGGAGATTGTAATTTTCGATCCTTTGAGAAATCCAATCACACATACTGTCAATAATGGAAATCTACATTATCGACAAAAGTTAAGTCCTCTAATACAGAACAATTATTTTCGTCATACAGACTAGGTGCAGGTATGAATTAAAATTTTTCATTAAATTAAGTTCATTCAGAAAAAAAGGATCTCTCTAATCTCGCTGCGCTGGGATTCGAACACCAGATCAACTGATTTTTGGTCAAGTGCTCTAACCTATCGAGGTACAGAGAGATCAAAGAAAGATAATGTTTTTCTGATAGACGCTAATTTCAGCAAGGTGTTACTTAATCAATATTTTAAATACGAATCTGTATTATAATCGGAGATTGTAATTATCGATCCGTTGAGAAATCCAATCACACATACTGTGAATAATGGAAATCTACATTATCGACGACTTTACTACATGGTGACAACTGAATACAACATAAGTCTTGCTCTAAATAATAATGTTAAAATTATGACTCTTACATTCACATAATTAATTTTCTGATATTCAAATTTTGCTGATGCGAAGGGAACTGTGCTAGATTCTTTACACATAGAAACACATACAGGGTTTACCAGCAGGGGTACACACCCATTAGTCAAGTACTTTTTATACATGTGGAGTATATTTTCCCTGCATTAAATTCAGCACGATTACAGCCAGAAAATTCAAAAATTTATTTAATTAAGAAATTATTTTCGCTACTTAAGTAATAGAATAACAACAACGCTTTAATTGAAAACTGAGAGGTTATGTCTCACATGATTTACTCTGGTGTTACTGAATTGACCAGTGAATAAGTCCAGAATCACTTATTAATCAGTGAGATGTCTAACTACTATTTCAATCAGTGCATTTTTAACTGATTCATATTCAAAGAGCAAGACGTATTTTTCATATAACTTTTTTGGACGTGCAAACTCTTACTTTAACGTACTTTTGCGATATCTTAAGATATCGCAAAAGAGCAAGAGATTTTTACAGAACTTTTTTGGACGTGAAAACTGTAATTTTAACGTTTTTTCGCATCTGTCATTGTTTGCGGGAAAAATGAGAAAATTCGATTTCACGAAAAAAATTCTCTTGGTCACAACACGGAGAAAAATGGATGTTCAATAGTAGATGTTCAAAGTAAAAGATAGTATCGCCAAACATACAGATACGAACACATAACATCTACTATAGTTTTGAGGTATTAGGCTTAAATACATTTGAGGTGTCTGGATCGAGAAACTCGCCCAGCACTTGAGATCGGGTAGAAGTATTGTCCAAACGTCTGGGTGGACGGAAATTTCAAAAGTCAAAAAATTAATTTTTGGATGATATAAGCTTGTAGATAATGACGACACGAAACTTTTTTCTATCTTATATTTTTTGATTGGATAATTATTTTTAATAATAAGCCTAATAAACTAAAAAAAATGTGTCCCGAAATTCAATTAGTTTTTAAGAAATAAATCGTCGTAAGTTGCGACTGCTTATTAATTATTGTAACCATATTCAGCAGAAACCCTTGGTACAGGGACCCTCTATCCGCAACCCGAGGACCCGTTCGGTGGCTTTGTCATAGGCCCTTCAGTTTTATTCCAAAGGAATAGAAACCAAAACCAACGTATGTATATATATAACGATATGGGCTATAGAAACATTCACTTTCAACACTGAAAACAGTCGAGTTGTAAAGAATATGGTTCCTAAA
The DNA here is from genome assembly GCA_011634705.1 of Andricus grossulariae. Taxonomy (NCBI): domain Eukaryota; kingdom Metazoa; phylum Arthropoda; class Insecta; order Hymenoptera; family Cynipidae; genus Andricus; species Andricus grossulariae. The sequence continues at coordinate 217,518,049 of JAABKJ010075445.1, forward strand.
AAAAGAAGCCGTCATTTATTATAATTAAAACATTTTTCAATAATTTCTAAGAAGTGATAGTATGAAAAGATTCAATTGCAAAAGAGATTGTTAAAATAAATGTTTTTTTAGCCCTTATAATTTTTTTATTCAAAATTAGTATTTTTTGTTTCAAATTGCATCATTTGTAATAATAATTTGTTTCCTAATATCATAGAGAAACTATTTTTTTCAGAGATATGTTTTTTGGCGCAGCTACCTTTTGTTCTGTACTTACTCGATTGAACAAACTATTGAGTTCAAATTTTATTTCCTTATTTTACGAAAGTAAAAATTGTTAGTTGCACATTTGTAAATATTCTTTTTTGTCGTAAAATTCAAATATCATTTTAAACTTCATGTTATTACTTAAGGCAAGTTTTTGGATATTCCCAAAGATGCTAGAATAACTTTTACCATGCCTTCTTTCAATACTTCTTTTGCTCAGCAACGAAGTATATTTTAACAAATTTATGCAGTACTTAACCTTTAGACGGCCGGGATTTGAGGTATCAACCGCCCTTTTAAAGTGCCCAAATTTGTTTCTCGTATCATGTATCAACTTTATGCAAAGTTCATATCACAGGGTTCATATCACAGGGTTTTTGGGGTCGCTGATCACGAATCTGGGGTCATATTTAAAAAATTCACGTCAGCCCCCCCCCCCACTCCAAAATATCCCAATGGGTTATTTCTAAAGTGGAATTACTAATTTGATGCAGATGTGTAAAAAGGACATGCTTAAAGTGATATCGTGACGGAGCATTTCTTAAACTAGACGGTAATTTGTTCCAAAGACGAGCACCTCTCACAATAAATACCTTGTCTGGGAGAGTGGTACCTGAAAACGTAATAAGGGCTGAGCGGGATGGAATGTTCTCAGTTTTGTTGGAGTCCGGATTTTTCACTTTTCTGCTCAGTCGGAGGACTTCCCGAACGGAAATTTCTCCTCTCTGAGGACTCAAGACCTCTAGGTTTTCTGAGATTTCAGATTCTGGGATGTCAAGGGGAATGTCTCTGATGACACCCTGGCAGGAGAAAAAGCTGGCTGGAATAAAGGCTACTAAGCCTTTGCTTTTAAGTTGGTTGTCGTCGAGTAGTCTGTTGGCATCAGAGCTGGATTTCAGTACAACGTACAGCTTTCCAAAGGCATTATGCTTGATATCAACAACTGCTTTTTTATGTGGGGATCCGTTAGAAAGCACGTATCGGCCAAAATTACCACTCACCAGAGTCTGCGATCTGTTCGGGTTCGAGTTCTGCGAAAATTGAAATTTAATATATTAAAAATAGCTTTTTTTAATACAAATAATTAATAAAAGCTTATATTCAATTAGTAAAACAGAGTCAAAGTGTCAGTTATTCAGTTTGAAAAGAAAAAATTTAATAATGTAAGTACGGTCAGTTTTTCACGCATGTTTCTGAATTTCACAAACATAACATTACTGTTTACTGAAAGAACGTTTCAAAGTACATTTTTTCAAAAGTTTTCAAATTTTTATAACGAAAACTAAACACAACCATATTTTTAAATTAAAAAACCAACTGCTTTGGAGAAAAATCGCCTACTTTTGTTGTTGTTGAATTCAACTGTTTTTGATTAAAATTTTATCGATTGAAGTTTCTTCTCTTCGGTTGAAAATTTGTCTTTTATTTGTTTTTGAAGTGAACTTCTTCAGGGACGTTAGTGATTAGTCGTTGGGATGGGAGTGAATTGAAAAAAACGCACGACCGTATGACCGGATGACTGCACGCACGGCCGAGCAGGGTCTCTCATCTCTCTCTTCTCACCCCTCTCTCTTCTTTAATTATATATATATAAACTAAAGGTTAACAACCACCGCAGGGTCCCACCGGGAGTAACTGTCATCTAAAAAAAATGACAAGGCATTCGATAACACGAACCATGAGCTACTTATTAAGCTCCTTGAGTGCCTGGAGGTGCATCCAAAAATAGTGAGTTGCATAAAAGAGCTTATGCTCTTGTGGCGGAGAAAATTTGTCATAACATCTGATAAAAGACAAGGGACTACCAGCTATATCACATATAAGAGGGGGTCTTCCAAGGAGACACTCAAAGTCCGATACTTTTCTGCATATCCCTCTTGCCTCTATCTATTGTGCTGCGAGGCGAAAGCTCTGGATACCTATGTGGACCGCCGAACAGAAGAGAATACAAGGTCAACAACCTTTTATACATGGACGACCTTAAACTCTTTGCCTCCTCGAAAGAGGATCTTAACATCCTTGTGGGGGCGGTGAATAGGTACTCTGAAGCGATTGGCATGAGCTTCGGACTCGACAAGTGTGCCTGCGTCCACCTAGACCAAGGAAGACTAGAAACTACACCATCGCTTGACGATCAGGACGTTCAACTCATAGGCGGAAATGCCATTTAACATCTTGGTAATAAAGGAACAAATACATATCTTGGAATACCGCAAGCGAGAACCCAAAATGTGCATGTGTTAAAAATGGACCTTGTAAAAAGGTATTGCCAAATTCTCAAAAAAATTTGGGCTTCCGAATTATCTGGAAAGAATGAGATCCAGGCGACTAACATGCTGGCCTTTCCTATACTGTTCTACACGTTTGGTGCAGTAAAATGGAACGTCGATGAGTTGAAGAAACTTGACCGAAGCACGCGCAAGATGATGCCAATCCATCGAAGTGATCATCCTAGATCTTCCGTACCTCGGATATACCTACCTGGAGAGAAAGGGGGTAGAGGCTTGAGAGAGAGAGAGATCTCACGCCAGGCTTTATGCTCTAGGGTACTACGTTTATGTTGCCTAAAAAACCGGACGCTCATAATCCATCCGATTTTCCACCGATAGCCTGTCTTCCAACAATATATAAATTTCTTACAGCCATCATAGCAGATAAGGTATATTCTCACTGCGACGAGAATGACATCCTTACAGAAGAACAAAAAGGATGTTGTAAAAACATCACTACTTTACCACCGAGCAATTCACGCCTACCCCGGAAGGGAAACGGCTTAATGATATAATAATAATAATAATTCACAATTACTAGCTGTGGAGCTTATTCTGAAGGCATTCCAGGTGAGTAATGAATCTAGTGTCACGTATGCAAAAAGTGGGCTCATGAAAAGTGTGTTTCTGTAAAGTAGCAATCGAAAATTTTCGTCTGTATTAATTGCGAAAGTGACGTTGAATAAGTCTCTAAGCATATTAGTTTTCTAAACATTTATATGTTTTGTTTCTATGTACTGTGAGGTCCTTCTGTGCAATTTAAAATTCAAAAATTTCGTTTGATTTATGTTGGTACTTTTTACCCCACCCCTACGACCAACGTGTGGCACGGTGTCCTTTAAAAAAGTTAAATGCTATTTTCAGGTACCCCAAAGTTATGAATAGGAGATTGTTTGGAATGCTTCAGGGAAAAATTTGCGATGAAATTAAAATATTTCCCTTAACGGCTTTTTTTGTCTGGAAAACCCTATTTGAAATACTAAAAAAAAGTAAAATACTATTTCCAAGTTAATAAGACCAAATAATTACGTTTATATAAAGAAGTTATATGTAAATTAGAATTACTAGCGAGGGGCTAATCAATAAATAAACAACAGAAACGATTTAAAAAAAAATTTAATCAATATATTTATATGAATATTTCATCAAGAAATTCGTATATATAATGTTCAAGTTTCAATATTAATTTCTTATAAAAACTATCCTAAGTATAATATACATAATATTTTAATGTTATTTTGGAATACATAATGTGTTATATGCAATGTACAATAATATGTAATAGCTATATATTAATTGTATTATAATTAAACGTGCCTACTATTATACTTATTCACATCGCGTACAACGTCAGTACACTGTTAAAAATGTTTTTAATTTTAATATAGATTTACTATACATTTGTATATTAAATTTAAAATCTCGGTCTATGAAATATGAATTAAGAGGCTGTATATTAAATTTCATATACATGTATATTGATCAACTTTTAGAAAAGTCAGGTAATTTCACTTTCGCAGATCCTGAACTTGTGCATCCATGGGACAAGGGGCACTCTCCTTTAGGGTTCTGAAGTTGTTTATGTAGGGATCAGTCCTAATCAACAAGTTGTGACACAAATATTCATTGGTTGCAATCCGACTGATGGCGCTAAGGTCATTAAAAATGCCCCATTACCTATCGGCCAATTTACAGAAGAGTCCCAAAAGGCGAATAATACGGTTTTTGAGCGGATAAGGGAATTCAATAGCCGCAAAATCCATCGGATTGCAACCAATGACTATTTGTGTCACTATTTGTTGATCATGACTAATCCCTACATAAACAACTTCAGAACCCTGAAGGAGAGCGTCCCTCCTCCCCTGGATGCACAAGCTCAGGATCTGCTGATTGGAGATGATTGAGACCAGAATGGACAACGGTGCGGAAAAGCAGAATTTATCGTCCAGAATTGGATAAGTCTCATGATATCGTTCATCTTCATTGATTATAATATTGGAAAAAGAAGTTGAGTGTAGACGTTTTACGAGTTGGTTTCTTAGTTCAAGGTAACATTAACTATTGAACCCAAAAAACAGATTTATTCTGTAAGAAATAATTATTTCAAGAATTGATAACATTTCAGCAACAATGAGATTTTTTCTATTCAAAAGCGAGCATTAAATAAATTTTGTTGATCAGAATCGTTAATAAAAATGAAAAATATTATCAAATGTCAGTGTCTACCATCAGAATTTTGATTTAGGTATAAAATGAACATGTATGGAAAAAAATGGATTTTATCTATCAAAGAGTGACCGTTTAATGTATTGTATAATCAGTATTGTTTATAACAATGGTAAATATTGTTTATTGTCCATGTTTGTTATGGACATTTCATTTTTGAAGGCAAGACTAATGATTTCGCAGATAAAATGTATTTCATACATCCAGAGGCGCTTATTTATCAAATGTGTTTATGAAATTTGTTCATAAAAAACAAACAAATAATACTTCAGTGTTTTATTTTGATAAAATATTGGTTTCACTCGATTTCGCGGGGAATAAAGTGATGAAAAGACCTTACAGGCTTCAATGTACACCATCCACACATCACTACTTTACCACCGAGCAATTCACGCCTACCCCGAAAGGGAAACGGCCTAATGATATAATAATGATAATAATTTTTGCAAATAATATAATCAATTGAAAAAAGATCGATTCATCTTAATCACTACAGTAGCATATTTAAATATTAAAAATGAATAAAAAAGTAACCAAATTTGTGCTTTAAAATTTCTGATCCAGCCAACCTAAAATATTTAGAAAATTGCGAATTTCCGTCAATTTCATGAGGGACTCTATTTCAGATATTAAATTCGGTATTAATTTCTCTTATAAAAATATGATTTGTTTTTAGAGTTTGTAGTTTACAGTACCTACGCTATTATAATATTAATTCACTTTAACGTATTTTAGAGTATTTTTTATATTTAACATTTTTGTGAAAAAATTGCTTGCAATAAATATTTATTTATATTCTATTCTGACTCTCAATTTTTTTATTTCTGTAATCGATGTTTTCTAGAAATCGATGACTTTTGGAAAAAAATAGTAATAAAAAATGAAATGCATCTTTTAGAGTAGACCAACATTATTTTGTTAATTTTTGCTATGGAATCTATATTTCAACAAAAAGAAGAATAATTTAAATTTTTGTCACTTTTCAACGTAAACCTTAATTTTTTATGTTAACAATCGACTGAATTAAAAAATCACACAGAAAATGTTTCATTAATGTTATTGCATTAATTTGAAGAAAAAAATTCAAACGTGAATATCTCGAAACTCGTTTGATCGCACCTAGTGCGCGCCACTGTTGGTACTCGCGCTTCGCGCTCGAGAATATATTTATATCAAACTTCGCGCTCGATAACGTATGTACCTTGCGCTATGCGCTCGTTCTTTGTATGTTCGCCACTTTTAAAATTAAAGGTCAAAGCATCAACAAATATAATTTGGTGATTGTGAATTATCTTTTGTTAAAGCTCCTTCGGCTTTAACGAACACATTCTCATCACGTGTCACGTGCTTCGCACTCGATTTTATCGAAAATGCGAACTTTTCTACATTATTTTCAACTTTACTATATCAAGTGTATATTTATGCAAGCTCAAGAAAATTCTAAGCCTAAGCGTAACTTAGATTCCATACAGTGCTTTAAATGTCAGGAATACGGACTCTTTCAGCGGAACTGTCCCAAAAAAAAAGAAAGAACAAAATGTAAAGGATAGAAAGAGCAAACAATGTTCCTATTCCGAGAGAGTAGGTCGCGAGTATAACTATTATAAATTGAGGAAAAGGCACGAACTCGAAAAATCTCGAGCTAAGCCAGGGACTAAGTAACTTTCCTATTTTTTTAAACGAGAAACAGGGCCAACAGAAGGGGGAAGTTGTGACCCTAAATCAAAAAGTACCCCCAAGAGAATAATTTTGAATCTTCATTCTTCAGAAGAACCAGTTCCGGTAGTCGATTTAAAAAATTTGTCTTTTAAATATGGCGCGATTCAAGCTTGGGTTAATACAAGTTATTCAAGCGTTAATTTGATTAAAACAAATACTCTAAGCTCACGGATAAGTGTACATTTGAAAATAATTTACAATTTTGTAGGGATCGGCCCAGACATGATTCCAACAGAAGGAGAAGTAAAAATATTTGTAAGAGGAATTATCACACCTTTTCAGGTGGTATCCGAAGATTTTCCTATTCGACAAGATGGGCTCTTAGGCGTTTCTTTTTTGAAGCAATATGAAGCGATTTTGAATTTTGTTGACGATTACATGCATTTGGGAGACGAAGATCTTCCATTTATTACGCACACAAATGTAAAATTAGTTGCTCGAACCGAAAGGTTAGCAACACTGCCCATACAGGCCACAAATTTAAGCGAAGGTTATATTAGGAAAATTCAATGCGGAGCGGACGTATTTGCTGGTGACGCTTTGGTATCAAATATCGCTAATTCAGTTAACATTTTTGGGATAAATACATCAGATAAAGATGTAGATTTAACAATACCACTTCTTGAGCTGGATGAGTGTGAAGTACATTCTCCTTCAATTCAGGATTCAAGGTCATCTGAAGATTCTCCAGACGAAGGAAAATCTAAAGCTGTTAGGTTCACAAAACTTATAGAAAATCTTGATTTACGTGATTTGAATGACGAAGAATATAATTGTTATGTAGTTATAGTCTATTGAATATAATTGTTATGTAGTTATAATCTATTGTTTATAATTATTTATGTAGTTACAATCTATTGTTTATCATTATTTATTATTATTATAAAAGTCGCGGGACGTGACACCTCCCCCCCTTAAGTTTGAGCATGGGAATGTAATGACCATGATCAAACTTGTTTATTACAATTTTTTTATTTGAATTTTTGGGTTCGGTTGTTTACGTGGCTTGTCTTATATTCTAGGAACGCACGCTTTTTAAGGGAGAGGAAAAGATTAACTGTTCGTCCTATTATTATTATTTAAAAATAAATTTTTTTTATTTTTTCGTCTGAATCTAAATGATTAATGAACATATTCTTATACAATTTTTGTTAAAGAAACTTTATGTGAGCGAAATTAGTCTATATAATTCTGATTTCTTCTCACGCCGTGGCAATCTATTTCCCAATGTCCTCTTTGATAACATCTTTTGCAAGCATTAGTCCATTTACAAAGTTATTTTTCCAAATTGTATTTCTGGTACTCGCTCGTTATCATTACCTGTACGTAATTGGTCATTACTAAAATAATATATATCGGATAACAATCTTAAAATCTGTCTTGCGGTGTCGTGTTTCGCTTTTTGTTTTGAGACAAATCGTTCGCTAGTTTTTGCATAATTTTTATGACCTTTAAATATTTCACAAGTTATAACAATTACTTGGAGAGGCGATTTTGGTTGTAAAGTTACGACTTTATAACTCAGGTAAGAAAAATTATATTCGTTACTAATTTCATTCAATGTTTGCAATGGTGTGACTGATTCAGCTGGATTTATACTTGGATTAGATTGTTTCATTTTCATTAAAGCATACAATATTTTTGAAGTAGCAAAATTTAATTTTTATGAAAAAATAGGAAAAAGTTTCATATTAATGTTCTGTCATAACTTAATTCATGGTTATTGCAAAAATAGTAAAGGAATAGATTTTTCAATGATTTTATTTTTATTTTTAAATACTAAATTAATATAAAATTGATTTTATTTATTTGATAATCATACATAAAAAAAGCATTTGAATCAATTAATTTTGCATACTTGAATGAAGTCTTTAGGTTTATTTAAATCAAAGAAATAATGGTTTAATTCAAAATAATATTAGTTATATTAAAAATATATTTATTTGTTACAAAGAGTTCATGCATTTATACCAATTAAGCATTTATTTACATCAACAATCTATTGTGTTTACATAAATATTCATTTCTTCAGTTGAAAGAAATATTTCATTTGCTTACTAGAATTAAATTTTTCATAACAAATAAACAGTTATTCCAATGTAGTAATTATTTTTTTAAATCAAATATTTAATAATTTGGCGTAATTTGTTTAGAATTAATACTTCTTTAGATTAAAGAAATATGTTGTTAAATTCAATATCCATGCTTTTGATTTAAAGAAATATTTCTTTGGCAATTATGGCGAGGGTTAAATACGGCTTTCCACCTTAGAATTTCCATGTTGCGACAGCGTCGTGTTTATCGCTGTGGACTTTACACTCGACGAACCTAAGTTCGATTCCTGCGGAAGCTGGATTTTTCATCGAATTTTTCTGTTTCAGGTTCATCAAGATTTGATATTATGTGAATTGTTCAATTTAAATATGTATAGTAATAACAATGTTAATTATAATTAAGGCTGAAAGAATCCATTTGTTCATTCAGGAAAATATGTACTACAGTTGAAGTACGAACTACTTTATTGCACTCGCGCATGCTTTAGACCAAAGAAATATTTCTTTGAAGCAGTGGGATATTTTTTTTGCTTCAAATATTTAAAAATTTAATGTGAAGAAATAGTTTTTTGAGCCTATAAAATATTTGCTTGACTTCAAAATATATTTCTTTTCATCAATTCACATTTCCTCATTTCAAAGGAATATTCACTCCCATTCATGACACATTCTTTTGGAACAATGAGTCATTTATTTGGTTTAAAATGTATATTTTTGTCTTCAATTAATATTTCTTTGATACAAAGAAATATTTCACTCCAACCAATAGGTCGTATTTTTGAATCAAACAATGTTAACTTAATCCTATTAACATTTGTCTGGCTTTTTTCAGTGAAGGAATTGTCCTCGATTGATTCTGCCATAACAATCTTGTCATCTGCGAAAGCCAAACCACGCACCTTCACTGTTTCGAGATCTATAAAAATGGTTATAAAAACAATATATCTTAATTTATGCTAATTTTTCGTTACAAATTATGACGCTTATGGAAAATCTTCGCCACTAGCGTGAAAGAAACAATTTTTTCCATGAGAACAAAACACTAGTAATAATTTGTCTATAATAATTGAGTTGAATATTATTAGAATTATTTATGTTTAATGAGTGCAGATTCAATCATTCCAGCTAATAGTGAGTTTCTTTCTGTATTTTTTCTTGAGATGAAAATTTCCAAAGCACAAAAATGGCAAATTTTGTCACATTATTTATTTGCAAATTTTTGCTCTATGAAAAAAATTAACAAATCGCAAACCAGCGTTCTCTTAAGGATTAAATGCACAGCATTTATAACAAACAAAACAAAACTTTTAAACTGGTTACAAAATAAAACCTGTGGTTCAGGTTGTCATGTATGATTGCATGTACACATTGAGGTATTGAACCTACTATACGCTTGAATGGAGTAACTGGCCGGTAAAAGCAATGTCTATAGTGCGATTAGTACCAAGGGGCGTTTACTGTCTGGGTTGGGTACATAAAGTTATCAGCTGTCGTCAAAGAGGTCCAGCATCGACATTCCAAACTGTGACCTTGCTGGCTTATTGTCTTCGTTATACTTTTCATTAATTATTACCGAAATATTATTACTCAGAATACGTTAAAATTAAATACAAAATATGGTGTAATTTATTCAATAAATATGTCAATTTTTTAACACACATTACGGAAATTCAACAAATTTATAAGATATATGCGCATTATATGCGCAAGAGGGTCGAAGCGAAATGTGGATATTGGATGAATCTTCAGGCAGGATTCACAAGATTCTCTTGAGTCAAACGTACACCTGTTCGAAATATCTTTTTCATCATACCTTCATCGAAAGATCGATTTCAATGCCTGTAGAGCGAAGCGAAAGTGGCCGAATGCAGTCGAGTTTTCTTTTCCTCCCTAGGGAGGAAAAGTGAAACGTTCCAGGAACGTTCCATTGGGACCTGAGGGGAACCTTCCATTATTGTTATTTTTAACAACAATTATCTCGTAAGCCGTAAGAAATAGGTGAAAATGGAAGGTGATTTATTTAAAGTATTAAATAAAACAATAACCTCAACTCTCACATACCTGGGGGTATTTTACTTTATTTTGAAAAAATTAGGAAACTAACCTAATAAACCCACATACCCACGGGGATTTTTACCTTATTTGAATAATATTTTAACCATAAAAAATTATTAAGAAATATTTACCTGACGATTCCAAAGATTCTTTGACGATTCTGTACATCTCCACTGCATAAAATGCTTAAAGGAGAGTCCACAATAGAATCTGAGAAACCGACGTAGCATTGAATTGATGTAGACTTGACATAGCAGTAGCGTGTACGCGATGCGTGCGCATGTATTGCCAACTGTTTATTTTTATGTGATATTCGCGTTCCGGAGAATCAAGATTAAAATGACCACTGGTAAGAAATTAGTATTATCGGAAAATAGTCCAACATACTTCTGTCGAAACTTTCACACTGTTCGCACTACCACAAAACCGACATTAAAGCAACCCTGCACGTCAGAACCTCACTTACGATGAAATCGAAGAAATGAAAACATGAGTCGGCCATTTTAATCTTGATTCTCCGGAACAACGGAACGCGAAAGACACATAAAAATAAACAGTTAGCAATACATACGCGCGCATCGCATCCACGCTACTGCTATGTCAAGTCTACGTCAAGTCAATGCTACGTCTGTTTGTCAAATCCTATTGTGGAGTCTCCTTTAAAAAACCGTCGTGTTGTATACTGTTTAAATCGATGTATACTGCACACTACGCTCCTCCGTTACTGACCTATACTAATTGTAAGTATCATGATCGAATAAATACATGACCTAGCCACGCGCAAGTAAAAAAACTGAGCGAATCAGAACCCACCGCTTAATTTCTCCATCTTGGGCCAAGAAGGCGGCAAATGTAAGTGATTTTAAAATGTAAAATGTTAGAATTAAAATTTCTTGTGATTTTGAAATATACAAATAGTTAAAGAATATTTTCTTGATGCTAAGAAATAGGATTCAAGTAAATGCATTTTCTTGGTTCCAGAAATTCTTTTTTTGAGTGTGTGTATTAATTTGCTATGCTAATTTTGTTGTAAACAAATTTTCATGTAGAAAAATTTCATATATGTCATTTGAATTGAAATAAATTTAAATACATCAATGAAATTGCAATTACGTTTTATATTTATTAATTAAATGTTCCACAGCTTCTACAGCTCAGTCTTCATTGCTGTAATTCAGGTACTCATTTGACTAGTGATTAATATATGTAATATATTAATATATGCAGATGTATATATAATTAATATATGTTAGTAGATCTAATCAAAATTTTGTTAAAATATTAAATGACACAACAACGGATGATTGTATGGAAATTTTAAAAGTTTTTTTTTTAGAAAATCTCCCATTTAAAATTATTTTATTTCACTAATAAATTGAAAATAATGTTTGAACGATTGCCAATCATCTTTTCTATATTTCATCTAATAATAAAAAAACACCAATTACTTTTATAAATCAATATTCTTATTATTTTTTAATTAATCAAATTATTTATATGTGGCAACTATGGTGATACACCGTACGTTCCGGTGACAGTTTCACGGCGTTGCTGCCATTCAAGCGAAGTCCGAAGCGGATTCTTTAGAGCAATCAATGGGCAATCATAGGAGTCACAAATGAATCATTCATGTTTTTGTGATTCCCTGATTTCTCAGGGAATAGTCCCTCGGCTTAGACTAACTTATCACATTTAAATCAATCAATTAAATTAAAATTCATAAGATATTTCTCTAAATCTAATATGTATATTTAAAAAAAAATCAAAAACTGCACTCGGACTTATTTTCAGAGGTTAGAAATAGATTGATAAATTGTATTGTAAATAAATAAGAAAAGAAAATAAGAAAAATATATAAATAGAATATAAAAATTTTTAGTAAATCTTAAATAAAAAATTAATTATAATAAAAAATTACATACATCAAGTTTTACTTTGTACGCTGGTGCACTTATTGATGTCTGTCTTATGACGTCGCTGCAAGTAGATATAGTTACTAATTCATTTAGTCAGTTATTCTTACTCATTGAATTAGTAGATTTTTACTAATTTCTAGTAAACGAATCGACACTATTTTAATTAATAGAAAACTACTACCAATTAGTAGTTGTCTACTAATTCAGATTTAGGGAGTAGTTTTTTATGATTGGAAATTAATTTTTGTTTTGTAATTGAACTAATTAAAGTTGAAAGCTGATCTGCTTTCTTAAAAATTCATTCTTTTTTCTTTTTGTTAATGATTTCTCATTTCAGTTGAAAATTAAACTATTTTTGTAAAATTCTTTTTTTATATTAATTTTTTCTAGTATAAAGTTCAACTTTTCTTGATTGAGAATGAATCTTCTTGGTTGGATAAAACTTCTTTGGTTGAAAATTGAACTACAAGGTTGAAAGTTGAACTATAATTTGTAACTTTATGCTCAAATGAGAGATAATCGGGACTCCAGGGTACCCGCATCGAGCAGTTAGTACGGTTAGGACGCAATTTTTCATCGTATCAGATTTTGCAATGTGTTAATTATGGCGTGAACCGTCCAAACGTATAAAAAAATTCTACTCGTCAAAAATGCTCATAAAAAATTATGACAGTTGTACTGTTAGGTCTATATTAGAAAATAAAATGAGTTGCCGGCAACCAGAAGGGAAGCACTCTTGTCAGGTATATTTCTTAAGTAACTTTGCCGCACTGAGAAAAATGATTACTTGATTCAAAGAAATGTAGTACTGAATACGTCCAATCAAATATTTTTTTGATCTGAAGAAATTTTTTTTTATAACGAAAGAGAGTTTTTTGTTCGAAAAGCATCATTCCTTGAAGTAAGAAAAATTGTCTCCGATCAAACAAATATTTGATTGGACGTATTCAGTACTACATTTCTTAGAATCAAGTAATTTTTTTCTTAGTGTACTTGAGGAAAATCGATTCTTGATGAATGTTGTATTTTTCCATTCAGGACTTGAAACTATACCAATTTATTATTATTATTATTATATCATTAAGCCGTTTCCCTTTCGGGGTAGGCGTGAATTGCTCGGTTGGAAAGTAGCACTCAGCATTTTTAGTATTATTTAATTAAATTTCTATATCACTAAATGTTGATTTAAGAGTTTCAGAAAGTAGATGCTCATGTTATCACTAGGTCATTGTATCCTTTTTCGAAGTTTGATTTACAGTAGTCTTGCATTAGATTTTAATATTGCTCAATTTATTTTATCATTCATGATACTTTATTTCAATGTTCTAAGTAAGTAAATTGGATCTTGTCAGCATATCACTCTATTATGCGAAAGATGATTTCAACTTTCCTTACAGTCCATTAAAATATTTATGCAGCTTATTTTATTTCATAAATTTTAACAAGAGCTTTCGAATTATATGTTCTTCATCACAAAATAGTTGAATCAATATTATTAAAAAAATTATTACGAGGTTACCAAGTATTAATTGCTTATAGTTTATTTGGCATCTGAGCTATATCGATATAAGATTCCAAATCGCTCACTGTGATCCAATTGAGGTAATAAGATCTCTTAAGAATCTGTTGGTATTTTTCGATATTCGTGCCAAATTTTTACATGGTTTAATTAATTTACAGAGGCATGCTGTGAGATTTATGATTGTTTCTAAGTCGCTCAATCACAAAGCCTTCTGAAATCTTGCAAATGTTACAAAATTATTTTGTAGAATTAAAATTATTTGATAGGGGAGAGCGGGGCACGGGCGGCACCCTAACTTTAAGTGACTTTTTAAAACATTATTAGTATTTTTTACACTGTCAAAAAAAGCAACAATTGAAATGAATGTTTATGAATGAAATTCAATACGAATAAAATTTCAAATGAACGCGTTTAATTTGTAGGAATAAAAATAAGCAGGCGTCAAAGTGGGGCACAGAAGGTCTATTCGGGGCAGACAATTCCATACAGATGAGGCACAAATGGCACGGTAAACTCGCGAATGAAAACGAGATCGATAAATGGTACTTTTTTAAAATAGTTTTATAAAATATAATATATTTTTTATTTAATAATTAACTTTGATTACTTTTTGTAAGTTTTATTGTCACATTTCTTTTTATTTTATACAAGTTTTATTATAGCTAAAGAGCTGAGGATTCTATCCGGATACTTATACGGTTTTTGTGTCTGGTTTTAAATCTGGCTCTATGCGGAACTTGGTCGGTGTATATCATTTTTTCTATCCGGTTTTTTATTTGGTTGTATACGAAATATTTACGGTGTCCAGCCCTATTCTATTTGGCCTATCTGGTTCTTTATCCAGCTCTATGCTCTATGCTAACGCTATGAAAAATCGCCCCCGCTGGGGATTCGAACCCTACCTAAAGAACCTAAATCTAAACCGCACGCTCTAGCTATTTACGCTAATGTACCGCTTGGATTTTGTCGACAAAATCTCAGTCAAGATTTTTCGCTGAAAAGCCAGGGCTAACGGAGGGAACATTTTTTCGTTTTACACAATTTATATGAATAGGTGGGTTTAAAAATGTGCAATAAAAATATTAAAATTTAATTAATTTAAATTTTAATAGTTAAATGTTTAATTTAAATATTCACTCAATTTATGATTTCTGTTCAAACTTTATTAGTTATACTAATCTTATTTAGTAAAAATTTGGAAGTAAAGACAAAAGCAGCTATTAAAAATAATTTATTGGAACATTTCAGTTGAAAAAAATCGTTCCAGATAAAAAATAGTTGAACCTGTAATTAATATTCAAACTTTAAACTTGAACTTGAACATTAAATCAAAGGCTAGCTGAAATTAGCAGTCTTAAAAATGAAAAATTTGAAATAATAAAGCTTTTAAAATATTTGGCTAAAAGCTAGTAATTATTTATACATTTTTTCAAATATAAGAATGCACATTATATAATATAATGAATAGTATAACAGTATATTAAACTACAAAGAGGTAAGTGAAGTAAACGGTGTTTTTTTTAAATAATTTTTTTATTTTATTTCTGGAACAATATGTGAAGGGTTGCAGTATACAGCATTAGAAAAGCAAAAAAATCGAAATTTTTTAGGAGAGCGAAATAATATTCTGTAAAATCGAAATCACCATTTAAAGTTTAAAATAAAAGTTCACTCCCGAGCTGAAGTGTTTCTGAATTGAGGCCAAAAAAGTATAATTAAAAAAAATTTCCAGTTCCGAGAAAATAGCAAAGTTTAAATACTATATGGTGCTGACGGAATAAAAGACGCTTCGAGAGTCACATTTAAGGCATTATCACGGGGTAAAGATATACGAAAAATCAATTTCGACATAGAAGACTTGAACAAATATTTAATTTTTCAAAAGAGGGTAACATTCCTATAAAAAAAAAGATCAATTTTCCACAAAAAAATGAAATAGTTCAATTTTCAGTCAAAAATTAATTTTCAATAAAAGAAATAACTTTCAATATTCAAAAGTTTGTTTGTTTGAAGTTTGAAAGAATTCATATGAATACAAATATTTTCTTATTAAGCCATGTAATATTCACCTAAAAATAAAACAAACCATTCTGGAAAAAATACGTTAAGAAAGGTTAATCTACTGGTAAATGTTTTTAGTTGCAAAACAAATTATTTTCGTATTTTTTTTAATATAAACATTTATGAGTTGATAAAATTTTCTTAGCGCCTTTCATTCACTCACCCAAATTTTCAACTCTTTATCTCATTTCGTGTGGACAGGAGGATGGCGAAAAAATTGTCATGCTGCCGTTTTGGTTCCCTGCAAAATTCAAAAGCGCTTACTTGATATTAAATTTTTAAAACACAAATTTTGGTCTAGAACCTAACTGAATGATAATGTGTAACAAAATTAAAGTAATGTTAGCTGTAATATTTCAAGATAATAATATTATTAGAGAGATCGATGTTTCTAAACTTCATACTATGATGATCAATTGAAAAGAAAAAAGGCAAATTATTCTACTTACCGATAAAACGCAGGTTTTAACTATTAATTCTAAATTTTATGTCATTCGGAATAAATATGAAAATGCATACATATAGGAAAAAAATATATGTTTTTATCAAATTAAAAAAAACAGATACGCGTTCCTAGTCTTACTTTCTTCTGGACGTCATTTCGCTGGAACATACCAAAAAACGGTGCCAGGCAGTTTGATGACATACAACCATAAGCTTCAGACACCAGATTTGGAAATTATATTGTTTCGGTCATAAGTATAAGTACTTGCTTCGCATAATTTTGAATTGCAATTCGTTTCATTTAAGCCTAAAAGCCATATTTTGGTCTGCGAGATGCTGGAGTAAATATACAAAAAGAACGCGCGCTTTCACTGGTTTTTTTAATAACAAATAAATACAGTTAAGAAATAGGCAAGCAATTCTGCTTCATTATTTTAATTTTTTTTTAAATTTGTTTACAATTTTTTAGTTATTAAAACAAATCAAAAACCGTATTTTAATCTGCGACATGCTACTGTCAACATATTAAAAGAACGCGCGCTTTTAAACCTATTTTGAATAAAAAATAAATACAGTAGAAACTAGGCAAGCAATTCTGCTTCATTATTCTAATTTTTGAAATTTTTTGTAGCATTTTTTAATTGTTTAAACAAAAAAAAAACGTATTTTGATCTACGAAATGCTACTGTAAATACATTGAAAGAACGCGCGCTTTTATTCCCAGTTAAAAATAAATAAATTAGAAACTAGGCAAGCAATTATTCTGCTTCAATATATAAAATTTTGAAAAAGTCGTTTAATTTTTTTTTTTTTTCTAGTCATTTAAACATGAAAATATACCAAAAGAACGTGCACTTTTAAACCTATTCCCGATAAAAAATAAATATAGTAGAAACTAGGCAAGCAATTCTACTTCATTATTTTCATTTTGGAAATTTCTTCTAGAATTTTTTAATTATTTAAACAAAAAACCCCGTATTTTTATCGCGAAATCTTACTATAAATATATTAAAAGAACGCGCGCTTTTATTCCCAGTTGAAAATAAATCAATTAGAAACTAGGCAAGCGATTCTGCTTCATGATTTTAAATTTTGAAAAATTTTTTTTTTTTTTTTTTAGTTATTCAAACAAAAAACCCGTATTTTTATCTGCGAAATGCTATTGTAAATATATTAAAAGAAAACGCGCTTTTATACCCAGTTTAAAATAATTAAATTAGAAACTAGGCAAACAATTCTGCTTCAATATTTTAAATTTTGAAAAAATTTGTTTATTTTTTTTTAGTTATTTAAGCCTAAAAGCCATATTTTGGTCTGCGAGATGCTGGAGTAAATATACAAAAAGAACGCGCGCTTTCACTGGTAATGCCTAACTTAAGAAGTCGAAAAAGAAGTGGAGACAGCGACTCTCCATCTTCATCAAGTAGCGATACTGGAACTGTGATTCCAAAACCCAAAAGTAGGAAACGAACTTCGAATAAGTACCCTGTTTATCCGCGTGTGATGGCTTCTACGAGTTCTGTGGTTCCTTTCAATAACAATACAGACGAAGATTTGGCTGATGTAAAGAAGAAACCCGAAGAAACAGTCCCAGAATATGGCGCGAGAGTAAATATAACCTTAAACAAATTGATTTCCCAAGTACTTGGAAATAGTCCTGGTGAAGAAGGCATCGGGATGTGCAAAGCCTATAAATCCACTGCAATCGGAAACTTTTTGCACGGATTAGATTACAACATTTATTCTCACCTAAAAGATAAGGAAATAAATACCCTGGATAAAGCCATCGCACTTGCGAATCAAGAAGACCTTAAATTTAGAAGTTGGAAAAGAGTGCATGGAGAAACTTCAACACCATCTACGAATAAAAACTTTAGCTCAGGAGAAACTGAGAGAAATATGTTTAATAAGCGAATCACCCACTTGCGTATAGAGAATAAGACCGGAAATAGAAATAATGGGACCAAAATTATCGAATGCTATTACTGTCACAAATTAGGACATATAAGGAAAAAATGTCCGTTACTTTATAAAATCAATTCTGGAAAGGATCAAAATACAGTGAAAACTCTCCTATTCCCCTGACCTTGAAACGAATCGATTGAAAACGATTCTTTTATTCCCTAGCTGGAGGGGGCCCCACCCTTACCGCGAGTGGGAAGTTTATTTTTATCCGCGACGTTCATTGGCTGCCCCGTTCTTGTATCGATACGCCGTCCGTCGCTACTTTTCCATGCGGAAAGCGCCGGTGATTTGAAATAAATAATAAATATTATCAATAATAATACAAATAAATACACCTGACATTCCTAGAACTGCTGGCCCACGTAGTTTCTCAGCTGAAGGGGTGATAGACGGTTGCGACTCTCGCGTCGGAAGGGTTGCCGTGTGCGAGTACTAAGTCGAATATATTGCGCAATATTATGGAAAACAGCGCCTTGTCTTCACCGACTGGGCAACCCGTCTTGCCTTAATTGGCTGGGCAACAGCGCCTTGTCTTAACCGACTGGGCAACCCGTCTTGCCAGAATAGCCTGAGCAACAGCGCCTTGTCTCCACCGACTGGGCAAACCGTCTTGCCTTGATAGGCTGGCAACCGCGCCTTGTTTTAACCGACTAGGCAACCCGCCTTACCTTAATTGGCTGGGCAACAGCGCCTTGTCTTCACCGACTCGGTAACCCGTCTTGCCTTAATTGTCTGGGCAACAGCGCCTTGTCTTAACCGACTGGGCAACCCGTCTTGCCATAATAGGCTGAGCAACAGCGCCTTGTCTTCACCGACTTGGCAACCCGTCTTGCCATGATTGGTTGAACTGTGTGGGATCTCAAAATCCAACCTTCTACGTCCTCGTCGTGGATCCTGGAGGCTACATATAAAATTTGTAGCGACTGAATAACGGCAATAGTAAATGCATTTATCGCGAGTACTTCATTTTAATAAATGTAATTAGAACTTCTTTTAGACTTTTGTTATAGTTATTTACAATTTTTTCAATGAATAACCTGTATGATCCCTACATGACCTTCACACCCCAGGGATATGAGTTTGCGACAATAAAATAGAGGTATAGAATGCAGAATTTCTCGCACTAGTGTTACATTTGCGGTGTTAAAAAGGGTATTACTGCGCATATATTTTTGGCTCAACTGGAGCTAATCTCCTCAAGTATCTAGAGAGAAAAATAGCATACACTCTAAAAATTGGCCCTTTTCGCATCCACACATAGTGATATTTGAACCCCAATTACACCACGAAAATCTCATTTTTTACAGTTGTGGTAATTGAGACTTTTGATCACCATGACACGAACTACATTTTCCCTCAATTACAAACAAATTAGCCGAATCAGGGACGACCTGCTGGAGTGCTATGATACTAGTATGGCCCCTGAACGAAAAGGATCCATGGCGCGACTGGATGCTCTGTGGTGCGCGAAACACCCAGAGCTCTCGCATTTTTCGCATAAACGTCTGCGAAACCGTGCCGAGGAACTCTCGAATCGCCGGTTCTGATTTTTGTTGGGAATAAGTCGAATAAATCTGAATTGTTCAAGTTGGTATCCGAGAACACGTAAAGATGAATGTCTGTTAGGAGCAGACATGGATCTGATATGAAGAGAAGGTTCTACACAAGGCGACCTGGACCTGGCGCGTAGAGAAGGCTCGACAATACGATTAGAGCTGACAGAGGAACCTGGAGAAATACTTCCGGCAGGAAGAAGAGAACTTTCAGGAGATTGATGTATATTAGGAGAATAGGAAGGTCTGCCCCGAGAAACACCAGGAATAGGATCGCCATTAGGTAGGCACTCGAACTGTGAAGCGAACTCTGTAACAAGAAATAAATGATTAAATTTTACTTGTGTATTCTCTTTCGTTATATTTTTTCAATTTGCGGTTCTTAGCGGCAAATAACAGCCTGTATAGCATGTGTGAAAGACTGGCCTATTTTCTGGTTTTGGCAAATCTTTGATTCTCAACTTCCACTCTCTGCTTTATTTAGGAAAGTGTATGGAAGCACATTAAACTTCGATAATTTGAAGTCTGACATCTCCTTTTTATAATAAGGCGAATAACGTAATGAAATATTCGCTGGTACTTAATTCTTCATAAAAAATGTAGAACCGTGCCCAAGATGAAGATCCATCTGTCGAGCGGCTATCAAACTTCTCTTCTTTCTTAATGCATAGGACGTAAGAAGTATAAGACTGCTGTCGCCACTTGGACGACCGATTTTCGCCTTGAGCACGCTTTCACATTTTTCATGAAAGTTCAATAACAGGTAAATATTTTGTTATGTTCTGAGTCTAATATTGAAGAGAAAATTTTAGACTTCATTGAGCAGACATATATTATCTGATTATATTCACCAATAGAATTCAGGATGACAGCGAAGGATAATATGATAATAGAGACAATCTTCATCTTTTTTTATGAGAGGAAAAACTGGTTAGTTCAATTATAAAGAATTTGAATAACAAAGGAACGGCGAAATATTCTAGTGGTTTGTTAGATTTTATGATACATATTTGGCTTGGTCTTTATCTCACAGGTTATAGGATTATCATTCTGGCTCTTGCGACTGATTGTGAATTCTAGTTTTAATTTTTTCTAAAATATTTGTTGTTGTGACTCGTGATATTTCATTCGAAGTTAAACTATCCAAAATAAAACTTTCGTCTATATTCACACTTTAAAATATTTATGTACATGATCCAGGCAGCGAGAATTGACCCTGTAATCCCTACGCACAAATCGGGCTCTAAACCGCTAAGTTACTCGATCAATTGGGAGACAGCTTTTTCAAGTCCATAAAACAAGCGACTTTTTTAAAGCCAGTTTTCTCAAAACAGACCAAAAATATTGTTCAAAATTCAAAACTTTGACTCCGTTACGCAAGAGTGAAATAATTTGACTTTACATTCTCATCATAATGAGAAGGTATTGTTTTTATGTGAAAACTGAATATCGCGGATTTCTTTAAATCTCCACGTTTCGACACCTCCTGAATAAAAAAAAAACGGTTTTACGATGGTGTCTCTCTGTCGCTGCCGTTATCGTTGTTGTCATCGTTGTCGTATGTATACCGGATAAGTTTTAAAGACTATTCGGATTGTGCTGTGCTTCGGCACATGCTTTAAGCAACCATAAAGAAAGATCGAGTTCGTTAACCAGCTATTATTGATGGGAATTCAAAAAGTTAAAGCATTAAAAAATTTTTGAGACCATTTTTTTCTACACGTAAAAATTCAATGTACAGCTATTTGTAGTACTCGGAGACTCAAACAACTCATCCTTGAGACTTTTTCCGACCAAAAGAAAATTATCAGAGTTGTAGTATTTTCAAAATAAACAAAAAAATAAAAAAACGAAAATGAACATTTTAAGCCAAATAACGCTCGATATGAAAAAAAGTCACCATAAGAAAAACGTCAGTTTTTGAAAGCCCTACAAGTTTGTCATAACAACGTTCTGAATTTTCTTGAAAAATCGAAGATTCAAATTTTGATCGCACAGAAAATAATGGAAAATAAATTATTCCATTTTGTGGTGAAACTATACAAGGTACGGAAATAGATGATTCGACAAAAATTGTGCACCCTAGAAAGATCTACAAACTTGTTATTTCGAGATAATTTTTCACAATACTATTCCATGAAGTGTTACCTATTGTTTCTTCAGAAACTTCTGATGTTTTTGAACCTGTATCCACAGCTGATTTAAATGAAGTTTCAGCATCATCTTCCGACTGCGAATCTTCCTCAGATTCACTCTTTACTTCATTCTTGACTTTATCCTTGACTTCATCCCCAAATGGATCAATTATTTTCACAGTTTCAAAACCATTTACTATTTTCTCAAGTGGTGTGATGATTGGCTTAAAGGTGTAGACATGGTAATGCCACAGTGTTCAAAGTGTAAATATTTCTATGTAATCATTGAATATATATATATATATATATATATATATATTGCTCTTCCAGATTAAAAAAACAGTCAAAATCTTTTCTATATCTACCTTGGTTTAGATGTCTGTCCTTATCAATTACAACAAATCCATGCTTATCATCATTTCAGCAAGTTAAGCACATTTGTTTACATTGCGAAAAAGACATGTCAGTAATAAAATGATCATTATATATATTCCTCAGATTCATCTCATCTTGTTTAAACAATACAAGCAAATTAACATTATCACGTATAATATGTTTAGGAATACAAGCATATGTCTGGCTCAGATGGAAACAGTCAACATCCTTGTGCCTCCCCATTGAAAAATATGCTTCTATATTATCTTGTTCTTCACAAGCTACATCATCAAATACAAACACTCAATTTGAATTAGCTTCACTTGGTATTACAACATCATCATGCTCATTGAAAGGATGGTACTCAACGCCATCTACTGAGTGAAGAACTTCTCCTAAAAATTTATATTTTGGTTGATATGAAGATTTAGAGTAAACGTACACATTTTCAAATCTCAATCACATTTTGAATAAGAGAATCGAAGTTACCAATGGGTAGTTTTACAGGTTGTGTTTTAAACTGCATCTTCACTATGACTGAATGAACAACTATAAATGTCAGGTTTATATAAGTTCACTCTTTAGTCTGAAAGTATCTCTCAAACAGATATGATCGTTCACGGTGACAAACCTAGAGTCAGTCGTAAGCGAACCTCGAAAGTAGATTTTCACGCCATGCGACCTGTATGTGACAAAGGAAAATGGTTACCTTGACTTTTAATCCGTTTTTCGTGCATAGATCTAGAATCCGGCACTGAAGCAAATAAGATTTTTGCCATCGAAAGAGCGGAGGTTCCCGGAGTTTTTATGTGCACAAACTATTGCACAACCACCAGAACTAATCTATTTTTATGATATTAAATACATTCAGGATGGCTTTGAAACATGGAGAAGATAAATAATTTTTTTAACATGGTTGTGTATAAATACCGGTACAGACAAAAAAAAGCGCGATATCACTTGAAAAATAACAAAAATTTGGTTGTATTTTAAAAATGAATTTTGAAAAAAAAAATAAAATAAAGATAGCAATCGTAATTTTGGAAATTTTAGATATTTTGAAAATGTTTCGAAACAAGGTGATTTTTTTTTAAATTTTGGATACTTTGTATTTTTTTACATTCACGGAAAATAAACGAAACTTAAAGTTTTTAATTTTTCAACATTTCAAAAGTTTCAAAAAAATCCCAACATTTTTTTAACATTTCCAAAAATCCACAAAATTGAAAACAATTTCCATATTGTTTTGAAAATGGCTTATATAACATTTTATTAACATTTAATTTTATAAGTATTAAACATAGGAAAATTAAATGTTATTAGAAAGAATTCTGCCCTCATAGTGACTGCAGACTCTGCGTCAAATTCTCACGGCATTGCGTGATGCACAGTGTGTTGGCCAAATGCGACTCACAGCGCTCGCAGATGTGTGCTCGACAGTCCATGCTGGCGACATGAGTGCGTTATCGCACGCAGAACCTAACAATCACAATCTGCGGGTGATCTGCGTGGCACAATTGTTATCTGGGGTATATTTACCCACAAACGGATTACTGTGGAGTCTCGCATATTTTTGTCTCCCTTATTTCCAGTCATCTTCATTTCCCGTCGGCTGTAGACGGTTAATTCCATTTGCGTACTCTAACCTGAAATTTCGGACAGTTGCTTGTATTTCGTGAAACTGAAAGGTCTTCAACCGATAAAAGGATGAAGAAACAGAATTGCGGTTAAAATTTTATTCATCGACCCTTATACCCATCAGAAATTTAGGGCGATAGCAAAAGTACTTCCCGGGGAAGCAGATGTCAAAAACGAAATTCCACATAAAAATGAAATAAACATTTGAGAGAAATCTCAAATGATTGTCTCAGTACCTCCGGCGATACAATAATAAAATCCATTTTCCGCACTACCAGGATTTTAATTTTCCAAAAATTAATTGAACTATTTGGAGGCGTATTGGTTCGTAACAGACAGTTGGTGGCAGCGGGTAGGGTTACCATTTTTTTATCCTACTTTTGATCTGCTAAATTAACCTTTTTTCTTCTAAAGATTGGGTTTCCTATGTTTGTGATTTTTACAGGCAATCCGCGATTACCTAAAGACTTCTAAAAGTTCTGTGTGGATTTCTCAAATTTAGAATTGATATTTACTTCACATTTTCCTGCTGTTGTACAATTAACTGTGAAGACCTTCTGTGGATTCGTGAAGTTTGACTGCGAAAAGGCTAGACGCGCTCCCCGGCAGTCGAAACCTTTTCCAAGGTTCAGGTAATAACGCGTAAGGGCGATTACCTGCACGTGTCCAAATTAAATATTTTCATTAAAAATACTGGTTATTAGGAAAAATCTTTCCTATTTGTTAAAGTCCTAATTCGAGTTGCAAGGAGGCTAGACGCGCTTACCGGCAGTCGAAACCTCTTCTAAGGTTCAAGTGACAACGCGTAAAGGCGATCTCTTGAATGGATTCGGATTACCAATTTTAGCAAAAAGAGATATTTTCAATAAAATTCCGAAAGAAGTTCAAGAATTTTTAGTTAGTATTTTTGACTGGAATTTTAATCCGAACTGCAAAAAGGCTAGACGCGCTTACCGGCAGTCGAAACCTTTTCTAAGGTTCAGGTAACAACGCGTAAAGCCGATTACCTGAACGAGTCCGAATGAAATGTTTCCGTTAAGGGTACTGATTATTAATAAAAGCATTGGTTGAATTTATAATTTGAGTTGCAAAAAGGCTAGACGCGCTTACCGGCAGTCGAAACCTTTTCTAAGGTTCAGGTAACAACGCGTAATATGTTTTTGTACATTTTAATCAGAATTGTCAACATTAGCTGAATCGAGTTGAAATTCAACATTTATCTTTACAAATTAGCCATGTAATACGAACAAAGTATTACTTTGCAACTATCACCCCCATAAGTATGTTTGATAGGGTCCCAAAAAAAAACCCATAAGTTACAAAGATGGGTTTTGCGAGTTTTCGGCGCCAGTTATGACTTTTTCACGTTTTCTTGTAAAGCGAAACTGATAATTAGATGTATGATGGATTGTTCAAACAATTTATTATTGATTATAGCAATTTTCTCTTCAAATAGAGACAGAAAGTCACGGTTTTTTCAACAAGTTCCCTGGTTTCGTCCAACTTCCAAGTAGAGTGAAGTAATAGCTCAACAATTTCAACGAAAATAATTTTTTAAACATTTTATTCTCATTATTAATCATATTGTGTTTAAAGAACAATAGAAATCGCAATTTTTTCTCAAATTTTCAACTTTTTGTGCACTTTTCACTTGGAGTAAGTTGGCATTCAATTTATTTTAGCAAGAGTAATAATTGTTCAAACAAATCATCATTGTTTATAGCTATCTTGTTCCGTAGTAATAGTAGATAATTGCGGTTTTTCCCGAAAGTTTTAAATCTTTGTCCACTTTTCAATCGGAGCGAAGTAACAATTAATTCAAGTTAACAATAATGATTAATTAAACAATTTTTTATCATTATTAAGAATACTGTCTTTGCTTAACGTTACAAAGTTGCGGGTTTTTGCTATATTTTCAACTACACTCATTCTTCGAACGAGGGCCGCTCTCCGGGGTAGACGGCCTACCTTCGAAAGCAATTAAAATGCGACGAGCGTGCACTATTACGTCACCACTCAGAAGCGCCGGCACTTCAGTTTAGGGCGTTTAGGCTATCAAGGGACGCACGGGGGGGGGGGGCAGAATCAGCCGAGCGTGAAAACGGCCCTCGTTCGAAAGGCCCTCGTTCGAAGGATGAGTGTAATTCAATTTTGAGATTCTTCAATTTAAAAAAATGTTTAATTTTTAGCACTTCGACTTAGAAATCACACAATATTACCGCGGTCCTACTGGGAGCCGATGTCATTGTTTAGATGACAGTTGCTCCCAGTGGGACCCTGCGGTGGTTGTTAACCTTTGGTTTTTAAATATATATATATATATATATATATATGCTGGTTAAGTCCACCGGGCATAAAGATATTTTTTTTCGTAAAAATATACAATAAAAATCGCTGTTTTCGTCGATTTTACGTCTATTTTTGCGTTTTTTTGGAAAATATGAGCCAACTGGGGTATTTGGACCCCGGATTCGGATTCAGCGACCCCAAACACATATAGATATGCCGGTGTAGTCCGCCGGGCAGACCACTTTTTTTTGTGTGCCGGTGTTCATAATATAGTATGTATATAGTTGTATATAGTGTTCATGAAGTAAGGGATACTATCCTGGGCAAACATGAAACTAGTTTGGCGAATGTCAGCAGTAAGCTACGAGAAGTATTTTTCTTTCTACCTAGAAGCAATTGACACTGGAACTGGGTATTTCACGGAAAATGTGTTTTTAATGGGATAATTATATTGCATTTGGTTTTTATTACACTATTGCGTATAAATTATTGCGTCATAAGCTAAAAATAAAGATGGCCCCTCATCATCATGGAATTGCATACATCTGAGTGGCCAACAAGTAGTTTTTAATTTTTTTTAACCCTCCGTTTACACACTTCCTTTTCTCACCTTCCGTTTACACACCGGGCCTTTTAATTTCTATTCAGTTTTTGAACTGTTTTTGGTTTTCAAGAAATCGAGTGAAATTCAGGATTATTTTTTTAAGTGTCTACTACACGATACAATTGTTGTTAGTGTCAATCGTCAAAAACTTTTGAAAATAAAAATTGAAATTTGGTAAAAATATAGAAAAAAATCGATACTTGTTAAAAAATTCGTAATTTTGCAACAAATAAAATTTAAAAAAAATCGTTGCAGGGTTTTAAAGCTTAGACTCTTCGAAAAAAAAATATTGGCCCACTGGCAGCGGCTTTAGAAAGTTGAATTATTTGAAGACCTGAATAATAAGAATATTTTACAGTGATTCATGCAGGTAATTCCATAGAAAAAGCAATATAATATAATAATAATAATATATATATATACATATATAATAATAACAATTAATGTAAAATGAAATTGAAGATGATTGTGCTATCTCTTGTAATTTGAATTGCTTGGAAATTTCAATAAGTACAAGAGGGTAATAATTGACTATGACAAACTTAAAATTTAGTAGTTTTTAATCAATATTGCTAGGAGATCGATTGATGGAAGTGTTAGTGTGAAGTCATAGCAGGATGGTATTGTTGCGACTTCAAACTAACATTTACATTTTACATCAATGGGGATCCTAGCAATATTAGTTAAGAACTAATAAATTTCAAGTTTTTATAACTAATTATTACTCTATTGTATTTGTTTAAATGTTCCGAACAATTTAGGCCAAAATAAAACTCTCTACTATATAAATTACAAGAGATAGCACAGTCATCTTCAATTGCATTTTACGTTAATTGTTATTAATATATAAACATTTATTTTTCGCATATGTATAGTCAAAATACCAAAGCATTTATGTTTTTTTTTTCTTCAAATTTTTGACATTGAAAGTCAAGCTACGGCAGAGAGACGCGAAAATCCACGGCTTTCATCTTTTTGAGAAAGCTATTTTTCAAGCAAATTTTCTTATATAAACAAATATGGACTTGTCTTATGCACCATAAAGTAAGCTTTATCATCACAAGTTGTGCTTTTTTGTGATTTTTCTTTTACGAGTAATTTAAAAAAATGGAGAGCAGTTTTGGAGGAGCCTTTGTAAAGTGAACGGATGACAAGTGACAACTAGTCGCTAGCCATTCAGCCGCGGGAAAACTAGTCGGCAGGACATTTAGTGGCCAGGACAACTAGTAGCCGGACCACAAGTCGCTGGAACATCTAGTCGCTAGGCGTAGTCCCCCAGCACTTTTAGTCGCTGGAAAGTTTTGTTATAAATCATATCAAAATATAACATAAGGGACTAATAATATTTAAATACCATTATATTATACATAATTATATCATGAAGCCGTTTCCCTTTCGGGGTAGGCGTGAATTGCTCGGTTGGAAAGTAGTGATGTGTGGATGGGTATATAGGTGATACATCCGATGGGCAGCAGGAGAGCAGAGTTCTGGCTGTTGGTTCTGGGTCCACCCCTGGGTTGGCATTGGATTACCCGATGGAATCGGAGCTGGCCCAGGGCCTGGGCCCAGAAACAAGCCTGGATTGGTCGACCAAGTCGAGGGGCCTCCGCCCCGCGAAGCCGACGTTAGACTCGGGACCTGGGGCAACCCCAACTGAGCCGAGACGCGAAGGTCGAACTTCGCTGTAGACGGCGGTCACTCTGGCTTTCTACTCTCATCAGGCGACGACATCATGGGGCGCTCCAACCCAATAGATGATATCCGAGCAGGGGGCGGGGGTAGCCCGAGCAGGGCTGAGACATAAGCATCGATGCTCGCAAGGGGGAAGGCATTTCATAATCCCTCAAAGGAAAGGGATATGGAGACCTCTCTTCGATAACTCGGCCTCCCTGATCACGCCCCCCCCCCTGTGCCATCTCCGTCCTCCAATTCCCACCGAGAGACTCCTACCTCCATCTTCGGCTTCGAGGTGGGGGAGGGTTTGGAGGGAGCACTATTTTCTTCCAAGTCGCCTGCTTCCGCGGGGCCCCTCCTCCGTATTTTCGGCTTCGGGTGGAACAAAGCCCTCGGTATGGCTCCTTTGGAGCTTACGGGGTCATCCCGGACTACGGCGATGGACGAGTTGCACGATCGGGACGCCTAGGGGATGACGCCGAGGTCTTCCCCTCTTGCGGCCTGGAGGCTGTTCTCCGCTCGAGCCACCTCCGGCTCCTGTCGGACTTCCCGCTGTCGCGAAACCTCCCGCTCTAGCGGAACCTCCGGTTCCGGTTGGACTGCCGGTTCCGGATGAACCACCGGTTCCGGCAGAACATTCGGTTCCGGCAGAACCTCTGGTTCCGGTAGAACCTGATTTTCTTGGTCTTCCCCGTTTCTTCCGCTGGCTTCCTCTAGTTCTGGTACCGTCACTGGCCGGTAGCAGCGATTCTGCGGTACCGTCGGGAAGGATGGGAACCGATCCCTCCGGTCTATTGGTTCGCGCTCGTGGCGAAACAAGGGGGCTTGGTTGGCATCGCGGGGTCTATAGGAATGTAATTTTTAACGTTTTTTTTCTTTAAGTTTTGAGATTCACAATCATTAATTGGTCAATGTTAACGACTTTTGATTTGAAATTCGTTAATGTTGAAAATTTTCAATTCAAGACCCTTCGCTATTTTTTTTCTTCTCAAACTTGTTGTCTAGTTGAAAAGAACCCGGTTTACCATCTTAGCAACGGACTAAGTCAAGCGACTGACGAGATGAGGATGTAATTATTTAACTTAATACGATGTTTAAAATCATCTTTGATGATGTCTAGGTACAAAATTAGGAGCATGGTGTAGTTTGCAGTTTGTCATTAAACGCTGTTATGCGTATACAGCGACCATGAGTGTTGGAGGTGATAACAGTCGCCTCTGGATGCTTTCTTAGATCTACCATGTATCACTCTATAGGGTTTTGTCACTTACTTTCTCATGGCGGCTGCCTCTCCCCTACTGACTCCTAAATACTCAAAATGTTCAGTGCAGTTGGATTTTTTATTATTTTTCAAAGTGTGCACGTGGCTGTCCCGGTATATATTATCAGTCACGGCCGCATTATTCAAATGCAATCCAGTGATTTGATAAGAGCGCGTGTGCCTTGGCATATTGGGAAAATCCCTCATTCACGGTCCCTAATTCTCATCTGGTTAAATGCACTGTTCTGCATTTATCTAGTCTGAACTCCATGTGCATATCATTAGAAAACTGCTTTGTGACATCGGTCACTGGCTGCAGTTTCTGGTCTGAACTAGCGTATAGCTTCTGGTCATCCATGCATAGAAGACGGGTCACTTGATGACGTTTCTCGTCATCATGTATTTGGAACCCATGAGACATGGTATTTATTGTTTTGCTCAGTGGGTTCAACGCTAAACCGAACCATAATGCACTAAAGGAGTCTCCTTGTAATATACCTGATGCATGCGTATTGATCTATTTATCCTTGATTGTCTCTGATCAAAATACTTTATTTCCATACCCAAAGCATCATCCCACGACTTAGCAAGTCAATAATGCGTGGGCAAGTTATGTATATTTTCAAGACTTCAAGCAAATAGTCATGTGGCTGTTTTCTACGTAAAATACTTCACTTAGGTATTTTACGTCAAAAACCTCCAGTTACGCGTAACTGCACATCCCTGCCAGGACGTAACATATTTCTGGTGACAGCGGTGGGATTGCTGTACCTGGATTTGGGATTTGAAAAATAAATAAATATTTTGCATATCTGGAGTGAAAATTAAAATTGTATTTCAATTAGAAACAGTGGAAGTGTTGTAAAATGGTCACGCCTCTAAAAGTGAAGTTAAAAGAATAATAATATTTAGTGAATAAAAAGTTTGGGAATCATTCAACAATAATAATCTGGATCCGGTTTTGGGACTTCCAACGTAGATTTGTAATCGCTTTAGTAATTTGGATTGAAATCTCAGTTTCTGGAAATGTTTTGGTAATTACCTGCAGAGGATTCTGGGCAGAATCCATGGACTTTTAAAGAAAATTTTTGACAATTTGGGGGTCGCTGAGGGGGGGGGGGATCGAGTAGCTCCTCAGTACGACTCTACAATTTGAAAAATGAAATCCAATTTGACATAACTGCAAATTTTATTTTTGGGAGTCGAATCCTTTTAAGCTGAGTCAATAAAGGGTTGGTTTATAGTAGCCCCTTGATTTGACTTTGTAACATTATCAAATTCTCTAACCGGGGATCGTTCTTATGTTCACTAATATTTTCGGTTTAATTATAACTGCAGTGGCTGATTCTAGTTAAAGATCTTAATTTACTGAAAATTACATTAATTATTAGTAATGGTAGTGTTGCATTTTGAACTTACCTCATTAATATTTATTATCATTGAGACATTATTTCAATTTGCGTTTACTTTTTCCTGCCCAGTAAATTGCAACCAACGATATAAGTTGATCCCAATACTGATAGGACGTTAAAACTAGCGCTAAACATTTTGTAACCAAATTTGAGAATAAAAAAAACTACAATTTTATAAGATCAATTCTTACAATAACAAGTCTCCTACTGAGTTTTAAATAGTTATTTTAAAACAAAAACGACAGATTGTGGATTCACTCAAGGGAGAGATGATTGCGTATTTTAATGATCAATTGAATTCTAAAAATGAATACAGGAAAGACGAGTCTCTCGCCCTTCCTTCAGTTTTGGGGAAGCCCCCCCCCCCCCCCCGCCCCACGTACAATTTCGACATGATAAATTCTTATTTGCTTTTCATTAGTCTACGGAAATGTAGGCAGCACTTTACTTTCGGAAGATTTTCAGGAAACTAAAAATTAATTAATTCGATACCAAGTTAAAATTTTCGATCAAAATGGGAATTTGAAATTGAAATACCACATTGGACAAATATATAAAGGCTGTTCCACATATAATAATTTGAACTTAACTTAATATAAATGAAACTCAAGTCGGGTACAATCAAGAAAATAATGACTAAACCCACTTAAACAGAAAGCGATCACGATAACTTGGATTTGGAGTGTGCCCGCTGCACTTCCAATCCAAAATATTAACTCGGATAAGGCCACAACGAGACCAAGAACCGACATTATGGTCCCAACTCCACCCAAAAACACTGGCGCTATCCATAAAATAATAAATAAATCGATAGTTTGCGGTGAGGCGAAAAAAAAATGGAAACCCCAATGAATATAAATAGGTCAGACAAAGACAGATTAACTAGAAACAACCTAACCCCACTCCATGACATTAATCAAATCCCTAACAGAACCTTTGACCCAACAAACAATACTCTCTTCTGGGATAACGAAATTTACCCACAATAGGCGCGTCCGTAGAAAGGGGTAGAATAAGAAAAGAAAGAAACGAAACCGTTCATCTAGAAAATAGAAATAGGTCAGAAAATCGTCCCCAAACCAACAACGAAACTTTTGATTGCGATTTTTTTTGGAAAATGATACACAGTTCATTTTAGAAACAGATGAAATTTTAGAAAACGTAGAGTTTCATAAATTTATGAACTACCAAAAAGAAAGAATCTTTAAAGAAAGGTAAAAAAGGACAAATGCTTATATTAGACACTTATATCGGCTTTCTTGTAATTGGGCCCTAGTTTTTTTTTATGAAATTTTGAAAATCACGATTTTCGTGCTATACGAGTATCTACCGTGGCGCACGAGATTTTCCCAACCGAAGTCAGTGGTAATATAATATATGTATATATATTATATATATAATAATAATATACAATTCATTATTATAATAATATTCATATTTTTTAATTAGAGTGATAAGTGGTGTTTTTGTTTACAAAAAATTTCATAAGGAGAAGGATATGAAATATTATCATGTAAATAATGAAAAAATAAAAGATAAAAATAATAAAACATTTTTTTGTACTGTTTGCATGATGTAAAAATAATTCACACTTTTACCATTCATTCGACAGTAATATCCTTTGCATTAGTAAAAGTGGTAATGATTGAAAACCCAATTTTTTCATATTAAAATAATTGTCAAAAATGAATATTTTAGCTTCATTCATATAAATTGAATAGTCAATTGCAATAAAAAATTGGAATAAAGAAACATTTGGCGATAATGGAGGTAGCAAGAATCGAACTCAGACTTTCATATAACCGGAACTATACTAAAATATGATTCTAATTTAAATTATATTGTTAAATAATTCTTACTCTACCTGATATTTGTAGGGAAGAGTATCACGAGAAAAGAATACATCACACTTAAAGCTGTGCTCATAGCCGCTACAAAAATGCAGGACAATATTACATTTTCCATGTAAGATTTCGCAAAATAGAGACCGGTTGTCACAACCAAGGATGTTCCCAAAAGTGTCACTGAAAAAAGAAAAAGCCAAAGAGTAATAAATTATTACACGTGAAAAATTTGGTTATATTGTAATAAGATTTTTCAAAGACATACCATTTCTGTACGAATCTTTTTATCCGAGAAAATAATTAATCAAAATATTTTTTAGGCATTCAAGGCTTTCAAATATTAATTATAACTGATTTGATTTTATATAAGGACATTCTTTACAACAATAATTAAGATGCTCCCACATTAAACTAACTGAATTAAAGAATTCAAACGAATTTACAAGAATTAAAAAAAGTTATAAACAAGTGTACGACATTCAGTAGTAGTTTATCCTTTGTTTAAATAAGGAAAAAAATTATAAAATTACCTGCGAAAAATCTGAAGCCAAGTTTATCGACTAGCAGTGGTAATAAAATATTAGGAATTAATAAAACAGATATTTGAAATACGCTTCAAAATTTCTACACGGATCATATGAATACAACTTTCCCTTGAATAAGTTACTAAGAGTCTTCAGTGAGGTGTCAGAAATGCAGCAATTGTTATTGTTATTCTATTCTTTGTTTTTGTCTCTTGTGTGAAATAGTTTTTTTTTTGTTTAAATTATTTTTCTTAAGCATTGGGAAAAGAGCAAAAATAATTAACTTAAAACAATAATACTAGTCGAAAAATAATTTTTGTTGTGATTAACTCATTATTTGTTCATAAATAAAAAGGCGATGCTGAGTCAAAGATTTTAGAAAAAACCGCCACTTTCTAGCACTTATATGAGAAAAGATAGTTATAAACAATAATAAATTATTTAAACAACTTCGCGGTTAATTTTAATTAATTATTACCTCACTAAATGAAAAAAGTACAGAAAGATAAAAATTGCCGATAAATCGAAACTATGAGGCGCAATCGATATAGATGAGGATATTCATAAACAATAATGATTTGTTTAATCAATTATTTTCGCTAAATCTAATTGATTATCAAGTCATGCCTCATAAAAAACAGGCAAACAGTTGAAAATTTCAGAAAAAAACGCAACATTCTACCAATTGAGCAAAAAAAATATTATCAACAATGATAATAAATTGTTTCAACAATTATTTTGTTAACTTGAATTCATTATTACTTCAGTCCGAATGAAAATTAAACAAAAAGCGAGAAATTAAAACAAACGCACCTTTCTAGCCTTATTCAAACATAATATTATTATTAATCATAATAAATTGTTTAAACAATTATTTTGTTAACTTGAATTTATTATTACTTCACTCCAAATAAAAATTGGATAATAAGCCAGAAATAAAAAAAGCCGCATCTTTCTAGCATTATTTAAATATAATATTATTATCAATTATTATAAATTGTTCAAACAATGATTTTGTTAACTATAATTTATTATTACTTCACTTCAAATGAAAATTGGACAAAAAGCCAGAAATTAAAAAAAAAACGCATCTTTCTAGCATTATTCAAATATAATATTATTACTAATTATGGGTGCATCAAAGAACTTTCAACTTTCACGCACTGTGTTTTACTATACATGTATATTAATTCTACAAGATGATGGTTTATTAAATTTACTACATGTATATGCATATTGCTTCCATTACATTTATAGCAAAATCGCTATAAAAATTTCTAACAGTGTAATGTCTGGATTATATACTTTGCCTGCAACATATATATATACTACTACTACTACTGCTACTACTCTCCAATATGGCAAAGACGTCGCCATCAAATTCTGATAATACAATTTGTTCTTTGATTGGAATAAGCACACATTGATTATATCCTACTAATAAGTTTCTTTGTTTATTAGCAGAAAAAGTATATGTTTGCAGTACAAATATCCAGTGTGGATTCGTGTATGAGATTCAAACTATTATTTAAATTTCATTCGATGTTTAAATCGGAC
This sequence comes from Andricus grossulariae, assembly GCA_011634705.1. Classification (NCBI taxonomy): domain Eukaryota; kingdom Metazoa; phylum Arthropoda; class Insecta; order Hymenoptera; family Cynipidae; genus Andricus; species Andricus grossulariae. The sequence continues at coordinate 217,553,393 of JAABKJ010075445.1, forward strand.
CCAGCATACAAATTTATCAAGGCTCTTGGGCAACGTCACTTTTCACTGGATTCAGGTTATTTTAGATCAAATGTATTCATTTCCTTATTTGATACTTTTCAGTATTTTAAGTATTGATTATGACTATAAGAATTTGGTAAATTTCTTCATATTTGCTTTAATTTAATTTGATATTGTACCAAGAAACCGATTCCCTGAGAACGGCAATCAAATCCGAACTCAAGAGAAACAAATATCAAGGCTTAATGTCTCTGTTTGTTAAATTTTTTAAGAAGAAAATCAGAAACACAATTTTAACAAGTCAATCTGTGCAAAAATTTATTTTCGAGCAAGAAAAAAGGATTTAGAAACATTGTGAATCCAAAAATCAGTTGTTTAAAAAAAAAAAACATTCGAAAAGTTCAATATATGCACAAAGAATTACATAGAAAGGCCTGAAAATATGTATGCAAACAAAATTGTAATCGGCTCCTTAGAGACAAGTATATAACAAGAGGGTTTAATTTTATAGGATACCACGAACACCTATTTCTATCTTAAGCTTAAATTTAGTAATGTATGTACATATGAGACTGAAGTTTCTTATCGTACTGTTATTTACATTATTTTTCATTTTTTATTTTTGGATGAATTTTTAATTACTGAAAGGTAAATAAGTGACTAACAAGTAACTGAGTTACTGAAAAGTAACTAAGTTACTGAAAAGTAACTAAGTTACTGAAAAGTAACTAAGTTACCGAAAAGTAACTAAGTTACTGAGAAGTTACTAAGTTACTGAAAAGTAACTAAGTTACGGAAAAGTAACTAAGTTACGGAAAAGTAACTAAGTTACTGAAAGGTAAATAAGTGACTAACAAGTAACTGAGTTACTGAAAAGTAACTAAGTTACTGAAAAGTAACTAAGTGACTGAAAAGTAACTAAGTTACTGAAAGTAACTAAGTTACTGAAAAGTAACTAAGTCACTGAAAAGTAACTAAGTTACTAAAAAGTAACCTGTTCCGAGCCCTGATACAGTTGAAAATCAAACTTCTTTGGCTTTAGATACAGAAGGTGTGTAGTCCAAAATTATAAACATTTAAGGCCCTATAAAAAGGAGACAAAGGGGAGAAAGGGTATGTTTATTAAAAACGGGGAAAAAAAGAATTCTTTAAAATTTATCAGGAAACGTACTAAATGTTATCTTAGTTCGTAACATTAGTTCCACTGACCCTCTCCCTCCCGCGTAGTATTTATCGTGACCACCCCCCCCCCTTCCTCAAATTGGTAACGTAATTTCAAGGTGATTGTATATAGTGGATATAAATAACAAGTGGAAAATAAAAGTGAAACGCGAGCAGAGCAAAAGTTTTGTTCATTGTCCATTGTGACAAGTTGCACCTGCAGTTTGCGATACTAAAACGCAGAATGGTCGCACATGACCATTAAGCAAAGCAAGCGTCACCTGTGGTTCTGATTATACCGATTTTTTTTTTTTTACCTTGCAAGGGTAAGGAGGGGCAGCGCCGACCAGTTAACAGTCAATGATTTTTTTAAAGTTAATAAGATGTATAATTGATCAATTTTTTTTCATTTCGAGTCCTACATGATTGTATATCATATTTCTATGAGTATTAGTTACATGAATTAAACAATGATTTAATAATTTAATTATTTCTAACAAGCTGTATTTCGTCGGCTTTGCCCCACACCGGAGGGCAAAGCCATTCGATTCTGCGTGTTCAAGTCCTTGAAACAATGCTGCTGTACTTGTTTTCAGCCAAAGAGGCACAACTTTAAATTTGTAACTTCCTCCTTATTCTCTGTTTTTGTTCTTCTGATTTAGTCAACCTTGAAGCGTTATTTTTTTTAACTGCGCATGTACCGAAAAGTGCGGTTCTATTTGAAATCAATAAAAACTATTAATAATAATACAGATGAATATTTTAAACAAATTTGCAATTAAAAAAAATTAAGGAATTGAATCTAAGAAGTAGCTTATTTCTTTAAATAATAATGTAATATTACAAGTTTATACATTGTAGTTTGAAAAAGAACCGCGACTTTCAGCATATGCGCAGTTGAAAAAATCGCGGTCAGTTAGCATTACGGCACGCATGTCAGTATTTTTCAAGTGTTTTTGTTAACGTACGATGAGACAAATATAAAAATTCCTTGAAATAGTACAATTTGCTAACTAAAAACCAATATAATAGAATTGAGAAATGACTCAAATATTTCGCGAAATAGTGAGTTTTGTAGCATGACGTCACGGTCATGCTAGGTTAGGTGGAAATGTCAGAAAGGTTGAAATAGTTCTTGAAATGGGACTGAAACTGCATACGCCTTTTTAGAGAAAATATTCTAAACGTAAAAGTAAGTTATAAAGCAGGTCTGTATAGTAATATTTTTCAAGTGTCAATCGACAAAAGAATGGAACATGACTGAAAAAATACACTCTACACTTGAGAAATATTACTGTCCGTATATTTATGACTTATTTTTACGTTTAGAATATTTTCCCCAAAATGTTGTCAGCATTCCCATGACGTCATGTTAAAGTATTCAATTGAAACCAACGAGGGCTTACCGCTTTTCGGGCCTCTTTTTAATTGGTGAGCCACTAACGTGGAGGAGAGCGTAAAAGAACCGTGGTGGGAGGTGACGGAACTGCGAAATTTCAAGTAACCGCTTATGGGGGACTTCTAATAGGCGAACTTTCAAATAGGCGAGATTTCATATAGGCGAGCCTTCACTGTACTTGTAAGATCTTTTAAAAGTGTTCGAATTCAATTTTCTACACGGATCATATGAATACAACTTTCCCTTGAATAAGTTACTGAGAGACTTCAGTGAGGTGTCAGAAATTGTTATTGTTATTCTATTATTTGTTTTTGCCACATGTGTAAAATAGCTTTTTTTTCTTTAAATTATTTTTTTCAAGCATTGGGAAAAGAGCAAAAATAATTAACTTAAAACAACAATACAAGTCGAAAAATCATTTTTGTTGTGGTAGACTTATTATTTCTTCACAAATAAAAAGGCGATGCAAAGTCAAAGATTTTAGAAAAAACCGCTACTTTCTAGCATTTATCTGAGAAAAGATAGTTATAAACAATATTAAATTGTTTAAATAACTTTTCGGTTAACTTTAGTTATTCATTACTTCACTAAGTCAAAAAAGGACAGAAAGGTAAAAATTTCCGAAAAACCGTGACTTTCAGGCGCAATCGATATAGATTAGGATTGTCATAAACAATAATAATTTGTTTAAACAATTATTTTTGCTAAATCTAATTGCTTATCAAGTCACGCCTAATAAAAAACAGACAAACAGTTGAAAATTTCAGAAAAAACAGCAACATTCTATTAATTAAACAAAGATAATATTATTAACGATGATAAAAAATTGTTTAAACAATTATTTTGTTAACTTGAATCCATTATTACTTCACTCCGAATAAAAATTGGACAAAAAAACAGAAAATTTTTAAAAAACAGCATCTTGGTAGCATTATTCAAATATAATATTATTACTGATTATAATACATTGTTTAAACAATTACTATTGTTAACATTGATGAACTATCACTTCCCTCTAATTGAAAATTGGACAATAAATGGAAAATTTGTGAAAAACCCGTGTCTTTCTAACTCCATTCTATGAGAAAATATGCTGAAAACAATAATAAATTGTATAAACAATTCATGAAAATATCTAATTTTCAGTATAAAGTAATATTTTATGTATTAGAAACAATTCGCGTTAAAGAAACCGCAAAAAAATCATAATTAGCGCCAAAAACTCGCAAACCCCATTTTTTCACTTATGGGGTTTCTTTGGGACCCTATAAAAGCGGCGCATCGATACAAGAACGGGGCAGCCAATGAGCGTCGTCGATAAAAATAAACTGCCCACTCGCGTTAAGGGTGAGGCCCCCTCCAGCTTTAAAATAATGGGTTGGGTACGTTTCAAGGACCTTAAAATAAACGGAAGTTTACTGTATTTTCAATTATTGTTTAGGAAGTACGATTCCACATTCAAACCTGAGTAAAACAGTAGAATAAAAGAATTTAATAAATTGAAAATGGTGGAAAATTGTTTTGTGTCATTAAGGTTATTAAAGCGTTTTTACACTCGACTTTTATTTATTGTTTATCACTTTTAAATAGTTTTTAAACATTGAAAAGATGACGGATGTCTCTTCATATTTTCGTTTTTGATAACTTAAAAATAAAAATATTCACCGTTTCAGAAAAGAAATAATTAAACAGATGAAAAATTAAATTATTCCTAAAGCAAGTGTACAAACAGAAATTAAAGTACTATTTCTTAAATTTGGCAATGAATTTTGTACAATGCAAGCTTTATTTATCAATTTATCAATTTACAAGCTTTAAAAACACAAAATTAAATGTGAATTTAAAAAAAATATCTACAATTGTTGTTTAATAACTTTTATGGCACGATCTATAAGAATATCGCTGTGTCCCTTTCGCTTCTTGCTTTTAAGTTTTTTTGCTCTTAGGACAGTATTCCAATTAATTTCGCTTCGCATCCTAAGGTTTTCAGGATCTATTATTCCAGGTACAATTTGTGTTGAAAAGTTTCCTGTACAAATTCTTGAAGGCGATATAATTAATGGCTTCACACTTTCTTCACGATCCACTTGCCATGGAAGCAAACCAAATGGACAGTTACCCCAGTTTTCATTTTCTGTAAAAAAAAAAAATAAATAAATATTGGTTTATACACATTCGTAATTTTTTATCGTTTTTTTTTAATAAATAAGGGTTTGTTTAATTATCCTGTTGATAAAAAAATGTTGAAGGCTTTTAATTTATAATTATTTATTATAATAAGCACATTGTTAGTATGTTTTATAAGGGTTTTTGAGTTTTTTAATAATTGCTTATATTTTATTTTTAAATATGAGGAAAAATTTCGACCTTAGGACTGGCTTGGTCGGGCGGTTTCACTGTCACATGCCCTTAAGGCGAAAAATATTTTTGTATACAAAATAAAAATTTGGAATAAGTATTCATTCTTTAAAGTATTTTGCTCGCTTATTTTAAGGGTATATAAATATAATTTTCACATGATTCTTGACAAAATTTCAAAATTTTTTAAATATTTCAGATATGTCGAACAAAAATGTCAACAAAAAATATAATTTTCAATTAAACACTAATTACTGGAGATATGTTTATAATTTCAATTTTCAAATTTATTCCATAATGTCAAACATGGTACAAAAATGTCGTACAATTTTTAAAATGACCAATTCTTTACAAGAATTTTTTAAATAAAAATCATAGTGTGTCATATTCAAATAACATTTAGGAATATTTATAAAAAGTATTAATATTTCCCATGTTTAAAATTAATGTATACAGAGTAAAGATTTTATTTGAAATTTCACGACATTTTTTTTTGTACCATGTTTGACCCTATGGCAGAATCAAGGAAAAATATTCTAAAAATATGTTCATTAGTTATTAAAATTCTACAAAGAATTACCTTTAAAATAGTTTTGTCCTCTTAAAATCCTGGGATATTTCTTTTAAAAAAATGTATTAAATTTATTTTACAATTATTTACAATTAATTTCCAATTAAAATAAAATTTTAAAAATAAATATAAATATAAGTTTTCTGAGATTCTTCAGAACGTTTCGAAATATTTCCTAAGATTTCAGGTATTTTAAATCAAAATTTGAACAACAAAAAAAAAGCATTTTCAACGGAATAGTTCCACTTTCAGGCAAAAAAGGTTAATTCTCAACGAAAAATGTAATAATTGCTATTTGAATAAAAAAAATATATTTTCAATAAAAAAGAGCGAATTTAACATTAAATAAATGAATTTTCGACAAAATAACAAAATTTTCCAGAACTATGTTCATTAATTATTAAAATACTACAAAGAATTACCTTTAAAATAGTTTTGTCCTTTTAAAATCATGGGATATTTCTTTATAAAATAAAAACGTCTTTTTTTCTTATGGGAAATGCATGTTAAACTTCATGGGGCTTGCGGCACCCCTAAATATCATTTTTTTTTCAAAACAAAAAAAATTGATTTATTTTTGGGTGGATTCCAACAAATTTGGGAGGTGTCCCCATAAAAATTCGAGAAAATTTTTTTTTGGATATATGGATTACAATTCGTATTTTTTGGTACAAAATCAATTTTTTTTGAAAATGCAATGTATGGTTAAAAATTAATGTTTTAGTTGAGGATTGAAGTATTTTGTTGAAAATTCTTCTTTCTTCGTAAGATTAATGATTTTAGTTCAAAATTCATTGATTTATTTAAAAACTTTACTATTTTTTTTAATTATCCTCTTTTGTTATTGAATGAATGATTTTAACTGAAAATTTAACTACTCCATTTTTTGCTGAAAATGTATCTATTTTAGTAGAAAATTGAACTATTTGGTTTACAATTCATGTATTTTGTCGAAAAATCGTGTTTTTAGTAGAAAGTTAATTTTCTTGGTTTAAAATTTAACTATTTGGTAGAAAATATATGTATTATGTTAAAAATTTGTATTTTTTGGTAGACAATTTTTCTGTTTCAGTTTACGATTCAAATTGTTTGTTAAAAATGCATCTTTTTTTGTTGTATTTACTGTTTTGAATTTAAAATCAAAATATTTTTTGGTTTAAATATCAACTATCACATTTTTTGGCGAAGATGAAAAAAATTGGTAGAAAATTCTACTGCTTTGTGGAAAATGTACGTAATTTTTTGAGCATTCATTTTTTGGTCGAAAATTTAACTATACAGTTTCAAATTCACCTGCTTTGTTAAAAGCTTATCTTTTTGGCTTGAAAATTCGTCATTTCGAATGGCTCCTAATCCGCCATTGAGACAATTTGTAGCCAATTAGCGAAGAAGTTCGAAAAAAAAAGTGAAGAAATAGTGGCATTAGTAGAAAATTGTGAGAAAATAGTGCCTTTTGTGTAATTTTTTTCGAAATAGTAGTAAAATAGTGTCATCGTTCAAAAAAAGTGTAAAATAGTGTTAATAGTGTGGTGAGTCCGAACATTTACGGTGGATATTTTATCACTTTTTAATCAATTATTATAAATTATTAAATAAACGAAATTAAGTTTTAATTTCGCAATTCAATTCTTTGAGAGTCAAAGTTTATAAAAAACTCAACTATAAGTCAAACAAAATTTTTGTGGATAACCCTATGCTATTGAAACTCATCCTAACCTCCAAATTAAGGTAACATAATATTTAAAAATAAAACTATATATAAATTGAAAAATGTTCTTATGATAATAATTAATATCATATACATGTTTTCAATCCTCTTCGACTCTAACACTGTAACTAACAACTAGGTAAGAAGATCACGTATATAACGTATTATTATTTATTACCCTAGCTTGATTTTAATTTTTTTCATCAAATAACATTTAAACAAAAATTTTATTCTAAATTTCTGGAATTTGGATTAATAATTGGGGAATGAGAAATTTCAGGTCATATAAAATACATTTACATACCTCAAATGTTAATTACGTTGTATATTATTGAATTAAAAATTTCATCAATTGTATGATATAATATTTTTGTACAATATTATAAAAAGAAAAGTGGAACCGATTTTAACTGATTTTTACCACTTTTAACGCTTACAAAGTCGAACTTGCTAGTATTGGGCCTTACCTTCTCTAAGTTTAGATTTGTCATGAAGTGAAATTTTTAAATTATCTTTAATAAGAGAACATAAATTAAACAGTATCAAATATACCATGATATTTTAAACCTATAATAAGGGTATGAATTGTAAAGCCCAATATTGACATTGACAAGTTCGACTTCATAAACGACTGATTGGCCAATAATAATCTCAATTTAAACTTTCAAGTCTTGAAAATTCAAATTAAATTTAAGAACAAATTTGAAAATACGGTTATAATAATCATAGTTGGCCACTTTCACCAACGAAAAATATTCTTGGTCTTTTTCCGGTTATTTCCCAGTTCACAAAAAGTTTTCACGGGCATTGAAATTCAAATTGAAATTCAAAAGTTCAAACTGTTAAAGCTGAAGATTTCTTCATTTGAAGTATTTAAAACTAAACGACAAACAAAACGGTGACTGGGCATGCATGTTCAGAACCCGATCACAATCCTGTTTGAAGGATTTTGATACTTGTGGAAATTCAATTTTTTCTATGGGGTTTCAAGAGAGTGTGTCAGAATTGGCATTTACTTTTCCCGGCTTATATCGAATTTCGTATTCGTATGCTTTCAATTTTATTTGTCATCGCGCTAATCGTGAATTTATAGTCGGATCTTTTAATTGATATAACCGAACGAGGGCTCGGTGATCAGTTGATTAAATAAACTTTTGTCCTTATGAATAAGGTTTGAAATGGTTTTACTACGAATAAAATAGCTAAAGGTTCTTTTACTGTAGTGTTATATCTGAATTCCGCCCCTACTGAAGTTCTAGATGCATAAGCTATTGGAAGATCTCTTCCGATGGGACCCTGACTGAGGATAGCACCCACGGCATAATCAGAAGCATCGCTAGAGACTGCAAAAAGACGAGTAAAATCCGGGTATTGAAGAATCGGTTCCGAGCTGGTGGCCTTTAAATGGTCTAGAAATTTATAATCAAATATTTTTCGATAGAGTAAGTAGTTGATAGGATAAATAGTAAAATATTAAATAAGCTCAAATTTGTATTTAAGAAATAGAATTGATATCTAAGGTTGAATTGAAAAATATTCAGTTTGAATTTTGTGCGTAACCTACGTAATAGTATTTGTTATGGAAAGAAGCGGAAATAATATTAGAGAAAAATTGTTTACATTTTGAAAGATTTTTGTGAGTTCAGTGTCTGCTTATCAGGTAGTTGTCGTGCTTTAATCTCAATTGTTGATACACAATTTGCTTACACTAACAGGTCTTTAGGCGCAAGTGGGAAATCCAGGATTTCTCACTGGATTGACAGGAAATCTATCAAACAATGTATATATGTAAAAAGTTACTCACCTGGTGTAGAGAACTTTTCCGACAGCTATGCAGCTTTTCCTCAAGCTTATCACGTTCAGCGACCGAAAGTTTACCCACTGATGGGGCATAATTTCTGAAGTGTACTCACCTCCAAAATGAAAGTTGTCCGATCGGGCTAAAAATTGGCCTAATTGTATGAAATTTCAAATAAAAACTGTACTCTGTATACATTAATTTTAAAAATGAAAAATATTAATACTTTTCATAAATATTTATAAATGCTATTTGAATATGATACACATTGATATTTATTTTAAAAATTCTTGTAAATAGTTGATCATTTTGTCAATTTTACGACATTTTTGTACCATGTTTGGCCTTAGGGAATAGATTTGAAGTATGAAATTATAAAAATATCTCCATTAGTTAGTTTTTTGTTGAAAATTATATTTTTCGTTGTAATGTTTATTTAGCATATCTGAAATATTGAAAAATGTTGTTAAATTTTCTCAAGAATCCTATGAAAATATATTTATATAACCTTAAAATAAGCAAATAAAAGACTTGAAACATAAATATTTATTCCAAAATTTCATTTTGTATACAAAAATATTTTTCGCCTCGATTTATAATTTTGTTGAAATTTTCCTTTTTTCTTCACTGAAAAGTTTGTTTGATTTGAAAATGTATTCATTTGGTTGAAAAGTCATTCTTTTAAACTAGATTGTAACTGTTTTTAATAAAAGATTAGAATTTTTTCATTGAAATAGCAAATATTACATTTTTTATTGAAAATTCAGCTTTTTTGGTTGAAAATTCATCCTTTTTTGGTTGAAAATTCAACTGTTCAGTTAAAACTTGTTTCGTTGCTTAAATTTTCATTGACATATAGAAATATTAAAAAATCTTCGAAAATTTTCTCAAGAATCTTAGGAAAATTTTATTTGTATATACTTAAAAATAAATTAACTTAAAATATAAATAGTTATTGCAAAATTTTTATGTAGTAATAAAAATGAATTTTTGCCTCAAATTATAATTTGTTAAACATTTTCCTTTTTTCCTGACTAAAAATTATTTTTACTTGAAAATTTATTTATTTTGTTGAAAATTGATTTTTTAAAGTTAAATTCGATCGTTCCCAGATAGCAAAATGCCCGCCGATTGCAAGCGATCCGCCGGCACGCGGTCCGATCGATCGGACCGACGTGCCGGCAGATATGCACCTTAATGTGCACACCATTGATGGCTATATAGCCAGTTTTGAAATCAGTGACTCGTAAAACCCATACAAAAAAAGTTTCATTCAAATCGAACCATTTTATGAGATTTTTGGTCGCCGTATTGGATCCGCCATTTTGTTTTTGAAATGTTTAAAACTGAATTTTGAAATCAGTGACTCGTAAAACCCATACAAAAAAAGTTTCATTCAAATCGAACCATTTTATGAGATTTTTGGTCTCCGTATTGGATCCGCCATTTTGTTTTTGACATTTTATAAAATATATTTTGAAATCAGTGATTCATAAGACCCATAAAAAAAAGTTTTATTCAAATCGCACAATTTTTTAAGATTTTTGGTCGCCATATTGGGCCCGCCATTTATTTTTTATTTTTCAAAGGAATTTGAAATTAGCGACTCATGAAACCTATACCAAATAAGTTTCATTCAATTCGAACCATTTTTTGAGATTTTTGGTCGCCATATTTGATCCGCCATTTTTTAAAATTTTCAACTGGAATTTGAAACTAGCGACTCATGAAACCTGTACAAAAAAAGTTTTATTCAAATCAAACAATTTTTCGAGATTTTTTGTCATCATATTTGATCCACTATTTTGTTTTTGAAATTTTTAAAAATGAATTGTTAAATCAGTGATTCCTAAGAACCATATAAAAAATGTTCCATTCTAATCGCACCAGTTTTTAAGATTTATGGTCGCCATATTGGGTCCGCCATTTTGTTTTTATTTTTCAAAGGAATTTGAAATTAGCGACTCATGAAACCTATACAAAATAAGTTTTATTCAAATCGGAAAATTTTAAAAGGTTTTTGGTCACCATATTCCTATTGGATACGCTATTGCGTTTTTGAAATTTTTAAAACTGAATTTTGAAATCAGCGCAACTTATAAACCCCATACAAAAAAAGATCCATTCAACTCGAACCATTTGTTGAGATTTTTTATCGCCATATTCGATCCGCATTTTTTAAAAATGTTCTAAAAGAATAAAAAATTAGCGAATCATAAATCCCATACAAAAAAGGTTTTATTCAAATCGAACCATTTTTCAAGATTTATGGCCGCCATATTGGATCCGCCATCTCAGCTGTCAAGTGATATTTTTTGTTATCTTCGGTTCATATTCAAAGAGTATGATTTGCTGTTGATTTGATGAATCAAAGTCATTTTTAGAAAATTGATTAGATTTGGCGATGAGTTAAACGCAAGATTTCGAAACGATGATTTTGCTGAAAAAACTTGGACATTGAAGCTACATATTTTTTAACTATTCAATAAAATATCATTAAATGGGCAGATTGAATACGATCTGAACTTTTTAGCAGTCGTTATTTGAATGTTTCGTAGAAGTATTTTTTTACAGATGTTCAAATAAAATGCGTTTACTGCAGAATCATTTCTTTTCATCCAAAAAGTAATATCTGGTCACAATAGATTGTCTTTTAACAACAATTGTCATTGTGATAAATAATTTTGATAAACAAATACACTCATATAGTTGTTTTGGACAATATTATAATTATCATTGCTTTTTGAAATTCTTACGATCAAAATCACAGTATAAACATGTTTTTCTTACAAGCTTCTTATTCTTAGCGAAGTCACTCAGTCTTATCTTAAGAATTATATTTCGCTGAGAAAAAGAATTTTCTGTATTAAAAAAGGCCAAATTCAGTGATTTTATTTATAAGAATTGATAAATACAATGATAAATGTTATTACATGGCAATTTTTGGGTAATAATATTATTCTTAATATAAAAAGAAGTGACTCTGCAAAAAGTCAAAATTTATGTTAAAAAATGGGAATTTTCAATAATAATTGTTTCTAGCAATCACAAGTGTTGTTAAATGGCAATTTCTTGTGCATAAAGATATTATTCTTGAAAGAAAGGAAATTAATTCACAAAAAATGAGTTTATATTCGAAAACGCGAAAAAGGGACATTTGTACTATACACCTGTACAGTACGTGTTCTAGGTACTCAGCGTGTGCACAACACACTGTGCACCTATCGCTGGGAACTTCTCAACGTAAAATGCGATAACGTTATACTTAAATGGAAGTGACGCCATCCTGGCATGCAAAAATGAAACCTTCTGTACCTGAATAAGGTCCTGATGATCTGAGGAAGCAAAAGTTTGCTCCTGAGACGTGGCCATGAATGGGATTTACCGCGGTCCTACTGGGAGCCGATATCATTTTTTAGATGACAGTTGCTCCCAATGGGACCCTGCGGTGGTTGTTAACCTTTAGTTTTTAATTATATATTGTATATACTGGATAAAATCACGCGAAATCCTTTCGAATCTTTCAAAGTTCCCTAAAATCTTTCAAATTCGTTAAAATCCTATGAATCCTTTGAAATCCCTGAAATCCATAAGAAATCTTAAAACCCCCTAGAATTCTGTTGAAATTACATTTCATTTATTTTCTGAAGTTGTTTAGAAATCCGCTGGAATCCTTTACAAATATTTAAATGTCGTTCAATTCCCTACAATCTTTTAAAATACCAAAAATTCATTTATAATAATAATCTTGTTAAATTTTTTAGAATCATTCAAAATACACTAAGCTCTTTAAAACTCTTCGAAAGGCCTCGAAATCGATAAATTTCCTCCGATCTTGTGATTTCATAGAATCTTTTAATTTACTTTTTAGATCCTATTAATCGCTTGAATATTGAAAAATTCACCGGAAACAATTAAATATTTGAAATCTTTTAATATCTTGGAAAGCAATAATGTTCATGTAACTCTTTAAGAATTGCGTAAGTCTAATAAAATCTAAAAAAATCCTTTGAAATACTTTGAAATCCTGTAAAACTATCTTAAAATTTGTAATATCTCTTTAAATGTCTTCAAAAAGTTTGAATACTTTGAAATCCCCTGAAATTAGGTGAAACTTCTTCAAATCTTTTAAATACTATTGACATTTTTTTTGTTAGTATATCACTAAGCCGTTTCCCTTTCGGGGTAGGCGTAAATTACTCATTTGGAAAGAAGTGATGTGTGCATGGGTATATAGGTACAGGGTAGATAGGTATATAGGTTTAAGGTATAGATATTTTAGTTTGATCTGGAATTCTCGTGTTACTTATTTAAATAACACGTTCATTTCGCAAAACTGCTCCGATCCAGGCTGCTGATCAATCTCTCTAGCGATCACCCCACGTAGAGAGTCTCACAAAATTGTTATGTGTGGTTCTCCACTTTTAATTTGCAAGTAAAATTGTTGAATTTTGATGTATAATAAATATTGAACACCTATTATTATTCCTGGAAGAAATTCAAGTAATTTGAATTTAGTTTCAATTTAAAATTTGAAATTATTTCAATTAATTTGAACAAAGTGTCTACGTACACCAACAAAATTTGGCTATTCGAACTGAAATTTCGGTACAAATAGCCCACAGCCTAATTTAAAACAAAATATAAATTTGTGCAGGTTTCGAACAGAAAATTTAGAAGATTTTTAAGAATTGTGAAAGGCTTCAAAAGAATGAAAATCATTCTCTTAAGATTCCTAGGAAAATTGAAAATTACTTTTTATTTTGAAAGATTAATTTTAAGAGAATATTCAAAAAGATTGCTAAAATTGGCAAAAATGAATTTGGAAGATATCAAGGAAATATTTTTTATTTTGCAGGACTTAAACGATATTTTAGGAAGAATCCAAATCAATTTGAAAGATGTTTAGAAGGTCTAAACAAATTTTTTTACTTAATTCATAATTTGAAAAAATGTAAAACAATGTGTAGACGTTTCAAGATTTTGAAATAAAAATTTTAAGCTCTTCGAGGATTTTTAAACTATTTAAAATAAAAATATTTTTCATTCAGATTTAAGAAGTGTTCAGTTTATTAGAAAAAAATTAATCGTTCAATTTGTAACATTTCTAGCTCAAAATTGCTTAAAATGATTTGCAGCTCAGTTTTTATTGCTTCAAATGGACGCATTTTTAGCTTTAGAGTTAGAATTTTTTACTTTCATTGACCGTGAAAAATGTTAGCGAACCGGGAAAAAACAGGAATCTTTTTCTGTGATTAAAACGGCCACCCTGATTTTCAAATTTTCAAGTTTAAAAAAATTAACCAAAAATATACATTGTAAACAAATTTCATTAATTTTAATGAAATCATTCAAAAATTTGCTTTTCGGCATAACTATTTTAATGAAATTTAGTTCAAGATTTTAGACGTAAAGGGAATTTTCATTACACTTGTTTTTAAATTAAACATGAACTAAAGTTATTTCAAGGTAACAAATAAACTTTGTTCTTGCATATTCATAACTACATTGTCTATCACCTCAACCCACACTCACATTTTCTCATCTATATTTATTTTACGATACCCTACCGTCGCTGCTCACCCTTTACACCTGTTCCTCTTAGCCCTGTCGTTTAGCATTTTCAACACCTCTGTTAAGTCTTAATACAGAGATTCAACTAGTAGATCATACTCTAATTTGGATTCGAATAATAAAAGGCTGTGAAGTGGGCTCAATATTTTTAATAGAAAACGTTCTGGCCAATCAGAAAGCTTAACTGTAAGTGTGAGAGAGAGTGAAGAATGAGCGAACGCGGGAATCAAGTAGAGTCTGTCTATCGTTTTTCAGTCATTGTAGTTCGGCTAATGCATGCGGAGCTCCCACGTGTTCAATCATCCAGTGTAATCTCATTTCCACTACCTTCGGGTAGTCGAATTCAAACTTTTCCATTACCTTCGGGTAGTCACATTCAAACATTTCCCACTACCAACGGGTAGTCGTAATCATACCTTCGTCGACTGTTTCAAGACAGTGGCATCGTGGTTCTTATAACCACCTCCTGGTTGAGAAGTTTTTTCTTTGAACGCTTCAAGGAACGCGAATCACCGAATGTGCGGGTTGCGTGTCTGTGTGGCGTGCAACGGTTTTCTTTCGCGTCTGTTTTTGAGATTTTTATGTTGCATTTCATTCAATAAATTAGGGTTTCTTATGTCGTATGAATTTTTCCCTTGCAATAATATTTTTTCCTTCCAACCGGTTCATCTTAGCCTAGTGCGGTGCGGAATTACATAAAGGTTCCATTATCTTGAAAACTAAAACACCAAACTAACTCGTTGAACTAGAGCGAAACGAGAATAAAAGAGTTTTTTTCGTTTGAGAATGAAGCAACCTCCCTTTCCTTTCTCGTCAAATCGCGATCGTTGAAAAACCCCTCATCCTTTATCCTATTTTTATTTCTCATCGCCCCCAATTGCCACTTCTTTCTCATTCTCCCTTCCAGCCTAACTTTTCTTACCTTGCCTTAAACCCATTCTATGTTCTGTAGCAGCGCCTCCACACCCTCCCTTTCCTCTAATAACTAATGAACATCTTTTTAGGATATTTTTCCTTGATTCTGCCCTAGGGTCAAACATGGTGCAAAAAACTGCCGTGAAATTTCAAATAAAAACTGTGCTCTGTACACATTAATTTTAAAAATGAAAAATATTAATACTTTTTATAAATATTCCTGAATGTTATTTGAATATGACACACATTGATTTTTATTAAAAGATTTTTGTAAATAGTTGGTCATTTTATAAATTTTACGACATTTTGGTACCACGTTTGGCCTTAGGGAATAGATTTAAAGAATGATATTATAAAAATATCTCCATTATTTAGTTTTTGGTTGAAAATGATATTTTTTGTTCAAATTTTTATTTGACATATCTGAAATATTGAACTATTTTGTGAAATTTTGTCAAAAATCTTATGAAAATTATATCGATATAACCTCGAAATGAGAATACAAAAAAAAGTTAAAAATAAATAGTTATTCGAAATTATCATTTTGTATACAAAAATATTCTTCGCCTTAAATTATAATTTTGTTTAATTTTCCTTTTTTCTTCACTGGAAAATTCTTTTGATTTGAAAATTTATTTATTTGGTTGAAGTTGAATTTAACTGCTTTTAATTAAAAATGAGAATTTTTCATTGAAATAGCAATTATTATATTTCTTGTTGAAAATTCAGCTTTTTTGTTTGAAAATTTAACTGTTCAGTTGACATTTTTGTTGTTGAAATTTTGATTGACATACAGAAATTTAAACAAATCTTTGAAAATGTTCGTAAGAATCTTAGGACAATTATATTTACATAAACTTAAAAATAAATACACTCAAAAAATATATAGTTATTCGAAATTTTTATATTGCATACAAAAAAATTTTTCGCCTGAAATAATAATTTTGTTGAATTTTCCTTTTTTCTTCACTGGAAAATTTTTTTGATTTGAAAATTTATTTATTTGGTTGAATTTGAATTTAACAGTTTTTAATTAAAAATTAGAATTTTTCCATTGAAATAGCAATTATTACATTTCTTGTTGAAAATTCAGCTTTTTTGTTTGAAAATTCAACTGTTCAGTTAACATTTCGGTTTGGATATTTCTCTCTTTCTCACTGGATACAAGGGCAACAAAAGGATAAGTTTTTCATCATAGATTGAAATATAAGTTTTGCTTTAGTTTATTTTCGGGAAATAATTTTATCACTGATAATCAAGTTGAGTGATGTGTGATGGTTCGGTTTGGATATTTCTGTATGTGATGGTTTGGTCTGGATATTTCTCTCTTTCTGAATTCAAGGGCAATAAAAGGATAAGTTTTTCAATATAGATTGAAATTGAAGTTTCCTATAGTTTATTTTCGGGAAATAACACTAATTTCTTTGGTCACTGATAATCAAGGTAAGTGATGTATGATGATTCGGTTTAGATATTTCTCTCTCTCTGTGATGGTTCGGTTTGAATATTTCTCTCTTTCTCACTGAATTCAAGGGCAATAAAAGAATAAGTTTTTCATCATAGATTGAAATTGAAGTTTCCTTTAGTTTATTTTTGGGAAATAATACCAAGTTTCTTTGATCACTGATAATCAAGTTGAGTGATGTGTGATGGTTCGGTCTGGATATTTCTCTCTTTCTGAATTCAAGGGCAATAAAAGGATAAGTTTTTCATCATAGAATAAAATTGAAGTTTCTTTTGCCTAATTTTTGGGAAATAATACCAATTTCTTTGATCGATGTTAATCAAGTTGAGTGATGTGTGATGATTCGGTTTGGATATTTCTCTCTTTCTCACTAGATTCAAGGGCAACAAAAGGATAAGTTTTTCGTCATAGATTGTAATTGATGTTTCCTTTAGTTTATTTTCGGGAAATAATACAATTTTCTTTTATCACTAATAATCATGTTGAGTGATGTACGATGATTCGGTTTGGATATTTCTCTCTTTTTCACTGGATACAAGGGCAACAAAAGGATAAGTTTTTCGACATAGATTGAAATTGAAGTTTGATTTAGTTTATTTTCGGGAAATAATACTAATTTCTTTGATCACTGATAATCAAGTTGAGTGATGTACGATGATTCGGTTTGGATATTTCTCTCTTTCTCACTGGATACAAGGGCAACAAAAGGATAAGTTTTTCATCATAGATTAGACGTAAAATCGACTAAAACAGCGATTTTTCTTGTATATTTTAGCAAAAAAAAAGTCTTCATGCCCACTAAAACAAACCAGCATATCTATATGTTATTGGGGTTGCTGAATCCGAATCCAGGGTCCAAATAACCCAGATGGCTTATATTTTTCCGAAAAAGGCAATAGTGGACACAACTATGACAAAAACAGCGATTTTTGCTGTATTTCTTGAGTAAAATTTTCACGTTTCGGGGTGTTCCATTTGCGTCAGTTCCCTTGCATGCCATCAGTAGAATTTTTTTGAAATAAGTTCTATTTACTTTTAGCCTTACCCAGGAATGTGGACGTAGTAAATTCTGTTCCCTTGAGGTATTTTATTACCGTGAGTCCCCTTGCCTCTCACGCTTATAGGGCTCTTTTATTTTTATTTTTCGTTATTTTGCTCGTATTGAACCTTTTTGTCCTCAAGAGACCTACGCAGTGGGTTTCGCTTTCGTTTGGTACCTTGATTAACTTGATCTCGTTTCAAACTTCAACAGTAGTCAGCCATCATGTTGACATTCCAACGTCCCTGATATCGTCTCTCCATCTTTTTTATATCCTGGTGAAAACGTTCGCCTTGGTTTTCACCAAAGTCTCCCAGGTTGTCTGGAAACTTAGTTATATGCGAATAAAGAAAATGTAGCTTCAAATTCATGAGGCAGCCTAGTTTACCAAAGTTCGTTACCATTTCTGAAACCACATTTTGATAGTCTCGACTTTTCTTATTACCTAAACAGTTTTTTACAACATTTTTGAAACTTAGTCAGGCATTATTTTCAGTGTGAGACATTTTCGTAATGAACTCTGGATCCTACAACATTTTTCGTATCTGCGGTCCATGGAAGATTCCCTCTTTTATTTGGCTTTGGAAAGTTGTGGAAATTGATCTTCCAAATACGCAAAGCAATCGCCATCTTTGTCAAGTGCTTTGACGAACTGTTTCATAAGACCCAGCTTTATACGAAGGGGTGGAATCAAAACTTCTTTTGGATCAACTAGAGGATCTTCAATTATATTATTTTGTCCTTGCTCAAACGATCCGAATCCTAACCTCCAAATAGTGCATATAGAGAAAATTTGTATTTAGCAGAATAATTTTTTTTTGCTATTATCCCTAAAAAAAAAAAGTTCCGGGACGTCTGTTGCTCTATTTTATAGCATCTCGAAATACAGTTTTAAAATTTTTTAATTTTTGTGGACAAACAATTGGAGGAACTGATGTATCACATGCCCTTAAATGGATTTATTTATCTTCTTCTGCTTGCCCGCTTCTAATTTTGATTGTAATTTTTTATTTTCTCCTAAAATTCCAGGCAATTTTTCAATATTTTAATGCATTTGGCAAGAAATCATTCAATACAAGTGAGGTCTCTTGAATGTTAATATATTTAAAAGAATTTATTGATAGTTTTAAAAATTTCACGGGATTTCGAACGTGATGCCATAATTTTGCCAATAAAAATACAATATTTCCGAAATTACTAATCTAAATAAAACTGCCAAAAATGTCTATTATCGAAATAGAAGCATTCCGCAATCAATATTTGAAAATCTCGAAAAATGTTTGAATGCCTAATTCTTGAAATTCCACAATTGAAGAAGTTTGAAAACGCGAACTTTTCAAATCACGAAATTAGTTTCTTTTTGTATCCTTTATTGACAATGTTTACATCAGACTGTTTTTTTCAAAAACATGTTTCTTGAAATCTATTCTGCAAACATCTTAATAAAAACCTTCTACAACTGACTTTATTTCCGATTTTTTAAATTCAATTCCTAGCCTGACACCAAATATAATCTCGTGAAAAACTCAGGCGTAAAATAATCCCTTAAAAGACATATTCTATTTAATCGTAACAATTCTAAAAATGAAAAGAAGCTCACCTTTTTCGAAATTTAAGTTTTGAAACATTTAGAAAAAACTGCCATTCTCTAAATTTGAAAAAAGGGCATGTTTTAAAACAGAATAAAAAGTTATTTCATAATTACATAGAAAAAGTTTAATGATCTAAGTATTATTACGTAATAAAATCGACGCCTCCATTCAATATGAGTCTATGTGCTGACAGCGCCCTGTATGAGACTATTCCCTATGCTTATACACTGGGAAAATACTTCGTAAAATAAGAGATATAGCTAAGAAAGCTAGGGGCCATCAAAAGTTAGTAAGGGTAGAATATCGAAAAATCTGCATAGAAAGGGATAGATGCAGATATAATTACGAAAATAAAGATCTGGAGAAGCAGGGCGAAAGTGATAAAAAATACCAGATAAGAAATAGAGAATACGATATACGAAAGAAGAGGAGCAGCGGGTTGTTGGTTAAGTAGAATCTGTATTTTCCTTCGTGACAATGCATGAGCCATGAGTTAAAATAAGTTGACTCAAGTTCTCTATATTTTATTGCATGAAAAATACTGAAAGACCTCGACGATTTAATTGATATAAAAAACGGAATGTTTTTCCTTAAACAGCTGTGAGTGTTCTGTGAGTAATGAATCTAGTTAATATGAAAAGATCTCAAATAAAAAATCTTTGCCCCACCACTTAATTGTGAAGAACCTATAAAAGCAACCGCTTTTCGCGAAATTCTGCTTCTCCGGAATTAGTCTTGTGTTCTTCAACGTTATTCATTCTCTTATCAAAAAGCAATGAACATAGTTATTCTATTATTTGCCTACATGGCTTCGCTCACTCGCACAAGTAAGTATGACTAACAAAATATTATTAGTGAGATACGCTCGATATTTTCAAAATATAGTATAGAATTGATAACTAAACAGTTTGTATTCGAAGAAATTCTCAAATGAGAATTTGCAT
This sequence comes from Andricus grossulariae, assembly GCA_011634705.1. Taxonomy (NCBI): domain Eukaryota; kingdom Metazoa; phylum Arthropoda; class Insecta; order Hymenoptera; family Cynipidae; genus Andricus; species Andricus grossulariae. The sequence continues at coordinate 217,573,917 of JAABKJ010075445.1, forward strand.
TTACTGCCACGTTGCAAGATTCAAATCTTGTAACATATGGCAAGCAAAAAATGCCCATTACACATTAAATTATTTTTGATCCTAAATTTGACTTTTGTACAATTAGAGTCAACATGCAATTTTGGGAAGAATCTGTGATAAAAAAATTTTTAAATCAAAATTTTCATTTAGTGCCACCTTTCTGGATCAAATTTTAAAACATATGAGAATGAAAAAATGACGATAGCACATTACATTTATCATAATCTTGGTTCTGGCTTCAATTCCTTTCTGCTCATCCCAAAATTTATAATTAAAAATTTATATTGGAAATATTTTGTGATCAAATTTTTTATTTATTGCCACGTTGATATTCGAACATTATTATAAAATTCAGTGAAAACCATTAAATTAATCCCTGGAACCTGTCAAAAAGTCCTCAAAATGTCATGATTTTTATAAGAGGACAAAAAAGCTTCGAAACTTCCTTCAAACCATTAAAATCAATCGAGAATTCCTCCGAATTCAAAAAGAATGACAATTACAAATTCAAATCACTATAGATTAATTAGAAAAATATTCGAACATTATTATAAAATCCAGTGAAAAACATTAAATTAATCCCTGGAACCTGCCAAAAGTCTTAAAAATGCCATGATTTTTATAAGAGGAAAAAAAGCTTTGAAACTTCAAATAAATATCAATTGATTACACAAATATTCGAACATTATTATAAAATTCAGTAAAAACCATTAAAATAATCCCTTTCTTTCTTAATTAATTAATGATTTCCATTGAAAGTACTAAAATCAATTCACTAATATAAATTGGTATAATCCACTCATCTGACCAAGTAGACTCCAAAATTTTCTATTTTCTTTTTGACTTTCAGGTTAAACTGTTACAAACAATTAAACTTTAGCATTTCATATTTGGTTTCTTTCCCAAATTCTGGGAGACCCGATCTTCCTCTTCTCAAGCACGCCCGCGGCTGATTTTGAGAATAAAGGGTAACCATGTGTCAAGGTTCAGTATACAATAACTTTTTTTTTTTCAAGTTAACTGTTGGAAATATTGAGTGCTTTAAGTGGACATCTCTGAGATATTCTCGATAATTTAAAAAGAGAAGGAATTCCTATAATACTGTGGAGGTCTTGATTTATTCTGAGTAAATTAATTAGAAAAATTTTCGAACATTATTAAAAAATTCAGTGAAACCCATTAAATTAATCCCTGGAACCTGTCAAAAAGTCCTGAAAATGCCATGATTTTTATAAGAGAAAAAAAGCCCCGAAACTTCCTTCAAACCATCAAAATCAATCGAGAATTCCCTCGAATTCAAAAAGAAAAACAATTTGAAATTCAAATCACTATAAATTGATTAGAAAAATATTCCAACATTATTATAAAATTCAGTGAAAACCATTAAATTAATTATATATATATATATATATATATATAATTATAAACTATTTAAAAAAATTGTTTTTGAAACGAAAGAATTTATTCATTGTACTATAGAATTACATGACCTTAACGCAATTCCTTTCTAAACGTAATTCTCGAAGCGGAAGATCTTTGCAAGGTTGTTTTCTAATAATTTAATTGCTTCTACTTCATACTTTTTCTTAAAAATTTGTAAAAAATTTGTAAAAATAATAGAATTGGTATTTTAGTATCAGATTCCAAGACTGGTTATTTTTCCCCTTTCTGAATCGTGCATCACTTATACAAATATAACTAATTTTAATTTGCGACACATTTGAAAAATTATAATTTTTAAGACAATTTAACTAAAAAATTTAAAATAAAAAAATAAAAATATTCTTCATTATTCGAATGTTTTTTTAAAATAATTTATTCAATATATTTTTTATTTACAATTTTATTTATATATTTTATTTACAATTTATTTACAAAAATGAAACTTAAACTGCAAAAGTATTTCTGTTCAAATCGTTTAAATTTGGTTTCGAAAAATTATGAAATTGAAATGAAATATCCCAAGAAAATTTGCAATCTGGTCTTTTCTATATTATGAGTTTGATCGTCTTTTCCTAGAAACCAATAATTGAACATTTGCTCGTCATTCTCTCTTACACAGCGACGCATACAAATAATAATTATTGCAAAAAATAGTTACTATTACAACATTTAAGAAAAAAAACTTCCTGGTGTATTAAAAGAGGATTTTTTCCATCCTTGTGTTTCAAATAGAAAAAAAAATTATTAAATTAAAAAGGTTGAAAACTAAATTTTCAATTTTCTTCAATTTTGAATTTTTTCAACTGTTCAAACTTCAAGAAAAAAGTGATCTTTTTTTTGAAAAAGTATTTTAAATGTTGTATTTGCATAATTATACAGGAAAATTTATTGAATAAACATTTTAATCCACAACAAAAAAAAACAATGAAAAAACGTCGATTTTTTCGAAAACGGGTCCCCATTGGCAAATAATGTTATGGCAAATTAATAGTCCTCCAATAGACTCCGTATGGTACGCTGAACTCACTCTACCATAGAAAAGAGGTATGCAAAACGGGCAAATTTCTTCCACTATTTGATTTTATTCTGATTCACCTATCTATAATTTATCTGTTAATGTTAGGGAAGAAAATATATTTCAAATATCTTCATAGAGAAACAAATCAATACCTTATACGATGAAATTAATCTATCAATTTGAGTTTTAAATATATTCCTAAATTATCACTTTAATTTGATATATTCATACGAAAATCATCTGAAATCTCTCAACATATATTGTAAGAGAAATCTATAACCTTGAGTAAATTTTTTCGAATACATTTATTTCATTCCTAATTGTATTATTATATTTACCAATAGAATAGAGGATAATCGCCAAAGATGAGACCAAAGTCCAGACAATCTTTATCTTTTCTTATAATATAAGAAACTGATCAGTTCATAAATGGAGAATTCGATTAAGAAAAAAACTAATGGATATTCTCGGCCCAATTAGCTCATATGATCTATATCGTCGTCGTTATCTCCTACATTAGAGGGGTCAAACTTGTATTTCTAAAATATTTACATTTGACATGAGTTAACTGCGAGGGAAAAATAGGTTACTAATTTAAATAAACTTGATGTCATTAATTATGTAATCATGCTTCAGAAAAATCTTGAAGCATTGTAAAATCACTATTAATTTTTCAAAATATGTTAAAAGAATTGGAAACATGAATTTTATCCTCTCAAATTTTTATTTAATTTTTCAGAGGCTACTCAGCGAAAAAAGAGATGCATGAAAATAAAAGCATTGGCCTCTGAAGTCAATTTCAAATATTTTGATGGTCGCCAAGAGGTTTAAAGGAATTTCCAAGAATGTTATAAGATTTCAATACAATACAATTTCTAAATTGATTTGATGAGATTAAATGAGATTCTATAGCATATCAATGACTTCCCTAAAATTAAAGAGATTTGAATGCATTTAGTTTAAAAATTGATATAATACGAATCTCAATAATTAGACTGAGACGAAGAGGTCAGCATTGCCCATATCTTAAGTACATATAAAATAAAACCGTATTGATGTCACAAATTTGTATCTATTAAAAATAGTATATAATTTTTAATTGAAAGCTCTCAAATTTTTTATAAACATTGACTTTTTTAACTAAGAATTTAATTATATCAGTTGTGGTTGCAGTATCAAAAATTTTGTCATAACTCATTTCTTTCTTGACGGAAAAATGCTTCACTGGTTGAAAATGTACACGAGATAACATCTTGCAACACTGTTCCTTGGAGTCAGGTCTCTAGCCGCGGATGAACTCACGCAGTAGAGGGGACAGTTGGAGATGATGTTTTCACCTCTAGATACTTTTCTAAATCTACCAATCTTCCTAGAATGTTATAAGGAACCGTATTGACGGACCAGATGTCGTGATTCCAGAAGAACAGTTTTTTTTTCATCCGGTTCGCGATGAAATGAGTCTGACGCTGGCAAGCCGGAATCTCATTAAGTTGGCTAAGAAATGATTCTTCCATACCCCTAAGACAGCCGATCATGAGAACTACAAGATGGACTTTGTAGCCTTTCTACAGCCCGTTTTTCTTCCTTCTCCGCCGTGATATTATCATCAGCTGTCGCCGAAAATTCATTCACGTAAGGAATCTTGGTGTTCAGATCTTGGAGCACAATATCAGGCTCCGTGGCACTGATACATTGTGTGTTGGAAAATAAGAAATTCCAGTATATATTACACTGATCATTCTCCACAACAGACTCGAGTTCCCCTTTAGCGTATAGCAAGACGTACAACAGATCAACACCATAAAAAGAGCCTAAGATGTTAATGTAACACTTTTAAAGCCATATCGTGTATCTCTATGTATCCGTAACGTGCATACTTTGAGCATCGCCTGAGAATATGTCCAAATGTTTCTGGCTCTTGCTTTCTCGCTTGGCCGTTGGTATCGCCTACAGGTACATTTATTATGCGCTCGCGGTAAACTAACGTGTCTATAATGCCGTCTTGACAAGAAAGAGAAATCCCTGAGTCTCTGATCACAATCGAGCAGAATTGAGACACATGTTGGACAAACCAGTCAAGAGCTCTTCTCTAAGTATGATGCTGTAGAATTTACCATGACGGGGCTTCTTTATTTTCAATTTACAAATTTCCAATTGGATGGGCTAAAAATGGAATATTTCAGATTAAGACAATATTTAAATAGCAGTTTGAGTTCTATAAAAGCGTTTTAGTATTGAACAAATTAGGAAACGTCTTGTAACATCTATTATTTTTCAGTATTTTATACTTGAACCACAGTTCCATTTTAAAAATCATGAATGAAATTTATATGTACACTTAATTGAATCGAAATTACTTTAAATTGCATTGTATCATGTAATATAAAATCAGTGATATTTCTAGTGATAGTACAGATTTTTCTCTTCAAAACTCGTATCATTTCTGAAATCAAATTAACGGTACGAAGAATTGTGATTTACACATTCTCGAATCTAAAGCACTTTCGGATTGGGTTATGGTTGCTTAATGGTGATGCCGCGATTTCTTCTAAGGTCAGTTCTTTAACCACACCGCTATTCATGTTTATTTTCGCTCGAATTGCCCCCGTAGTTGTGTGTGTATATATTCCACGAAAAACGTGTTCACGTTTTACTTTGTCCAATATTGCAAATACGTCACCATTGGATGTTGATAATACAATTTCTTCTTCGGTAGGCATGGGTATGAAAACATTACTTTTTGTTTTTAATATAATAGGTTTATCGCGAGGAAAAGCGTATCTTCGAAGTTGGAATATGCAGCTTGGATAGTTGTGACGAATAAGTCGAATTGACCTAAGTTCTTCAAGTTTAAATCCAAAAACGCGAGAAAAATTTTGCCTGGTAGAAGGAGAACTGGCACTGCCACGACGAGGAGGATCAGTTCTCGTGAAATTTTTCTTCAAAACATAAGGAACAAGCTTCCATGTGTGTAGAATATTCGCCATATACCAACATACATTATGAAACTAAAGTTTGTGAAGTAATTCTAAAAGATATCTAAATTTTTTTATTTCCATTGATTGGAAGCCTATAATTATGAAAACTTTATCAAAAGAACGCGATTGTGTAACATTTTTTACTTTATTTACACAGTGATAGAAGGATATTGTGGAATTTGTAAATCTTCAACGTAATCTCCAGCAATAGGACTATGAGCCTTTTTCAAAAGATGCGTTATGAGCCTTTTTTACAAAAGGCATTCTGAGTCAATTTTACAAGATTCCTGAGTTACTTTTATAAGATGCGTTATGAGCCTTTTTAAAAGATGCTTTATGAGCCCTTTTCAAAAGATGCGTTATGAGCCTTTTTTACAAAAGGCATTCTGCGTCAATATACAAGATTCCTGAGTTACTTTTATAAGATGCGTTATGAGCCTTTTTAAAAGATGCCTTATGAGCCTTTTTCAAAAGATGCGTTCTGAGAATTTTTTAAATGATGCGATATGAGCCTTTTTTACACGAGCCAGTTTGAGTCAATTTTACAAGATTCCTGAGTTACTTTTACAAGATGCGTCATGAGCCTTTTTTAAAAAATGCGTTCTGAGCCTATTTTACAAGAGGTCTAAGTCAATTTTGAAACATCCCCTCTGAGCACATTCTACAGGATATTAAGAGCTAAAATTCTCATATTCTCAGCTGATTTCGCAAGATGCATTATGAGCCTATTTTACAAGACGCGTTATGAGTTTTTTTTAAAGAAAAATCCTGATCCTATTTCACAAAAGGCCTGACTCACTTTTACAAGATGTGTTCTGACCCTTTTTTACAAGATGCGTTCTGTGCCTTTTTTACAAGATGCTTTCTGAGCCTTTTTTACAGGAAGCATTTCGAGTCAATTTCACAAGATTCCTGAGTTACATTTATAAGATATGTTATGAGCCTTTTTTTAAAGATGCATTATGAGCTTTTTGACTAGATGCGTTCTGAGCTTTTTTTACAAGATGCATTATGATCCTTTTTTACACGAGGCAATTCGAGTCAATTTTACAAGATTCCTGAGTTACTTTTATAAGATGTATTATGAGCCTTTTTTACAAGAGTCATTTCGAGTCAATTTTACAAGATTCCTCAGTTACTTTAATAAGATGCGTTATAAGCCTTTTTAAAAGATGCATTATGAGCCTTTATAAAAGATGCGTTATGAGCCTTTTTCAAAAGATGCGTTATGAGCCTTTTTTACAAAAGGCATTCTGAGTCAATTTTACAAGATTCCTGAGCGGCGTCTTTCAGACGACATATCGCAATCAAACGTTGTCGAAGCAACATCGATTTTGTATAATGTTCACATATTTTGTACGCCACGCTCAGCTCAGTAAGTCTATTTTGCCACGAGAAAGGTAACGTCTATTCGTAATGAATTATTGAAGTGGGCGAGCTGAAAGTGTGAGTGTTCGGATATAAGTATTTCAAAAAATCAACTTATGTTTCAGCGTGGTGTTTTATTTCATTTGATTGAATAACGACTATTGAATTATAATTTTACCACCAAGAACCAATGCCAGATGCTCTTTCTACATTGTTCTAATTGTTGAATAGACCATCATACTGATTGAGTCTCCTAAAAAATTAAATTCGTAGTCCGATTTCTACTTCTCATTGCCGCCTATTTCACCGAATCTCATCAAGTGACAGTTACGATAAGTGTTTTATGTGAAAGGAGTTAATTGAATTTGTATCAATGAATGTCTGTGTGTTTTGTAAATGTGTGTGATAATTTATTTATTTTTGTATTTGTTTGTTTGACATGTGATTCGAATCTCGTTTTAACGGACTATTTTGACGAAAGATTGGACCTCGAGTGACCATTTTATCATTTTCTTGGATCATTAATATACGAAAAATAAATTAAATTGAAAGTATTCGCGTGTCTTTTCTTGAAGAACCTTATGTAATTTTGAAAAATTTGCAACACTTTTATGCCAATAATCTTTTCATTCGATTGACACATTTTTCAAATAACTCGATTCTTTTCAGCGTGGTCAATTATTCTGGATAAGTTGAAGTGGAAATTGGAAGCCCTGATTGCAAGGTTCTACCAATAGAATTCTGATTCAAACTTGCATATTTTTGGATTATGTTTTTTCTATGATATACTGTTTTTGAAGTACATATATGATTTACTGGCAATTCCTGGTATTCTATTTTCTACCAACTGTGTTTATTATAATAAAGTGATGAAAAATTCATTTTGTACTTTTTTCAATCTTCTGTTCATATCCTGAGAGGGGATGATAAACAAGAGTTGAACTATGATACTGAGAATGACAATAAAGCCGAAAAGTACACGTTTACGTATGCTCACTAGATTTCACACTGTACATTCAATTCATTATTAATTAGTAATAAGCGATTTCACTTCGTAACTTGTAAGTCGCTCAAAATTCTCAAAAAAATTTTCCATAGTGGTTTCCAGAAAAAGTTTAAAAGTTGGGAAAATCTAAATCTAAATCATCTTCAATTTCTGGCTCCTGCGACATGAGCCATTTTATCAGAAATAATTATGAGTTTAAACTGATTAATTTTACTTCTGGTAAATTTACAGTAAATTACACCATTGTGAAAATCATGAGAGCCTAATTCTTTTATCAATACGGATCCTTTCAAAAAAGATTGTCTCATCGATGATGCAATCTATAGAAAAAGAAATTCAATTTTGTATATTGACTCTGAGTGTTCTTAGGATTGAATCTTCCTATTTACTTGAGAGGATATCGTATTCTTTTTAGACAATTTTTTTTTGTATATTGATAAGATGTAAGAATGTGGTACATAAAGGGTGGTCCAGAAATTCATTGGAAGCTTTTTTTCTCGAATTTTCATGCATATCGCCCCCAAATTTGTTCAAATCCATGAAAAAATAAATGCGGTTTGTTGTTGAAACAAATTATATTTAGAGCTTCCGCCCTATGAAGTTTAACACGTATTTCCCATAAGAAAAAAGACCGTTTTTGTCCATTTTATTTAGAATCCTCAATATTAGGTGAATCAAGTGGAAAATCAACCTTCCTTTTCACAAGGAGCTTTAGAGTACATGTGAATAATTAGTTTTTAAATATCACCACCATGATTCTGCTTAATGCGGTCCAAAGAACCATAAGTAAAAAATTGGGTTTTGTGACTAATTATCATAGACACAGGAAGGCATGGTTTTTCCAAAGTTTTTAAACTTATTTTCCACATTCTCTTTGAATAATGGTAGAAAGTTGCAGTTGTTTCTGAAATTTTTAACATTGCTATGGCTTTTTAGTCATGAACGAGTAATAATTTACAAAGAGAGAAAATAATTTTCTAAATAATCTTTTTCCTTTTTGTGAATATATTTTCCTGAAATGAAATTGATATTTAAACCAAATTACAGTTGTCGATGATTTGACCTTTAATTTTAAAAGGTCTGGGCGCAAATGTGGGGGAAATACAAAGAACAAGCGCGTAGCGCGAGGTAAACACATCATCGAGCGTGAAGCGCAAGATAAATATATTATCAAGCGCGAAGCGCGAGAACCAACGGTCGCTGGTAACCCATTTCCTCGACATATTGTTGCAATTTCTCTATTGAGTAGGTTTCCTCCTCTTTTGATGTTTCTTTTGACTCTTTTGTTTTTTTCGATGTAGTTTCGGCCTACTTGTTCTTTTATTGCGAACCTTGGAGTTTGAATCATTTTGTTTGTTGTTACTGGCCTTCTCTTCGCTGCATTGGGTCCACCGTGTTCAATGATTTCAGAAATTTCGCTTTTTTTAGTGGTCATTGAGTATTTTTTGCTATCCATTCATGTTTTTTTCGTGTAGCCTCGTTTCTGAACATTGTAAAAAAATTTTGTTTACATTTGATTTATGTTCGATTATTTTCCAATTTGTTTATATATTCGCTTATTTATCTATCTAATCATTTATTTATTTATTTTTTTTGATATTCAATATTTTTATATTATCATACATTTTAGGTTAGAAGTGAAACTGAGTACTTTAATTCTCCGTCTGTTTGTTGATGCTTGTTCCTAATCGTCCTTATTTTTGCAGGTTTGCGGTTGAAAATTATCTCTCCAGCTCTTGTCGATTCGAAAGCCCTCAAGATACTACTTCAATATCAATTGTCCGCACTGTTGCTACTTAATAATTGTGTTTCCTTGTTTTGCTCAGAATTTCTGCCCCTACCTACTCGAAGGTGGCTTTTATTATCTTACTACGCATACGTCTACATTTTGTTTTGAAGTTTCGTTTTTATCTACCTCTTCGGAGTTTTCCTTGCTACGATCTTACCTATATCACTTATTTTTCTTAGTCCTTATTCTATATTTTTCTTTTTTTCCTTCTTTTCTTTATATCTTTATAAATTTTTTTGAAATGGCCGGATTTTGGGAAAGGAAGTCAGTTGATCCGTAATACTTGAATTTACAGATCTTCTTTCATTGCTTCTTTATCTTCCATTCCTCTCCTACAACCTTCCCATACATGCTCCCATGTTTTCTATTCCCATTCACAGATTCTTCTGTTTCTTTTACCAAGGCCTTCCTTCTCTTACCTTGTTTCCCAATCTAAATCTTGCTGTTCTCGTCCATAATCTCTCTCCAAATCTCGTTTCTAAATATTTTCATACTCCTTTCTTTTTTATCATCTCATACCATTTATTATATTTTGATTCCTCAGCTATCACGCATCTTTCTATTAATCTTCTTTCCTTTTTTCCAATTCTTCATAGTTTACTTTAGTCCCCTCTTCTATATCTCCAGCACTAAAGAACTCCCTTCTTTCATCTGCCCATCTCGATTATTCTATCGCCCTCCCCCTCCTTTCTTTAATCTTCATAAAACAATTTTTCGTTAACCCCCCTCCCTTTCCCTCCCTTAGCTTCGTCTCAAACTTCCATGCCATCTTTTCCAAATTCTGTCGCAAATATTGAACCACCTTTACTTCTTCTTACTTTACTTCCTTTCATCTCACAATCCATTCTCCAATCCTGTAATACAGCCCGCCATCCCTTCTTCATCCTTTGCCACCAACATTCTAAGTCCGATACTCTCTTTATTAAAAAATCCTCTTTTGTCCATCTTTTCACCATAATATTTACTGTCTCGACTCAGTCCAATGAGTCAAACGTCGTCTTTAGGTCCATGAACATTGCTATCATTCCCCCTTTGTACCTTTTAATTATTTTATATACCAAATAATTTAAAACAGTTGTATATATTTTATACTATTTTGGAATTAGCGTCACTCTACTATAATCTTTAACCTCCTCCCCTTTGCCTTTCTCCACTAGGGGTACAACTACCCCCTCTTTCCATTATTCTGACCACGGTCCTCTCCTCTCCATAATCTATTGTACATTATCCATGCCCATTGCCTCACACCTTTCCCCAAATATTTTCAGACTTAATTTGAATTCTCATTTATACCAGATGCATTTCCATCTTTCATTATTTCCAAAACCTTGATTTCATCCATTGTTATGTCCTCTTCTTTTTTCCTACCATCTTTTGCCTTAAAATCATCTACATTCTTTTCCCAAATTTGAGGAAATTATTTGAAATGTTTTAAAATATTTTTTTTTTAAATTAATTTTTCAAAATAAAAGTAAATTTAAGTTTACGCTGAAATCTTAAGAAAAATCTTTATTCTTAAAACTTTCAAAATCCTTAAAAAGCTTCCAAATTTTATTTCAAAATCTTCACAAATCTACATATTGTTAAAAAAAATTTTTTAATCTTTTCAAATTTAAAATTATTTTTTAATGTTTTCGAAGCTTTTAAAACTTCAAAAGATCTTTGGAAATAATTCAGTCTTCCTAAAAAATTTTAAATTCTGCAAAAATTAAAAAATTTCTCTTAAAATCTTCCAAATTCTTCTTCGACATATTTTGAAATCTTCAAAGCATCAAATTAATGTTTTAAAATGAAATCTAAATAATTAAAAAAAAAAAGTTGCACCTGTTCCATTAATTTCATTTTTCTCATCTCTTTAAAAGTTTGAAAAAGTTTAAAAATTATACATTATGGTAACAAAATATTAAGAACAGAATCATTTCCGAATATTAAAAAACATTTACAATTTGAATGTTCTCTTTTATAAATAAATGTTTATAATTAAAATTCTTCATTTGGAAACCTTTAATTAGCAGTTTAGTTTTGATTACTTCAAATTAAAAAATCTTCAGCTGTAACAGTTTAAAAATTTTAATTTCAGTGACCGGAAATTGTTTTTCAATGATAAAAGTGGCCACCCTGAATCACCTTAAGGCCATGTGACGAGTGGATCACGTGACCGGATTCCTACCTTACCGACACTTCTTTTTATTTGTAAACTTATTTTCACACGAACAGCCACATCGAATTGAAAATTTGGGATAATTAATAAGAAGCACTAAGAAACGCGGCTCTGGTCCTAAATTTTTCTAATTATGAAAAAAGCAAAAAAAAAGTGTTTACAAAAAAAACTTTTTTCATAATTATAAAAATTTAGGACCAGATCCGCGTTTCTTAGTGCTTCTTATTTATTATTCCAAATTTTCAACTCGATGTGGCTATTCGTGTGAAAATAAGTTTACTATTTGGTACAAAATTGATGTATTTTATTAAATTTTTTTTTTTTCTTGTAAAGTATTATCTTTATTAAATGAAAATGCAACTATTTTGTACAAAATTTATTTATTCTTTTTAAATTCGTCTTTATAGTAGAAAACCAATCTTTATGGTACACATTTTTTCCTGAAAATTTAACTATTTGGTTTAAGAATTATGTACTTTGTTAAAAAATTCATCTTTTTATAAAAAATTAACTTAATTAACTGAAAATTCGACTATTTGGCTGAAAATTTAATTATTTTGTTGAAAAAAATTTGTTGGTTGCAAATGTTTTTTACTGATAATTTAACTATTTGGTTTAAAATGTATGTATTTGGCTGAAAATTCGTATTTTTTCATGTAAAGTAACCAATTAAATTAACTGAAAATTCAACTATCTGGTTGAAAATGTATATTTTTTGTTGAAAACTCGTCTTGTTTGATAGAGAATTAATTTTATTAACAGAAAATTCAAGTATTTGGTTCAAAATTCCTGTGCTTTGTTAAAAATTCGTTTACTTTGATAGAAAATTAACTTTATTAACTGAAAATTCGAATATTTGATTTAAAATTGATGTATTTTGTTGAAAATTCGTCTTTTTCGATCAAGAATAACTTTATTAACTAAAAATTCAACTATTTGGTAGAAAATTGATGTATTTTATTGAAAATTTGTTTTTTTCTTTTGTAAAGAATTATTGTTATTAAATGAAAATGCAACTATTTGGTAGAAAATTTATGTATTTTTTTTAATTAGTCTTTATGGTAGAAAAAAAATCTTTATGGTACATATTTTTTCCTGAAAATTCCACTATTTGGGTTATGAATGACGTATTTTGTTAAAAAATTCATCTTTTTTATAAAAAATTAACTTTATTGACTGAAAATTCGACTATTTGGTTGAAAAAAAATTTGTTGGTTGCAAATGTTTTTTACTGATAATTTAATTATTTGGTTTAAAATGTATGTATTCAGGGTGGCCACTATTTTTTCAATTTTTGTCTCCCGGCTTTCTCCCGGTTAACCCGGTTAATATTCGTGATTTCTCCGTATTTTGGAGGTGCTTTTTGGGTAGAATACATATGGGAGCTTTCTATTCAGAGCCTTGGACTTTTTCCATTGACTCGATGAATTCCCTACAGATATCTCTTTTTTATATAATAGCGCTACAGTAAAATTACCTCCGCAGCTGAAAACTTTCTTATGAGCCTGAACAAATTTAGAGCCGAATGAAGAGACAGATTTTCTGATCGCGTGATAAGAATATCTGAATACTCTTAAACTCTGAAGAGGAAAACCTGTTTCTCGTAAATTTCAAGTGGTACAGTTGCAGTTGAAAAAGCACAAGTGTCAGTTGAATCTGCTACCTTGGACGATGCTGGAGACGATGAAGACTGCCCTGAAAAAAGATGTGTAGAATGATTCGTTTTCCGGTCCACTCAGGTGGACAAAGCCTCCAGCTTTGTTAGGCACGCTGCCCTGCAGGGGGCGTTGGGGTGCGAGAATGAAGCCGTAGTATGTCTGACGACGAGCTGACAATGTCCTCGTCAAAGTCGGAAATCCCTTATACTTAGACCTAGATAGGTATTAGGGTTATCACCCCTGGGACGGTGGACTCACCTGCGGTTGGCACAGTGCAGGCTTTTTCATACTCTCATAGATCCAATAAAACAAACTTCCAAATCTCCTTTGAACAGTGAAGTGCTCCCAAATACTTTCCACAAATGTGATAAGCAAGCTCCAAGCGATTTGCTACTTTTTTGGTGAGTCTAAAATGAAGAGCAATCTGAGAAAGTTTTAAGGCAAGATGAAAAGTATATATAGAAATTTCTTTGGTTTTGAGGTGACTTATCAAGAAATGGACTTGATCCCGCATTTAATATGTAGCACTTGTAGTATTTTGTTGAGCCGATAAAGTGAAAAAAAGATCGATCGTAACTGAAATTCAAGACACTCATTGGATGGAGACAACCGGAAGGCGAGAAAGATTGCTATTTCTGGATGACGAATGCTGGAGGATTCAATAGACGCAATATTTCTCAAATAGTTTACGCGAATGTTTCCAGCGTAACAAAGCCGACGCTTCTATCTGATGATGATGAGAATATAGCAGAGGCATCTGTCGCCCAAGGCAATTTTCTAAGTAGTTGCAAAGATGGCAAAACTGCGGCAAGTCTCTCCAGCGGCATCTTTCACCCAAGAAAGATTTCCAAGCGGTTGCAAAGATGGAAAAACTGCAGCAAGTCTCTCCAGCGGCATCGATAGTCCAAGAAAATTTTCTAAGTAGTCGAGAAAATGGCAAAACTGCGGCAAGTCTCCCCAGAGGCATCTATCGCCCACGAAAATATTCTGAGTAGTTCTAAAGATTGCAAAACTGTGGCAAGTCTCACACAGGACAATTTTCTATGCAGTAGAGAAGATGAAAAATCAGCGGCAAGTCTCCCCAGCGGCACCTATTGCCCACGAAAATTTTCTGAGTAGTTCCAAATAAGGCAAAACTGCGGCCAGTCTCTCCAGCGGCATCTGTCGCACAAGACAATGTTCTAAGTAGTTGCAAAGAAGGCAATCTTCAGAACTACTCCAAAAATCTTCATGGGCGATAGATGATGCTCGGGTGACTTGCTGCAGTTTGGTCATCGTTAGAACTGCTTAGAAAACTTTTTTGGCTGAGAGATGCCGCTAGGGAAACTTGCCGCAGTTTTGCTATCTCTAGGACTACTTAGAAAATTTTCTTGGACAATAGATGCCGCTGGAGAGACTTGCCGCAGTTCTGCCCTCTTTAGAACTACTCCGAAAAATGTCGTGGGTAATAGATGCCGCTGGGGAGACTCGCCGCAGTTTTGTCATTTTCTCAACTAATTAAAAAATTTTCTTGGAGGATACATGCCGCTGGAGAGACTTTCTGCAGTTTTGCCATCTCTAGGACTACTTAGAAAATTTTCTTGGGCGTGAGATGCCGCTGGTGGGAGATGCCGCAGATTTGACAATCCATCATGGTAGGCTTGCCGCAGATGTAAGAATTAGTCCTGTGAGACTTGCCGCAGTTGTGCCAGTTTGATGTGGACTTGAACATTATTCTTGGATGAGTGATGCCGCTGAGGAGACTTGCCGCGGGAGAGAGATGCCGCAGATGTGACAATTAGTCCTGGGAGGCTTGCTGCAGTTTTGTCAGTTTAATATGTAAAAATATACAAGAAAAATCGCTGTTTTCGTCGATTTTACGTCTATTTTTGCGTTTTTTGGAAAAATACGAGCTCACTTGGGTATTTGGACCCCGGATTCGGATTCAGCGATCCCAAAAACATATACATATGCCGGTGTAGTTTGCCGGGCAGAACATTTTTTTTGTGTGCTGGTGTTATAATTCTTAACTAAAAATCCCAGTCCCAAGTAAAAATGATAACTTTTGACGTAATTTCTTGTTCTAAAGTAAAAATTATAATTCTTTGCGAAAATGCAATGTTCTAAACTTAAGTTATATTCCTTCACTGACATTCTACTTCGCTACAAAAAAGCAGCTTGCTGTTTAATCTCTGTTGCTCGGTCTTCTGATATGAGAAGAACGTGTCTGACGTCCATCGTCCCACCGATTAGCCTTCTCACTTGAACCCTCTAAATGTTAGGATACTTTGCAGCAAATTCCGTCTTAAAAAAGTTTTTTTTTCGCTTTTGGTTTTAAAAATTTGACATTCATAGTAGATACGTATCGATTTCTCTTTTATTCTGGTATCCCACTCGATGCTCTCCTACGGTACTTCTGTTGAGGTGCTTGGCTGCGAATTTCTAACGCTAACCAAAGCATTCTTAGCAGACACAGTTGATGTTTCATTGTTGATCGTTGTGACGCAGATGTTCTTGCTGGCCAGCTGTTTGATCATAGTGGAATCTGCCTGAACATCGCGTAGTTCACTATTGCCAACGTCCCGCATGCTGTGGCCCTCAGCGGTGGCTCCAGGAGCGCCCCGATGATCCTCTGGAAGCGACAAGCGGTTCAAAATTTTCGATAGACTCTCTATGATTATAAGTGGGTTATGGTGTTCCTTTGAGTCACTTTTCTCTTTGTTTCCTGCCTTTCTGGAACAGCAAACCCTATCAGTAGCAGTGCTACCGCCAACATAGCCGTCAACGTCACTAGAGGACGGATCAAACCCTACCGCGACGTAAACGCGAGAACACCTTCGGTAGGGTCGATGCAGCATTCGGCTATTATTGTTAATATCATACCAATAAATCATATCTCCTTTAATTGATTTTAGATTCTGTTTTTATAGAAAATTTGTTATTGAATTTACAACTAATATGCGCAAGCGATTTATGTATTGCTATTGTTCAAAATTTCGTATATATGCGAATAATGAACAAGTATTTATTGTCTTATTTTTTGTCAACATTTGGTAAACAACTTTCCGACTCTCACCATCTTTTGGATTCAATATGCAGGGGTGTGTGCCAGCGAAAAATGATTGACAAGTAATATTATTTGGAATAAAAAAGATCTTCGTATCTCATATAGTTTTAACGCAATATGAAATTTTTTATTTTTCATTATTTTTTTGTGCGATCAAAATCTGAACTTTCTATTTTTCAAGAAAATTTGAAAAGTTAATATGACAATCTTGTAGGGTGTTCAAAAAGCATCATTTTTCTCCTTTTGGCTGTTTTTCGTATCGTGTCTTGTTCGACCCTAAACTTTCATTTTGGTTTTTTTTTTTTTAATTTTGTAAATGCTATAACTCTGGTAACTAGTTTTTGATCAAAAAAGTCATTAGAAGAAATTGTTTGTCTTTTTGAGTACTTCGAATTACCAAAAAGAGAATTTTTGAATCTGAAAAGAAGTGGTCTAAAAAATGTTTGAAGATAGTGTAACTTTTTGAATTTTTACCCATAATCGCTGGCTAACGAACTTGGCCTTTAGTTTAGGACACTGAAAAAGCATACCAAAAGTCAATCCAACAAATCTATTTGCATTGTCTTTCTTTCATAATTAGAAAAAGTGCGCATCCTATTGGAAAACATTTTTTTGTTAATAAACATTTCATTGCAACTTGTGTTGTTTTTCCATATGTTCAATTTGTTTATTATTAATGTTATTTGTTACGATTTAAACCAAGAATACGCATCCTAGTGTATTTTTGGTTGAACAACTTTTGTCTATTAATTTTTTTTCGTCTCTTTTGCGGTATTTCCACAAATTTGATTTTTTTTATTTTTAAAGCGATTTTTTATGATTGAAACAAAAACCACGCTTCTTCAAAAAAATTATTTTTTTTTTGAATGCACAATTTTGGTCTATTCATCTTTTTACGTACTTTTTAAAGGGATTTGCAAAGATGCATTTTCAAGATATGTAAACCTATTCAAGGAATTTCTAATAATTTAAATTATTTTAAGGAATGAAAAAAAGGAATTTTAAAGGATTTCAAAGGATTTTAAATATTTTAGCGTATTTTAAAAGATTCCCAAGAATTTTTAATAGATTTCAATAATTTCAAGGTATTCCAAAATATTTGAAAGATTTTAGGGTATTTTAAATACTTCTAAGAAATATTCAAGCGCCTTAAAAATTTGAAAAGGATTTCAAAAGAGTTCAAGGGATTTTTAATATTTTAGTGTATTTTAGAAGATTTCGAACAATTTCGAGCATATTGGAAATTTTTAAAGGGATTTCAAAAGATTTCGACAGATTTTAAATATTTTAGGGTATTTCAAAAGATTATATAGAATTTTTAATGGATTTCAATTATTTACAGGTATTACAATGTATTTGATAGATTTTAGTTTATTTTTAAATGTTATAAGGAATTTTAAAAAGCTTTCAAATTTTTAAAGGGATTTGCAAAGATGCATTTTCAAGAGATTCAAACCTATTCAAGGAATTTCTAATAATTTGAATGATTTTAGGGAATGAAAAAAAAGGAATTTTGACGGATTTTAAATATTTTAGCGTATTTTGAAAGATTCCAAAGAATTTTTATTGTATTTCAATAATTTCAAGGCATTCCAAAGGATTTGAAAGATTTTAGATTATTTTTAATACTTCTAAGAAATATTCAAGCGCCCTAAAAAGTTGCAGAGGATTTCAAAAGAGTTTAAGGTATTTTCAATATTTTAGTGTGTTTAAAAAGATTTCAAAAAATTTCGAGCAGATTGAAAATTTTTAAAGGGATTTCAAAAGATTTCGACAGATTTGGAATACTTTAGGTTATTTCAAAAGATTATATGGAATTTTTAATAGATTTCAACAATTTACAGGTATTCCAAAGTATTTGATGGATTTTACGGTATTTTTAAATGTTTTAAGAAATTTTAAAAAGCTTGAAAATTTTTAAAGGGATTTGCAAAGATGCATTTTCAAGATATGTAAACCTATTCAAAAAAAAAAAGAATTTTCCAAAAAGGAGTTCAATTTTAAATCAAATAGTTAATTCTTTAATAAAAAAATGTGAATTTTCAACTAAAATCATGAATCTTTAGCGAAAGAAATGAATTTTGAAAAAGAGAGTGCATCTTCAAACTCTAAATATGATTTTTCACCAAGAAGATTAAATTTCTAAAAATGGAAGCGTTACACTTTCAATCAGTGGGATGAATCTTTAACAATGAAAAAAATAATTTTGAATAAGAAAGTTCAACTTTCAACGCGTTAGTTGAATTTTCGACCAAAAAACCATAAATTTTTAACAAAATAATTGCATTTTCAACAAAATGATTAAATTTTGAACCAAATAGTTGAATTTTTCACCAAATAAGATGAACCCTTAATCAAACATATGTAATAGTAGTTTTTCAACCAAAAATAATTGAATTTTCTCATTTGGTTCTATTGATACAGTTCGCATTCAATCGCAAAAAGGAAAAGAACTGGAAATTTTTTAAAAACAGAGGAGATAAGAAGAATTCATGAAGAAAGAGGACAGTGGAACTACTCTCTTAAAAATGAATTTTTTCATTTATAATTCATCATTTCAGTTTGGAACTTTTTGTTTGCTTGATATTCATCTATTTTGTTAAAAAAATTTTTTTGTCGTCAATTAATTCTTTTAACGGAAAATTTAACTATTCCATGTTTGATTGAATATTTCTCTACTTCATTTAAAATTCAACTATTCGGTTAAAAATTTACCTTTTGTGGTAGAATATGAATCTTCTTGGTGATTCATTCACGTTTTTGGTTGAAAATATATTATCTTGGCTGAAAATTTAACTACAAGATTAAAAATACCTTTAAAAATTCAAAATTTGATTGAAGATTCATTTAGTTTGTTAAAAATTAATCTTTTTTGTTAAAAAGTCCTTTTTTTCTTTATAAATAAGTTTGTTATGGTTGAGGATTGAAGTAATCTCTTAAAAATTCTTTGTTTTTAGTTCAATTCAACTGTTTTTCATTTAAAATTAACATGTTTTTTTGGGGGGAAAACCGACTATTATAATTCTTGCTGATCACCCCACCAGGTCTGTTTTATAGGGTCACAAAAAACCCCATAAGTGAAAAAATGGGTTTTGTGAGCTTTTATCGCTGATTATGACTTTATAGCGTTTTTATTGAATTGAAAATTGTTTCTAATGCCTGAATTACTACACTATACTGCTTATTAGATATTTACATGAATTTATTGAATAATTTATTATTGTTTTTAGCAATTTTCTTTTAGAGTAGAAATAGAAAGTCGCGGTTTTTCGAATCTTTTTTTACTTTTTGTCAAATTTTCAATTAGAGTGAGGCAATAGTTAATTATTGCTCACAAGCATAATTCTTTAGGATATTTATTATAATTGTTGATAATATTCTCTTAGAATGCGACAAAATTGCAATGTTTTCAAAAATTTTGCATTTTTTGTCCAATTTCCAATTATAGTGAGGTAAATAATTTATTAAAGTTAAGAAAAATAATTTTTCATATGATTCATTGTTATTGTTAATAATATTCAATTTGAATAATACTAGAAAGTTGCGTTTAGTTAAAAAATTTATTATTTATTTCAAAATTTCGGTATATTGATGAAAATTAGTTTCATGCTTGGTTTAAAATAAATGTGTTAAACTGACAATTGAAATATTTCACTTTTGTTCACAATTCATCTTTTTGGTTGAAATGTCGATTCTGTGCAAAAACAAAAATAACTTATTTTATAGGGGATTCATAAATTATAGTTGAAGATTCAATTATTTGCTTTTAAATTAATTTTTATGTTGAAATTTCTGATGCTTTATAGATAATTAATCTTTTTGGCTTGAAAATTCTACAATTGGGTAGAAAATTAAACTATATAGTTGAAAATATAATTTTTTTGTAGATAATTCGTATTTTGGCTTGAAAATTACATAATTTTGCTGAAAATTCATGTATTTTGTTCAAAATTCGTTTTTTTTTTGTTGGTAAAACGTTAATTTTCTTGGTTGAAAATTCAACAACTTTGTTAAAAATTAATTATTTTAGTTAAATTTTCTTTATCTGAAAATTTAATTATTCCATGTTTGATGAAAACTTTATCCTGTATAATGAAAATTGTACGATATCAAAAATTGGAATCATATTACAGCAATCTTGTTTTGTCTTTTTTTTTAATTTTTAATCTAACATCTAGAAATTGTCCGATTTTCAGTCAAAGACTTAAACAAATAAATAATTTTAAATTAAAAAATATTTGATTAAAAAATTTCAAGAATGTATAATAATTCTAAAGGAAGATTTGAAATTAAAATATTAAAAATTGAGCTTAAAATAAAACAAGATAAAAATTAAAGTTTTTGAAATTGATACGTCAGTAATTGAATAATTACGGTAATTTTGTATGGTTAAAATTTTAGAGTTCTGAATTTTCATGTTGGATGCTAAATATTTTATTTTTCCCATTCATAGGTTTTAATTTTGCAATTTAAATTTAATTGGTTGAGTTTTGGAAAATATAATTAGCAATTTAAAAATTATTAATTTTTTTAACGATTTAAATTTACTTAAAATAATGGAAATTTTAAAGGGATTGAGTATAAAAA
>JAABKJ010075445.1:217595001-217609088 GCA_011634705.1 Andricus grossulariae
TAAATTTACTTAAAATTGAGTGTAATTAAGATTGAGTGTAAAAAAGTGTTAATATCACAATTTTTTGTGATTAAAATTTTTTTCAGAGTAGACATTTTTTCATTTTTATTTCCGATTTAAAATTAATATTTATTTTTAACGTTTTTTTTAAATTCATTTAATTAATTTGTTTATTTTAGAAAAATTTGTCTCGTGAGCTTTAATGTTAAATTATAATTTTGTTATGTAATAACAATTTAAATTTCTTGAATTTCAGAAGCTTTGACTTTGAAAAATTCAATTTAGTTTTAAATTGCAAATTGTCAAATTTTAATTGCTTTGAATTTAAAATGATTCAAATTGAAAAGTTTTTATATTTTTAATTTTAAACGCTTTTAATTATAAATAATACAATTTTAATTCCTCTGAATTTTTTTTTATTCTAATCTGAAATAATTCAATTTCGTGATTCTTCAATTAAAATTTTTTTTTAATTTTCAGCGCTCCGACTTAGAAATTACAAATATTTGTTTTAAGATAAATTTTTTTGGTTGAAGATTTATCATTTAGTTAAAAGTTTACTTCAAACAAATTTAAGTTAAAATGTTGAATTTATGAATATTGACCCTAAATTTGTATTCTGAGACTCGAAAATACTCGAAAATACGGAAATCTGAAAATTGACAAAAATTTTCAAAATTTAAGTCAAAGTTTTGAATTTTGGACAGCAAATTTGTGTTTTGTGCTCAAAAACCGCCTTTTAGTAAATTTAATGAAAATCTACTAAATTCGTGTTCTGTGACTTGAAAACCCCCCTTGTACTGACTTTCATTAAAATCTACCAAATTAATACAAAATTTCAAAATTTGAGTCAAATTTTGGTATTTTTTAGTATTGGCCCTGAATTCGTGTTTTGTGACTGGAAAAAAAAACCCTGGTACTGACTTTCATAAAAATCTACCGAATTATTTAAAAAATCAAAATTTGAGTCAAATTTTGGAATTTTTCAGTTTTGACCCTGTATTCGTGTTTTTTTTCCAGTACATATGTACTGACCTTCACGGAAATCTACAAAACTAATTGAATTTTCAAAATTTGGGTCAAACATTGAAATTTTGTGTTTTTGACCCCAAATTCATGTTGTTCCGATCCCTGCCAGAAAGGATGACTTTTTAACATAATTGTTGAATTTTGAACCAAATACTTGCATTTCTATACAAGGAAGAAAAATGTTCTACTAAAATAGGTGGATTTTTGAATGAAAAAGTCAGATTAAAAAAAAAGAAGTTGAATTTTCAACCAAAGAAGATTTCAGTTGACTTTCCAAAACCACAATATGAATTTCAATTAAAAAGCAAATTTTCTACGAAAATAGTAGAATTTTCAACACAGAAAGACGAATTTTCATCAAAACAGTTGAATTTTGAACCAAAAAGCGTGACTTTCCAACATAATTGTTGAATTTTCAAACAAATAATACAATTAATAAAAATTCTTCAAGAAGAAACCACTACAAAAAAAAGAAATATTAATATAAATACATGGCCAATAAATCACTAACAAGGATATTATATCAGGGTTGCCGCAAAAATTCATTTCAAAAATTCCCTAATTTTTCCCTGGTGAATTTTTAATTTTCCAGGACCAATATAAAAAACCACTACTGAATCAGTGAGGCCAATCTAAATTTTCCTAGAAAAATGCTAGGGTTTCTTGCCAGATTTTACACAATCATCAAATTAATTAGCTCCAAACGTCCATTAAGCTAGCACCTCCACAATTGAATTTTGGGGTTCTTGATAGTTAAGAATTTTTGGCTTTTTTGGGCACCAATTAAAATTTTTGTGCTAGTTTACTTTTTTCAGAAAATCAATTTTCTTGTGGAGGTGCTAACTTACATTAACCTAGCACCTCCGCTTCCTGAAATCACAAAATAACGAAAATTCAATTCCACTAGAATTTCGGGCTTTTTTGGGCTTTTCGAATATGCAAAAACATTTCCCCAAAACAACCCTCAAGTTCCAAAATCAAACCCCTTCAAAAAATTTGAATTTCTTACAAATGCAATCCCAGCGTCTTTTTGGGCTTTCTTGGGCTCTTAAAAAATACCCACTCCGATTTTTGGGCTCTATCCCTTAAAATTAAAAATCAACTCCTGAATTATATTAAATTTTGAGTGTTTAGAATTATCTTGAAGGGAGAACATAACACTGAAAAATGTTTACTATTTCAGATTTCACTTCAAATTTAAGAAAATTCAACAATTTGACCTGTTTTGACAGTAGGTTCTTTTAAAAAAATACCAACTATCTTCACCATGGGCTCATTTTAATCACATAATTTCAAACTGAAAGCGTAAAAATGCACAGTAAAATTTGTACCAATTTTCAATGTTACAAATATTTAAATGTGTATATTAAGGTGGTTTAAAGCATTCACTAATTGTTTGAACAAATGAGCATTAATAACTTGTGAAATTTCCTTAAAAAACAGTAGAAAACTCTAGTTTTTTCAACTCACATAACAATGGGCTAATTTTCCATTGTTGAATTAACACTATGTCCTAAAAACATCATCCAATTATTTTAACAATTTAATAAAGATCAATTGTACTTTTTCATAGAAATGCGATAAAAAAAGTCTGACTTCATTTTTAAATTTGGTGGAGTATGGTTTTTGGCTTTGAGGGTTGGATCCCAAAAATTGAAGTTGGTACTATTTCAGTTGAAGATTCATCATTTTAGTTGAAAATTCATCAGTTAGGTTGAAAATTGAACTATTTTGTTGAAAATTCATTTTTATTTGTTGAAAATTCATTTTTTCAACTGAAAGTTCAGCTATTCCATTTTTTGTTAAAAATTGATATCTTTTAGTAGAAAATTTAAGTGTTTGTTTAAAAATTAATTAATTTTGTAATTTTTTGCTCTGTTGTGTTAAAGGATGCTTAGAATGAACGTCATTAATTAAAATAAATGTTTGCGTTTTGCGGCAAATATTAATATGTTACTTTTAGTTAACCGGGGAAATTGAAAAACTTGAAAGATAAATAAATTCTGTCGTTGTATAAAAAAACAGATAATTTGTTTTTATTGCAGTACTATTTTCAAGGCGGTTCATGGAAAACTTACTTTTCTTGCAAGCTTTACTGCCGAAAATGCTGTAAAAACAGAGAAAATAAGGATATTTTTCACGAAAATAGGGGAATAAATTGTTCTGAATAAAATTAATTTAGATACTAACATTAAATTTAAATTTAAACGCTTCAAAATCCTAATATTTCATGTAGAAATATTACATTTTCAACAAAATAAATGCATTTCCAACCAAAGGTATGTGTTTTCAATTAAAATAATGAATCTGCAACCAAAAAAAATGTTGCACAAAGAAGTTGAATTTTCAACAAAAAAGTTAATTTTTAACCAAATGATTTAAGTTTCAAGCCAAAAAGACGAATTTTCTACAAAAAAGTTAACTTTCGACAAAAAAATGAATTTAAAAAAAAAAAATAGTTCAGATTTAAAGCAAAAAGATCAATCTTCAAGAAAAAAAGATTTTTCAGTAAAAAAAATTCCAAGCAACTTGTTGAATTTTCAAGCTAAAAAGATGAATTTTCTACAAAATAGTTGAAATTTTACCCCGAAAACGTGAATTAAAAAAAAAAGTGAATTTGAACCAAACAAAAAACGAATTTTCAACAAAACAGATAAAATTTAAAGCAGAAAAATGAATCTGTAACCAAAAAATATTTTTCAGTCAAGAAGGAAAAAATTGCAAGCAAATGTGCATCACATTCACAAAGTATGTAGTCAGCTGTCTTTTCACGAAAATCCAACTTTCGACAACGAGGCTTGTCTCCAATCGTCATGTTGGTCAAGTGTTTTCTCTGTCGGCAGTGTCCATTAAGCATCCCTATTTCGACTTTAGTCTGCCTCTTTCCATGTTTAAGAGTTCATTAGTCCTTTTTGTACATGTAACATATGAGAAATTCTTAGAACGCACCATTTTTCCGTTCCCTTCCAATATCTCACATGCTCCTCCAAGAGCCATTTATCAAGGGATCCTTTCGTTGATTTGTATGAGATACCGGCGTGCGGTTCCAGGCCAATCAGGGCCTGTGCTGCTTCCATCATAATGGTGGGGAATACATTTTTTCTATTCGACGAGAATTCGAGTTCAGACCTGTTCGCGGTTAGGAGGCCTAAGAAATCCTGCGGGTAGTGACTACCCGAAAGCCGCAACGAGGACGACCATGATGGGTTTGCACGTGATGGCTCGTACAAGAGTTCATGGACAGTAGGGTGAAAGTATTAGCGTGAATACGACAAAGCAGCGAAAATCGAGGGGCTCTAGATCATCTGGGAGTAACCCTGGCGATACTAATGGCGGATTATATCAGTCGGAAAAACCATGACTAGCTAAATTGTTGGAAACTGCTAGGAAGAGGTTGTGGCGCCAATTGTTAAATAAATCGGACGCAACAACTAGCCAAACTGAGACTTCGAAGAGGAGCCATTCTGATAGCAGCAAAGTCGCCATAGTCGTCACGGGGTTCCCAATAACGAAACTCGAGGATAACCAGGCCGCGAGTATTGAAGCTGCATGAGAGGAGAAATTTAATCGATGGGGCGCAACCTGAAGAAGTCAACCCAATATTCAAAGATTGCCGCTTCGAAGATGATACTTTCATCGTCATCTGTTCGGAAGAAGCATCCCGAAATTGGCTCATTGTAGCTTTTGGCGAATTACAAACTTGGGTGGGAGCTAAGACCAAAGCGATCGTCAGCAAAGACGTCGAAAGGCAGTTAAAGCTACTAGCGTGAAATTCTAGTGTATCCGTGGAACCAATTATAAATTTTCAATCATGAAAGATGACTTTCCTACATTAAAAGGTGAATTTCCAATCCAGAATGACGAATTTTCAACCAAATAACTAAACTTTTAACAAAATAGTTGATTTTTTACAAAACAGCTACATTTTTAAACTGCAAAGACGAATTTTTAATGAAGATAATGATTTTCTACTAAAAGAAGAATTTTCAACAATGTACATAAATTTTCAACATTTTGAGACTAACTTTTTAGAAGACAGTTCAATTTTCAAATTAAAAAGTTGAATTTCAGACAAAAAAGTTAATTTTTAGCCAAAAATTATAAATTTTCAATCAAGAAAGATGACTTTCCTACATTAAAAGGTGAATTTCCAATCCAGAAGGACGAATTTTCAACCAAATATTTAAACATCTGACAAAATAGTTGATTTTTTACAAAACAGCTAAATTTTTAAACTGCGAAGATGAATTTTTAATGAAGATAATGATTTTCTACTAAAAGAAGAATTTTCAACAATGTACATAAATTTTCAACATTTTGTGGCTTACTTTTTAGAAGACAGTTCAATTTTCAAACCGAAAAGTTTATTTTTTTCACATGAAAGCTCATTTCTAGCCAAAAAAGATTAATGTTCAATCAATAAAGATAAATTTTCAACAAAATAATGGAACATTTAACGAAATAGTTTATTTTTTACAAAACAGCTGAAATTTTAAGCTGCAAAGATGAATTTTTAATCAACATAATAATTCTCTACCAAAAGACGAATTTTCGACAAGGGACATGAATTTTCAACCTTTAGAGGCTAATTCTTCAGAAGACGGCTGAATTTTCAAACCAAAAAGTTGAATTTTAGACAAAAAAGCTCATTTTTAGCCAAAAAAGGTGAATTTTCAATCCAGAAAGATGACTTTTTAACAAAATAATTAAACTTTCAACAAAATAGTTAATTTTTCATAAAAGAGCTGAATTTTCAAACTGCAAAGATGAATTTTTATCAAGATAATTATTTTATACCAAAAGACGAATTTTCAACAATAAACATAAATTTTCAACCTTTAGAGGCGAACTGTTTAGAAGAATACTTTGATAGGAATTCATTTTATTTGTTGAAGAGCTATCTCTTGGGTGCAAATTTAACATTTTTGTTGAAAATTTGTTTCATTTTTGGTTAAAAATTAATTTTTTTAACTGAAAATTTAACTATACCATTAATGCTTGAAATCGTATTTGTTTTAGTTGAAAATATAACTACTTGGCTTAAAAATTGAATTCTTTTGTTGAAAATTCGTCTTTTTGGGTTGAAATATTATCTTTTCTTGTTTACAGTGCAACTGTTTTTTTTAACAATCTAGTTTTGTTGAAGATTCAATTATGTTGTTGAAAATTCGTATTTTTTTGGTTGAATTCAATTGTTTTTGATTCGGTACCAGAATATTTTTTGGTTGACATATCAAGTATTTTTTTATTCTAAAAAATTCGTGTTTAAAGTTTGAAAATTCAACTATTTGGTACACAATTCATCTCTTTTACTTGAAAGTTCAACTATTTGCTTGAAAATTCATATGTTTGGTTAAAAATAAGTCTTTTAATAGAAAATTAATCTTCTTGGATAATAATTCTTCTTTGTGGGTTAAAAATTTACTTGTTTGTTTGAAAATTAAACTATGTTTTCGAAAGCTTAATTTTATTTCTTAAAAATTCAACTATTTTATTGAAGTCACCTTTTTTGGTCGAAAAACGTCCTTTTGTGGTAGAAAGTCACCTTTTTTGGTTGAAAATTAACTTTTTTTGTTGAAAATTAAACTGTCTTTGAAAAAATTCGTCTTTTCGGGTTAAAAATTTATCGTTTTTGTAGAAAATCTTTTCTGGTCCGAAATTCAACTTTTTTTTCGCAATATATTTCGACTGGAAATCTTATGTGTTTATTATATATTTCAATATTGTACCTATAGATTAATTTTATTTAAAAGAATTTTTATGAGAATAAATTTAAACAAAAATTTCAAATCAAAGGGGGGGGGGTGATATATTTTGAGAGCCCCTATTTCACGTGTTAAAGATACGTGATAAGGATTTTAGAGTTAAGGTGGTTCAAGGTAGGTTTTTAGTATTCTGTACGCATGTCTATATCGTGTAAATGATGGATAGATCAGAAAGATTTCAATAATTTCACAAATATTTCAATGATGTCGGATAGATTAAAAATATTTCATAACAATTTCAGATAGATTTAAATGATTTCACAAAATTTTCAATAATTTCACAAATATCAGATATCTCAAAAATATTTCAAATATTTCCGAAAGATTTCAAATATTTCGCAAAGATTTCCGATTGATTTAAACAATTTGAATTATTTCACAAAAATTTCAGATAGCTTTCAAAGAGTGCACAAAGATTTCAATAATTTCACAAATATTATCAAATATTTCGCAAAGATTTCCAAAGATATCAGGAAGATTTGACAAAGATTCAAATTATTTTCTAAGGTTTTCAAATATTTCGCAAAGATTTTAGATATATTTCAGAGGTTTCAACGATTTATCAAAGATTTCACAACCACTTCGATTATTTGACAAATATTGTCAGATATTTCAAAAATATTTTTAATATTTCGCAGATTTCACAAATATTTTAAAAAGATTTCCAAGGGTATCAAGGAAGATTTTACAGAGATTTAAATTTTTTCTAAGGATTTCAAATATTTCGCAAAGATTTTAGACAGATTTCAGAGATTGCACAAAGATTTCAATGATTTCCTAAAGATTTCAATGATTTTACAAATATTTCAAAGATTTCCCAAAGATTTTAGATAGATTTAAAAGATTACACAAATGCTTCAATAATTTCACAACTATTTTCAAAAGATTTCCAAAGATATCAGAAAGATTTAAATGATTTTTTTAAGGATTTCAAAGATTTCACAGAGATTTCAATTATTTCACAAAAATTTCAGATATATTTCAAAGATTTCAAGGATTTCCCAAAGATGTCAATAATTTCACAGATATTACCAAATATTTCAAAAACATTTCAAATATTTCAGAAAGATTACAATGATTTCCCAAAGATTAAAAATATTTGGCAAAGATCTCGGATAGATTAAAAAGATTTCACAAATATTTCAATTATTTCATAACGCTTTTAGGTAGATTTTTGAAAAAATTAAATCAATCCGGTGAATTTGATCATTCGATTTTAGGGGTACCCTTATATAGCGCGAAAATAGCGAGGAAACTAAATGAAGATGTTTAAAGGTCCTTATAAAATTATTGCGAAATTATCACCAACAGTTTATGAGTTAGGTTATATTCGTGAAAAACGAAAAAGGTGATTGGAATATAAACAACTTAGGACAGAGATATTTTTCTTTATAAAAACAAATGGCAGAGAGTTGGGAAGAACAGGAAGGTCGTAGGAAGGAGAAAGAAAGTTAGAAATTAAAAGTTGAGGCAAAGAAGAAAAAGCAAAGATCCAGAAAAAAGATACGAATAAGAAGGAGAAAGAAGAAGAAGAAGCAACGATTGTGAAATTCGAAAATTGCCAAAGGAAAACAAAAGACGTAAAGAAGGAGAGAAAATCAAGAAAAAAGTAGAGGCGAATATAAAGGAACAAGTGGAGGAGAAAGTGAAGAAAGAGGACGAAGCGAACCTGGACAAAATTATAAACCTTTTCCAAGAAAGTAAGACACGTAAAGAAATAGAAGCTAAAAGTCAGCCACAATGTCGCAAAGCAGTTTTCCAATCATATCTACATAAAGTTCAGACTAGATAAATGCAGTACAGTGTATTGAACAAAAAGTGAATCAGGGACCGCAGAGCTAGAGAACGAGTTTGAGAATGACATCAAGGCAATGGATTCAGGATACGATCGTCAAGAAAAGCCTGACTTCAATACAAGACTCAGACTGTTTCCAAAGAGTTTTCTTGACAATCTTTTTCCTGCTCAGTATTTGAATATCTAGTAACTTATATAATATTATTAAAATATTAAATTCAAAATCATTGATAATAGTAGTTCTTGGGTAGTTAGGACTTTTCGATGAAAACAAAATTCACCACAATGCTTTTATTTGAAATAAGAGTTTTTTATTTTCCTGTTCAAAATAATTGTATACATATCAGAATCACAAAAATCATACGTGGCAATGTTAGAATTGCTTGAATTTAAATGTTCATCCAGATCATTCCGTATGCAAATCTAGTCGCAAATCACTTACTTCTCTCATCAGTGGTTCGACTCCTAGTGGCTTGATAGCACAACATATAAAGTGAATATTTCCTACACACAATTTAATATCGTTTAATGCTGTTATTTTTCTCACACACTAAATATTTTTTACACATAACATTTCCTACAAAAAATTTAATACTGTTATATTTTATCTACAAAAAATTTTCTACACAGCATATTTCATACACAGAATTTAATATCGCTTAAAACTGTTATTTTTCTTATACGCGAAATATTTTCGACACATAATATTTCCTACACAGAATTTAATACTGTTATATTTTTCCTACACGAAATTTTCTACAGAGAATTGAATACTGTTATTTTTTTCCACACAAAATATATTTTACACAGAATATTTCCTACACAAAATTTAATGTTGTTATTTGTTTTCTACACAAAATATTTTCCACACAAAACATTTCCTACACAGAATTTAATAATAATTAATACTGTTATTTGTTTCCTGCACAAAATATTTTCTACACAGAATATTTCCCACACACAATTTAATACTGTTATATTTTCCATACACAAGATTTTCTACACAGAATATTTCATACACAGAAATTATGACTGTTATTTTTTTCCTACACAAAATATTTTCTACACAAAATATTTGCTACGAACAATTTAATATCGTTTAATACTGTTATTTTTCTTATACACAAAATATTTTCTACTCATAATATTTCTTACATATAATTTAATACTGTTATATTTTACATACACAAGATTTTCTACACAGAATATTTCATACACAGAATTTAATATTGTTTAATACTGTTATTTTTCTTATACAAAAAATATTTTCTACACAGAATATTTGCTACGCACAATTTAATATCGTTTAATACTGTTATTTTTCTAATACACAAAATATTTTTCACCCATAATATTTCTTACACAGAATTTAATACTGTTATATTTTACATGCATAAGATTTTCTACACATAATATTTCCTACACAGAATTTAATACTTTTATATTTGTTCTAAACAAGATTTTCTACACAGAATATTTCATAGAACCAATTGAATACTGTTATTTTTTCCTACACAAAATATTTCCTATACAGAGTATTTTCTACACACGATTTAATATTCAACTATTTTTCCAAATATATTTTTTTTTATTGAAGATTCATCATCATATGTAGTTAAAAATTGATTTCTTTAAATAAAAATTCAACTATTTTGTTGTAAATTGACTTCTGTATGTAAAAATTTAACTATTTTTTGAAAATTCATGTATCTTGTTCAAAATTCCTCTTTCTTGGTAAAAATTTAATCTAATTGGTTGAAGATTTATCTTGTTGGTTTAACGCTAATTTCTTTGTTTGAAAATTCATCTTTCTTGGCAGAAAATTAATTTTTATGGTTTAAAATTCAACTATTTTATTGATAATTCTCTTTTTTTTTTGTTGAAAATTAATTTTTCTAACTGAAAAATTAACTAGTCCATGTTTGATTGAGAATTTATATTCTTGAATTGAAAATTCAACTATACATTTCAAATTTAATTTTGCTATTGAAGATTCATCATCGTATGTAGTTGAAAATTGATTTCTTTGAATAAAAATGTAACTATTTTGTTGAAAATTGATTTCTTTAAGTAAAAATTTAACTATTTTTTGAAAATTCATGTATTTTGTTAAAAATGCATCTTGGTAGAAAATTAATCTTATTAGTTGAAGATTTATCTGTTTGGTTGAACGTTAATTTCTTCGTTTGAATTTTATTTTTGGTTCAAAGCTAATTTCTTTGTTTGAAAATACATCTTTCTTGGTAGAAAATTAATTTTTATGGTTTAAAATTCAACTATTTTATTGTAAATTCTTTTTTTTTTGTTTGTTGAAAATTAATTTTTTCAACTGAAAAATTAACTAGTCCATGTAGAAACTTAATTTTTATGGTTGAAAATTCAATTATTTTATTGAAAATCTTTTTGTTTTGTTATTGAAATTTTTTGTCACTAATAATTTAACTAGTCCATTTTTTGTTGAAAAAGTATCTTCTTGAATTGAAGATTCAACTATTTGGTTAAAAATTCATGCATTTTATTAAAAATTCATCTTTTTTTATTGAAAATTCATGTATTTTCTTGAAACTAATTTTTCTGTAGAAAGTTAATCTTTATGGTTGAAGATTTATCTTTTTGGTCGAACGTCAACCAAAGAGAAGAATCTTCAACTAATAAAACGAATAATAAAGTATGCATTTCAATTTTCAACCAAGTAGTAACATTTTTAACAAAAAAAAGGGAAGTTCAACCAAAAAGGACGAATTTTCAACTAAAAAGGTTTTTCAGTCAATCAAGAAAAAAATAGGTCACCCAAATCGAAAATGGGACAAAATTTTATTTATGTTGTATCTTCGTAATAAATAATAATTATTGTCATTTTATTAGTTAAAATATTGCATTTTGAACAAAATGGATAAATTTTTAAACAAAGTCTTACTACCAAGAAAATTAATTTTGTACCAAAAGTGTCTTGTTGAATTAAAAATATAAGGAAATAGTTTAATAAAATTATGTAATGCAATAAAAATAAATAAAGATTTAAATATTAATAAATTATAAATTTTGAAATCTTTATTTAGTGAAATTTTGATATTTTTAATAATAAAATTTGTTAAAATAAAATTTGAAGCCAAATTTTCAATCCACAAGATAAATTTTCAACTAAGAGGATTAAATTTCTACCAGAAAAGATGAATTTTTAACAAAATACATGAATGATTAACCAAATAGATGAATTTTCAAATTAAAGCAAACAAAACAATTTTCTTCCAAAATTGGAATGGTTATATTTGCAGTTAAAAAAAAATTAATTTAAAAATTAACGAATTGTATTTTCAATCAAACAGTTAAATTTTCAACCACAAAAATAATTTTCCAACAAGAAATAAATTTTTAACAAAGTGGTACAAATTTTAACCAAGTAGTTAAATTTTCAAACACAACATTTAATTCTCAAACAAATATTAGAATTTTTAAATGAAAAAATACATTTTTAACCAAAAATGGAATTGTTAAATTTTTAGTTAAAAAAAAATTAATTGTCAACCATAAAAAAAATGAATTTTCAAATAAAAAAGATCAATTCTCAAACAATTATTTTAATTTTCAATCAAAAAAGGTGAATTTTCAACAAAATAGTTAAATTTTCAACCAAAACGATAAATTTTCAAACCAAAAATAAATTTTTAACAAAGTAGTACAAGTTTCAACACATTACAGAAAAAAAAGATAATTAAATTCAACACCTCTTCAATTCCTAAAAATATTTTTAGCTGACTCGAATTTTTTTTAAAATTTTGAAAAATCATTTAAAATGTAAAAAATTGCCTTAAAATCTTCCAAATTTTCCTAGAAATTAAAAAAAAAATGTATTCACTTGTCCTCTTTCAACATTCTTTTTAAAGCTTCTAAAGTTTTGGTTTGAAATCTTTTTAAAAAAACTGCATTTTTCAAAGTATTTACAGTTGAAATTTATTTGCCAATCTCTCCAAATCTTCTGAGTATTTCTTGAATTCACTCGATTTTATTTTTTATTTTATTTATATTACCAAACTGTAACATTTTCCTTTAAAATCTTCTGATCTTTTTCGAAATTTAAGGAAACCTTTTGAAATGTTTTGAAACTTTTTCAACTTTCTCTTAAAGTTCATTTTTCAAAATAGAAATTCATAAAAATGTGGTCCATAAATCTGAAGAAAATTCTTTCTTTAATCCTTTCAAATCGATTTTACATTACAGAAAAAAAGGATAATTAAATTCAACACCTCTTCAATTGCTAAACATATTTTAACTGACTCGATTTTTTTTTTAATTTTGAAAAATCATTAAAAATGTAAAAAATTGCCTTAAAATCTTTCAAATTTTCCTAGGAATTTTAAGACAATTTTTCATTCACTTGTCCTCTTTCAACATTCTTTTTAAAGCTTCTAAAATTTTTGTTTGAAATATTTTTAAACAATCTGCATTTTAAAATCATTTACAGTTGAAATTTCTTTGTCAATCTCTCCAAATTTTCTAAGTAATTCTTGAATTTACTCGATTTTATTTTTTATTTTAAGAAACTGAAAGATTTCGCTTTTAAAATCTTCTAATATTTTTCCAAATTTAAGGAAATCTTTTGAATGGTTTTGAAACTTTTTCAATTTTCTCTTAAAGTTCATTTTTCAAAATAAAAATTCATAAAATTTGTTTCCATCAATCTTAAGAAAATTCTTTCTTTATTCCTTTCAAATCGATTTTACATTATAGAAAAAAAGGATAATTAAATTCAACACCATATTATTCTCCAATTGGATTCATTAAAAATTGAATAAAACTTTCAAACTAACTTATCTTCTTTCATCAACCTTTTTCTTCTCTTTATAAAACTGCCTTTCCTCTTAAAGATAATGGAAGAAAATTTCTTATTTATTTAAAAGAAAATTGGATTTAACAAAAATTGGATTTGTGAACAATTGGATTTGTAAACAATAATATTTGATAGCAATTGAATTCAAAAGAAATTATATTTAAAAGCGAATAAATTTAAAAGCATTTAAATTTATCAACAATAGCATGTTAAAACATAAACAACTGGATTTATAAACAATTGATTCACAAGCAATTGGATTATAATTTAAATTTGGATTTTCTGATCCCTCAATATTTTTCTCTTTTTTATATAACTGCCTTTACTTTTGACTAAAATTGACAATTGAATAGATTTTGATCCAGATTGTTTTCCAATTGGATTCATTAATAATGGAATTACACTCTCAACTTGAATACCCTTCTTTCCTTAACATTTTTTTTCTTCATAAAGCTGCCTTTCCTTTTAAAAATAATTGAAGAAAATTTTATAATCATATATAAAAAACTGTATTTGTGAACAATTGGATTTGTAAACAATTGCATTTGGTAGCAATCAGATTCAAAAGCAATTATAATTGAAAGCTATTGTATTTAGAAGCAATTAAAGTTATAAACAATTGTATGTTAAAACATAAACAACTGGATTTATAAACAATTTGATTCATAAA
>JAABKJ010075445.1:217609098-217822437 GCA_011634705.1 Andricus grossulariae
GGATTATAATTCAAAATCGAATTCACTGCTTCCAACACTATTTTTCTCTTTTTTTTATATAACTGCCTTTCTTTTTCACAAAAATTGACATTTGTATAGATTTTCATTCAGATTACTTCCCAATTGGATTTACCAACAATTGGATTATACTTTCAACCTGAATTCCCTTATTTTATCAACATTTTATTTTTGTTTATACAACTGCCCTTCCTTTTGAAGATAATTGAAGAAAATTTTATATTTATATACAACCAATTGGATTAAAAAAATTGGCATTGTGAACAATTGGATGTGTCAACTACAGTATTTGGTGTTAAACAACAACAAAAAATAAACAAAAATAAATATTATTTGTTTAAAATTAAATTTTCAGTATTGCATTTTTGGCTGAAAATTGATCTTTTTTAGTTGAGTTTAACCCTTTGTTGACAAATTGATTTTTTTTTTTTTTTTTTGGTAGAAGATTTTTTATTTTAGTGGAAAATTCATCTCTTTGGTTGAAAATTAAACTATTTTGTTGAAAATTGATTTTTTGGTTGCAGATTCATCATTTAAGTTAAAAAATCAACTCTTTAGTTGAAAATTGAAATATTTGGTTAAAAATTAATTTTTTGGTAGAAGATTCTTAATTGTAGTAGAAAAATTACATCTTTAGTTAACAATTATACTATTTGGTTGAAGATTCTTCATTTTAGTGACCAACATCATCTCTTTAGTTGAAAATTGAACTATTTATTTAAAAACATTATTTTCTTCGTTGAAGATTCTTCATTTTAGTTGAAAATTTATCTCTTTAGTTGAAAATTGAACTATTTGGTTGAATATATATATTTTTTTGTTGAAGATTCTTCATTTTAGTTTAAAAAATGATTTTTTTTGTGAAAAATTCTTCATTTTAGTTATAAAATCATCTCTTTGGGTGACCACTTTTTTTAAGATTCTTCATTTTAGTTAAAAAATTATCTCTTTAGTTGAAAATTGAACTATTTGGTCAAATATTTATTTTTTTGGTTGAATATTCTTCATTTTAGTTTTAAAAAATCATCTTTCTAGTTGAAAATTGAACTATTTGGTTGAAGATTAAATTTTTGGTTTATCATTTTGTATTTTAGTTTTAAAATCACCTCTTTGATTGAAAATTGTACTATTTGGTTGAAAATGTATTTTTTTGGTTGAAGATTCATTTTGGTTAAAAAATCACGTCCTCAGTTAAAAATTATACTATTTGGTTGAAAATGTATTTTTTTGGTTAAAGATTCCTTATTTAAGTTAAAAAATCATCTCTTGAGATCAAAATTGAACTATTTGGTCAAATAATTATTTTTTTGGTTGAAGATTCTTCATTATAGTTAAAACGTGATTTTTTTGGTCAAAGATGAAATCATTTAAAATCCTGCAAAATAAAAACAATTTCCCAAAAATCTTTCAGATTTTTGAACATAATATTTTATATTTTTTGGAATATTCAATTAAAATAATTTTTGAAAATAAAAAAAAACAATTTTTAATTTCCTATGAATCTTTAGAAATTGTTTTCTTCGAAATCTTTAAAACTCGATTTTGTTTTAAATTTTATGAAATCTTTGCAAAAATTTGTAAAATGTCCATAACTAACACGAATTTTTTTCTAAAATTTTGTAATCTTGCAAAATTGAAAAACTTTGCTTTAAAATTTTCTACATTATTTTTTTGAGATTTTAAAAAATCATTTTATATCCTGCAAAATAAAAAAATGTTACCGAAAAATCTTCTAGATTCGTCAGTTTTTTAAATCTCATGACATCTTTTTTAATCTTCTCTTAAAATTAATTTACTAAATAAAACATTATCTAACCCTTCCCAGGAATTTTAAGGAGACTTTTTATTCTCTTGGAACCCTTCAAACGTTTAAAAAACTTTTTTTTCTTTCAAATTATCAAAATTCTTAATTTTTTCTTAATTTTCTTGAAATTATTTCAAGTTTGAAATTATTTTTGAAATCTTTTCAAAAATAATTTCTTTTTTAAATCTAGAAAAAAAATTGCTTCAATGTCTTCCAGATATTTTTTCGACAATGTTGGAAATCTTTAAAAAAAATTTAAACTCCTTTTCAATTTTCTCTTGAAATTAATATTTTTAAACAAAAAATCATATACATTTTCTTTTATTCTCTTTAAACCTTTAAAAATTACTAAAAAGCATCTTTTTTCGAAATCTTCAAAAATCTACATTTTTTTTTAAATTTCTTGAAATCGTTCCAAGGTTTAAATTATTTTTGAAATTTTTTCAAATCTTCTCAATATCTTTTAAAATGAGTAGCATTCTTCCTGGAAAGAAAATTAATTCTGCAAAATGAAAAAATTTCCTTAAAATCTTCCACATACTTTTCTGACAGTTTTGGAAATCTTTTGAAATGTTTTGAATTCTTGTTCAAATTCATCCAGAAAAGTTTTTCATTCTCTTAACAATTTATTTGAACATTATTTTATCTTTTGAGTCAACAAATTTCCTTATTTAAAAATTCAAATCTTTTGTTCAAAATTCTTTTTTTTGGGTTGAAAATGCTACTATTTGTTTAAAAATGAACTTTTTTGTTAGAAATTCATATTACCGGGTTCAAAATTCAACTGTTTTGTAGAAAATTTGACTTTTTGGATTAAAATTTTTTTATTTGTTTCTATTCTCTTCATGGCATGACTCAAAAATCTTTCCTGGTTCAAAATTCAAATTTTTTGTAAAAATTTTCCTTTTTTGGATTGAAATTTCTACAATTTGATTGGAAATAAACTTTTTGTTGAAAATTCATATTTACGGGTAAAAAATTCAACCTATTTGTAGAAATTTTGATTTTTTGGCTTAAAAAATAAACAATTTGGTTGAAATTATCTTCACATCTTGAGTCAAAAAATGTTCTTGTTTAAGAATTTAATTCTTCTGTTCAAAATTCGTTTTTTTTTTGGGTTGAAAATTCTACTATTTGTTTAAAAATGAACTTTTCTTTTGAAATTTCATATTTGCGAGTCGAAAGTTCAACTGTTTTGTAGAAAATTTCGCTTTTTTTGACTTGAAAATTCAAATAATTGATTGCAATTTTTCTCTCCCTTGATTGAACAATCTTTCTTGGTTGAAAATTCAACTCTTCTATTGAAAATTTTACTATTGGGTTAAAAATGAACGTTTTTGTCAAAAATTCATATTCGCAAGAGGAAAATTCCACTTTTTTTGTAGAAATTCAGATTTTCTGGCTTTCAAATTCAACAATTTGAATCTAATTATTTTCTCTCTTGACGTAAGAATCTTTCTTTATTGAAAATATAATTCTTTGATTGAAAATTAGTTTTTTTTTTTTATAGGTGAAACTGAACTTTTTTGTTAGGAAATCATATTAGTGGGTTCAAAATTCAACTGTTTTGCAGGAAATTTGACTTTTTAGCTTAAAAGTTCAACAATTTGGTTTAATTTCCTTTATTTGTTTATTGAAAAATCTTTCCTGGTTCAAAATTTAACTTTTTTGTAAAAAGTTCCCTTATTATTCTTCTATCTTGACTAAAAATTTTTTATGGTTGAAAATTCGTATTTTTGGTTTCAAAATTAATTGAGAAAAATAATCTGTTAAAAATTCAATTTTAACCAAAGATTTATAACTTTGGTTGAAAATTCATATATTTTGTTGAAAATTTAACTATTGTGTTGAGAATTAACTTTTCTTTCACTTGAAATTTTTTTTTAATTTAAACAATTTTTTTAATTTGTTTTTCTTCCGCGGGAAATTTCAATCTTTTGGTAGAAATTGCAGAATTTTTTCAAAGTTTTGGGAAAAAATCAAATCATTGTAAGATATCTTAAAAATTTATTTTAAATTTCAAAAATAATTACCAATTTCACAAGAATTTAGAACAAAATGAAGATTTTCAAAGATTTCCAAATAAAATGTTGAAGCTTTTTACCATTTTTGAAAGGTTTCAAAATAATAAAAAAATTTCCTAAGATACTTGGCGAATATTCAAAATAATATTCTATTTTTTTTTATCAATTTTGAATGAATATTTAAAAAGTTTATAAAAAATTACAAAAGATTTCCGAAATTTTTAAAAATGAATTCTGAACATTTTTAAACAATTTTAAAAAAAATTTGAGTAAATTTAAAAGATATTCAGGAATTCTTTTAAATTTTGACGATAATAATAATATATTCAACTTTAAAAGATACACGGAAATTCAAAAAATATTCCAGAAGTCAAAAAGAAATTTCTAAAATTTAGTAAAATCCTGTAAATTAAAAAAAAACTATCAATGTACTAATCACTTTTTTTGACATACATAAGATCTGAAAAAATCTTTTTTTAATTTTGTCAAAAAACCTAGAAAATTTAGTTTTATATAACCTTGAAGCAAATAAATGAAGCAAACAGAAAAATTAAATAGCCATTCGAAATTTTGGTTTTTTTCGATTTATAATTTGCCGAAAATTTTTTTTATTGTCGACCGAAAAATCTTTTTTGGTTGCAAATTCAACAACTTTTTTGAAATTCTTAATGTTTTTTTGTTTGAAATACAAGTTCAAAATTATTTCTTTTTGGTTGAGAATTCTGCTTTTTGCTTAAATTTGAACTGAATTAATAAAACTTAATAGGAAAATTCAATTAATTTTGGTTGAAAAGTCTACTACTTATTATATTTTTGGTATGGAATTCATTTTCTTTGTTTGAAAATTCTTGTTTTTGGTTGATTATTCTATTATTTTGTTGAAAAAGGTAACTATTTTGTTGAAAATTGATTTTTTTTGTGAAAATTCAGCTAGTTGGTTGATACTTGAACTATTTTGTTAAAATTTAATTTTTGGGTTGAAGATTCATTTCTTTGATTACAAATGTAACTATTTCGTTAAAAAAAAATTAATCTTCTTCGTTAAAAAATCATCTTTTGGGTTGAATGTTGAACTCTTTTGTTGAAAATAATGAAAATAAATTTTCAGTTTAGTTGAAAATTCGTCGCTTTGGTTACAAATTTAACTATTTTGTTGGAAATCCTTTTTCTTAACTGAGAATTAATTTTTTAACTAAACATGTAACTATTCCATTTTTTGTTGAAAACTGATCTTTTCTAGCTGAAAATTCATGTATTTTGTTGAAAACTCGTTTTTTTTTTAATTGAAAATTAATCTTCTTGGTTAAAAATTTATCCTTTTTGGTTGAAAAATCAAATAATTCGTTCAAAGCTAAGCTACTCTTTAAAAAATTAATTTTTGTTTGTTTGAAGAATCATTTCAGTTGAAAGTTTATATTTTCTGGTCAAAAATTTAACTACTTTGTAGAACGTTCATCTTTTTGCCTTTAAAATTCAACAATTTGGTCAAAAATTAAACCATTAGGTGAAAAATAAACTTTTTTTATAAAAATTCATATTTTTAGTAGAAAATTCAATTATTTGGTTAAATATTAAAATGTTTTGAAGATAATTCGTCCTTTTGACTTTCAAATTCGAAAATTTTGTTGAAAATTAATGTATTTTGTTGAAAAATTGTATTTTCTATTGGAAAATTAACCTTTTCGCTGGAAAATGTATATTTTTAGTTAAGAATTTAACCACTTTCTTGAAAATGCATCTTCTTTGCTTTTTAATTCAATTATTTGGTTAAGAGTTCAACCACATAATTTGTAATGTAGATTTCCATTATTCACAGTATGTGTGATTGGATTTCTCAACGGATCGATAATTACTATCTCCGATGATAACACAGATTCCTATTTAAAATATAATGATCATAATAAAGATGTAAAGTGATATACTTATCTCCGAAGGACAATGTGGAAAATAATTACGTCGTCATCTCACCTTTAGGTAAGATAACGACTACTCACGTACATATGTGTACTCTGATGATGCAATAGAATATTCTTTAGTTAGATTCGTTAACCCCATTATTCACTGAAGCATTAATCAGTTTTTCCCTTACTTTGCGAAAATGAGGATGGTCCATACTTTCGTCTTCACTCTAGTGGTCATCTTTAATTCTATTGGTGAATATACCAATATAGTATATCTATCATTTTTACTATATTTTATATAATACATGCATGAATACGGCCATTGCTCAGGCCTATAGAAAGAACATCATGTCCCACTTTCAGCTTATATTCATATAATGGCCATTTGTAAAGTTATGATGTCAAAAATTATGACGTCATAGACATATGATGGCCATTACTTACCAACAAACTTGAAAAGCGGCACTTGAGGTTGGCTCCTACGTCTCTCATTAAAAACATACATGCATCAATAATATCCCTGTTCTTCCCTTTTGTGCATAATATACGACTAAGCTTACAACAAAGAAATTAATTTTAGTATTATAATAGAAGTTTCAACCAAATAGTTGAATCTTCATCCTATAAACTCGAAATGATTTAAAAATAGTTGAATCATCAAGCTGAAAAGCTCAATTTAAAACAAGAAGATCATTTTCAACCAATGAAGATGCAGTTTTGACCAGATAGTAAAACATAAAGAAAATAATTATTTGATTTTCCATTAAGCAGTTGGCCTTACGAACAAAGAGTATTTTTGAGAAAAGAAGAAGTTGTTTGCAAATGAAATTTAGCTTATAAATATAGTTCTTTGACATAATAATTTGATTTGATTTGGAGGGTGCGAAATAAAGCACACATCTTTTATCACGTTATTGTTTGTTCTTTATTTCACATTGACTTTTCTCGGCAGTTTGCTGACAATCAAGCAGCATATTGCTGACAAAATACGGCTGTTATCTGACGCAAGGAGGAGAATACAGAAGAGGGAGCATTAGGTCACTTATGTATTTTATATGAATGACCTACAGATCTATACCTCTGGTAAAGGCAAACTTCAAACTGCCATAAATATCGTCAAGAAGTAGACAGAAGAGATTGGGATGGACTTCGGATTGGATAAATGTGCCAAAATTCATATGCAAAAAGAAAAGACTGTTGGCGGTCCCGAGGACCCTGAGCTTGTCGATATAAGTGTTATTAGACATCTCCACACTGCAGAGATATTTACATACCTGGGCGTGCCACAAAGCCGCATTCAGGACGTAAGATCAGTGAAGGAGTTTCTCCAAAGCAGATACAGGCATCTTCTCCGACAGATTTGGTCATCCAATCTGTCGGCGTTGAACAAGCGACTAACATGCTTGCCGTCCCGTTTCCACTCTACTTGTTTGGAGTGGTTCAATGAAGCCCTTGATTTTACCACACGTAAGATAATGCATATGCATAAAAGCTTGCATATCAATTCGTCAGTTCCACGATTGTACATTTCACGCTGTCAAGGCTGATGCGAACTTCTAAATCTCCAGTGCCTTCATAACCGAATTGTTTCGAGTACAGCTTACATCGTTGGAAATGGATAAGATCCTCTCCTAAAAATGGTCAGGAATCACGAGATGGTTGGTGAAAGGAGCGTTCCTTTACAAAGCCGCGAAGCAGGCAGCTAAAATCCTCGGCCTAAATTTTAACGTCAGAAGTGAGGAAAGTGCACTACTCCATCTAGATGCTTCACTTCTGAAAGCCGATGTAAAGAAAGCAGAATTTAAAAAATGCCATCCAGAGCTATTCGACAAAAAAATGAACAGAAATTTTCACAGAAATGAAAAAAAACTGTCCTTGACGAAGGAGCAAACTTTTGCTTTTCTTATATCATCAGGGCTCAATTCAGGTACAGAGGGTTTGATTTTCGCAAGCCAGGAAAGTGTCCTTTCCACCTTAGCATACCGTAACCGCATTTTAGGTCAAGAAGTTCCAAGCGAGCTGGAAAGGAGGTCGTATGTGACCTAAGTTATTTCTGTCACCTGTCACAGGGGTGCCTTCCAGCCCCCACTATAGGGTGAAAAGGATGTCGTTTGTGACCTGAGTTATTTCTGTGACCTGTCACAGGCGTGCCTTCCCGCCAGCACGATATGCTGGAAAGGAGGACTTGTGTGACCTGATTTATTTCTGTGACCTGTCACAGAGAAGCCTTCCTGCCCACACGATAGTCTGGAAAGGAGGTCGTGTGTGACCTAAGTTATTTCTGTGACCTGTCACAGGGGTGCCTTCCCGCCCCCACCATAGGGTGGAAAGGAGGTCGTGTGTGACATAAGTCATTTCTTGACGTGCCACAGGAGTGCCTTCCCGCCCCCACGATATGCTGAAAAGGAGGTCGTGTGTGACCTAAGTTATTTCTGTGACCTGCCACAGGGGTGCCTTCCCGCCCCCACTATAGGGTGGAAAGTAGGTCGTGTGTGACCTGAGTTATTTCTCTGACCTGTGACAGGGGAGCCTTCCGGCCCCCACTATAGGGTGAAAAGGAGGTTGTGTGTGACCTGAGTTATTTCTGTGACCTGTCACAGGCGTGCCTTCCCGCCAGCACGATATGCTGGAAAGAAGGACTTGTGTGACCTGATTTATTTCTGTGACCTGTCACAGAGAAGCCTTCCTGCCCCCACGATAGTCTGGAAAGGAGGTCGTGTGTGACCTGAGTTATTTCTCTGACCTGAGACAGGGGTGCTTTCCCGGCCCCACGATGTCCTGGAAAGGAGGTTATTTGTGACCTTAGTTATTTCTGTGACCTGTGACAGGGGTGCCTTCCCGCCCTCCCGATAGGCTGGAAAGGTGGTCGTGTGTGACTTAAGTTATTTCTGTGACCTGCCACAGGGGTGCCTTCCCGACCCCTCTATAAACTGGGAAGAAGGTCTTGTTTGACATAAGTCATTTCTGTGACCTGCGACAGGGATGCCTTCCCGCCTCCACGATATGCTGGAAAGGAGGTCGTATGTGACCTAAGTTATTTCTGTCACCTGTCACAGGGGTGCCTTCCAGCCCCCACTATAGGTAATGCTGGCATCGTAGCAGTCTAGCAAGTCATCCTTGAGTTGATTCGTCCACTCAATGTGGGCGTTTCGCCGGTTCTTCGTCGTGTTTCCATCTAAATTATTTTTAGCACCCCGAACTCTAGGATGATCTGCATTGTTTTTTGAGCCATTTTCGGGTG
The DNA here is from genome assembly GCA_011634705.1 of Andricus grossulariae. Lineage (NCBI taxonomy): Eukaryota > Metazoa > Arthropoda > Insecta > Hymenoptera > Cynipidae > Andricus > Andricus grossulariae. The sequence continues at coordinate 217,618,087 of JAABKJ010075445.1, forward strand.
CTCTGCGCGTTCGATCGTTTTGAACCGCATATACAAGTTTTTGGTGTTTGGTGGTGTCATTGTTGGTTCCACGAGCAGCTAGGGAAAGGGTTCGTCCATCCTTGTAGAGCCCCGCGTGCAAGGATAAGGCTGCATACTCGGAGAGGTCGCCCAATATCCCAGAGTCACCGTTTAGGACACCTTACCCAGGTGCCATTCAGCTTTCGGCGCGGTTGCTACGCCTCCGCTTAGGGATTATGCCTTCGGGCCCATCCCTGAAAAATCGTCCGCGACTGCTTATTAATTATTGTAACCATATTCAGCAGAAACCCTTGGTACAGGTATTCTCTAACCGCAACCCGAGGACGCGTTTCGCGGCTTTGTCATAGGCTCTTCAGTTCTATTCCAAAGAAATCGAAGGCGTAACTCGCATGAGATCTAGGTTGTAATTCGTCTCTGAGATCTCTGAGTAGTGGTGTGGAAGAAAGGGCTGTGCACCTTGATGTAAATTCAGAATTAGGTGAATCCTTCGTTGGTTTTTCAAGGGGTTTTACTGGTTAACAATGATAGGCCTTATTCAGGATGGAATTGGTTTGAAGTATTTCAAAAGGTGGGAAATCCCAGATAATCCCAAATAAAAATGTATATACGAGGGCTGTTTGATATGTCAGTAACTTTTCGACTGAAAGATTTGTTTTCGTTGAATGAGCGTTTGATTTCTCAACATACTCTCCTTTTAGCTTAATACATTTAGTCCAGCGTTTCTCCAATTTTTTTATTCCTTCCAAATAATAGGTTTTCTCAAGTCCTTCAAAATAGGCGTTTGTTTCGGTGATGACCTTTACATTGGACCCAAATCTCTTACCGCCCGGCCATTTCTTCAGGTTTGCAAACAGGAAATAGTCGCAGGGGGCTAAATCTGGAGAACTTTCCTTGACTAGTCGTTTAACTTTCCTCTTTTTGTGTCTGTAATCATTTTCAAGTATATTTCTCTCCTCATCGCTAAGACCTGTCATGTTTAGCGTTCTGTCGTATGCTTCTTTATTTTCTATTTGGGCTGCCTTAAATATAATAATAATAATATCAATAAATGATTGAGAAACATAAGTTTAGACTTGGAAAAAAATGTACTTGTGTTTGCGCTCTTCAAAGATGAAAGAATTATTGAGATAGATTTGAAAATACATTTTATAAATTATTGTTATTAAAAAAAAAGTTATTTCAAATGAAATTTTTGATGAGAAATAGTACTTTTAACATCAATCCACAAAAAGTATTTCAGATTCTATATCAGAATAATAAAGTTTGTTAAATGAATGAGGAAATTGTTTAAACAATTTTTGTGTGTCTTTTTCAAAAAAAATTACTCAGTTATTCGAGTCGTGACATCTCGGGGATCTCTCAGTGCTTCAAGAAGTATAAATGTTGACTCGATTAACTTCTAAACAACTTTTTATTTATTTATTAAAATTATAAATGTGAAAATGGCTTTTATGTAAATGTTGTTGGAATGCAACAAAACACATTCTTATTATGAAGAATTTTTGTATCGGATACAAAAATTCTTCATAATAATTTAAATAATTGGGTCAATTCAATCCAACATTTTTCAAAAAGCCAGTAAAAATGTCACAGAACGAAAACACATTTTATTCTATTATGAGATATATTCTTATATTTTATTTCAAAATTTTTATGAATATTGTATATTCAGAAATACGATCTTGAAAATAAAATCTGCTGATATTCAGTTTTTTATTATTATTATTATTATTATTATTATTATTATATCATTAAGCCGTTTTCCTTTCGGGGTAGGCGAGAATCGCTCGGTTGGAAAGTAGTGATGTGTGGATGGGTATATAGGTATACGGTAGATAGGTACATAGCTTTAAGATATAGATAGTTTAGAATGATCTAGAATTCTCCTGTTACTTATTTAAATAACACGTTCATTCCGCAACACTGCTCCGACCCAGGCTGCTGATCAGGTTCGCATTTCCAGTTAGAATTTTGTACAAGTCATTAATTTTTATCACACAGTTTCGCATTTTGAGTTCGAATTTTGTACACGTCATGTATTTTTATCACACAGGTTCGCATTTACTATTAGAATTTTGAACATGTCATGCATTTTTATAACACAGGTTTGCATTTCTAGACAGAATTTTGTACAAGTCATGTGTTTAGATCACACGGGTTCGCATTTAAAGTTAGAATCTTGTACAAGTCATGTATTTTCATCACACAGTTTCGCATTTCCAGTTAGAATTTTGTTCAAGTCATTTATTTTCATCACAGAGGTTCGCATTTCGGGTAGAATTTTATACAAGTTATGTATACTTGTCACCCAGGTTCGCATTTCCAGTTACAATTTTGTACAAGTCATTGACTTTTATCCCACAGTTTCGGATTTTGTGTTACAATTTTGTACACTTCATGTATTTTTATCACACAGGTTCGCATTTCCGGTTAGTATTTTGAATATGTCATGTATTTTTGTCACATATGTTCGCATTTCCAGTTATAATTTTGTACAGATCATGTATTTTTATCACACAGTTTCACATTTGCAGTTAGAATTTTGTTCAATTCATTTATTTTTATCACAGTGGTTCGCATTTCCAGTTACAATTTTGTACAAGTCAATGATTTTTATCACACAGTTTCGCATTTTGAGTTACAATTTTGTACACGTCATGCATTTTTATCACACAGATTCGCATTTGCGGTAGGTATTTCGTACAAGTCTTGTATTTTTGTCACATATGTTCGCATTTCCAGTTATAATTTTGTACAGGTCATATATTTTTATCACACAGGTTCGCATTTTCAGTTAGAATTCTGTGCAAGTCATGTATTTTTATTACACAGGTTCGCATTTCCGGTTAAAATATTGTGCAAGCCATGTATTCTTGTAACCCAGGTTCGCATTTCCAGTTAGAATTTTGTACATGTCATGTATTTTCATCTCACAGGTTCGCATTTCCAGTTAGAATTTTGTACAAGTCATTAATTTTTATCACACAGTTTCGCATTTTGAGTTCGAATTTTTTTAGGAGAGGATCTTTTCCATTTGCAACGATGTAAGCTGTACTTAGAACAATTCGGTTATGAAGACATTGGAGATTTCGAAGTCCGCGTCCGCCTTGACGGCGTGAGATGTATAATCGCGGAACAGACGAAGTGATATGCAAGCTTTTACGCATATGCATGATCTTACGTATGGTGATATTAAAGGTCGTAAGCTCGTTCTTCGTCCAGTGAACCACCCCAAACGAGTAGATTAGAACGGGAACGGCAAGCACGTTAGTCGCAGATACCTTGTTCAACGCCGACAGATTTGAAGAACAAATCTGCCGAAGAAGATACTTGTATCTGCTTCGGAGAGACTCTTTAACTGATGTTACGTTCTGAATATGGCTTTGAGGTACGCCCAGGTATGTATAGTTCTCTCAAGTGTTAAGATTTCTAATAACACATATCCACAAGGTCAGGGTCCTTCGGAACGCCAACAATCTTTGCTTTCTTCAAATGAATTTTGGCACATTTATCTAATCCAAAGTCCATCCCAATTGCTCGTGTGTACTTCTTGACGATATTTATAGCAGTTTGAAGTTCGCTGTTACCAGAGGCATAGATCTTTAGGTCATCCATATAAAGTACATGAGTGACCTTTTGCTCGTGATGGTTAGTGTTACCACAGACGTATCCAGAAGAATTTCGTAGTGCGAGAGATAGAGGCAAAAATGTGATGCAAAAAAGCAAAGGCCTAATGGTATCGCCCTCAAAGACACCCCTCTGGAATGTGTCGTTGTTCGTTGTCACACGATCATTTCCAGAGGAGATAGTAAATCTAGTTTTCCAAAGTGGCATCAATCTCTCTGTGTATCTCACTATGTGTGGATGCACCTTCAAGCTTTCCAACAGACAGATAATAAGTTCATGAGATGTTGAATCGAATGCCTTCCGGTAGTCATTCCAGGCCATAGACAGGACGCGCTGATGGGCTGCAGCGTCTTTACAGACACACCTGTCAAGTAGCAGGTTCTCTCGACAGCCTGCTACACCTTTTTTCGAGCCACGTTGTTCGTACATCTCACGCCATACAGGCTCAATCAGGGCGACACCATGAGCCCTCTCCTCTTTTGCCTCACATTATTGCCACTATCTCTCGCACTTCGCCATTCCGAAGAGTACCTCTGCGGCAAACCTGGAAATCGGAAGCATCAGGTCACTCATGCTTTTTACATGAGAAATCTATGCTAAAAATCAAGAAAAACTACATCTAGCTCTAGATATAGTGAACTAGTTCACTCAAGAGATTGGAATGGAGTTCGGGTCAGAAAAACGCGTCAAGGTTTATTTGGAGAAAGAAAAATCTAATGGCATCCGGGAAGACCCTGAGCTCGTCGACAGAATTGCTATACGACACCTTGGCGCTGGAGAGACCTATACATACCTGGGCATGCCACAGAGCCGCATTCAGGACGTGACATCTATAGAGGATACTCTCCGATGCAGATACAAACGTCTCATCCGCAAGGTTATGCACATGAACAAAAGCATGCACCTCAAATCTTCTGTTCCGCGACTTTACATCTCACAAAGTAGTGGGCAAAGGAGCGTTTTTGTACAAAGCAGCGGAGGAGGCTACTGAGACACTCGGCCTTACTTCAATATCAGGGATGAGCAAAATGCATGAAATCTTATCCATCTCGAGTAATCACTCCTGAAGGCGCGGATTAAGAAAGCACTGGATAAAAACTTCCGCGAACAGCTCCTCGAGAAGTAGATGCACCGCATTTTCCACAGAAATGTGGAGGATCTGTCGGTTTCCTATGAGCTAATGTTTGCTTTCCTTAAGATACCCGCACTGAAGTCGGGCACGGAGGGTTTCATTTTCGCATGTCAAGTCGGTGTCATTTCCACTCTAGCATACCGTTGCCACATTTTGAGCCAAGACATTCCCGATGAAAGCTGCAAAGCGTGTCATGCACACCCTGATCGTCTATGACACATACTATCTAGATGTCCAACTTATGCGGGAACGACCTACATCCAAAGGCACAATGCGGCACTAAGAGTGCTTTATTACCATCTCCGTCACTCTTACGGCATCAGCCCAAATATCGCTCCGCTAAACGGTCCTAGGGAAATAGAGGCAATTGTCGAGAATAAGGTTCCTTCTTGTCCTGAAATCGTGATCATCTCTCAGAAGGTGCCTGCTTTCCGCGGTTGGTATTATTGTCGCTTCCTTATCTTCGGCTGCAGCTTGATCAAGCAGCCGTTGGGAAAGCGCTTCGCGTACATATCCAGTTTTCGAGAGGTAGGCATGTTGATTTTGCAAGGATTGAATCGAAACGTGCTCAACCTCCGGGTGGTTTTGGCACCACAGAGTATGCATACGCGCCATAAAGACTCGATGAACAGGGATAATGCTGGCATCGTAGCAGTCTAGCAACTCATCCTTGAGTTGATTCGTCAACTCAATGTGGGCGTTTCGCCAGTTCGTCGTCGTGTTTGCATTTAAATTATTTTTAGCACACCGAATTCTAGGATGATCGGCATTGTTTGCCGACCCATTATCGTGTGATCTGCGCGTTCGATCGTTTTGAACCGGATCTACAACTTTTTGGTCTTTTGGTGGTGTCATTGTTGTTCCCATGAGCAGCTAGGGAAACGCTTCGTCCATCCTCGTAGAGCCCCGCGTGCGAGGATAAGGCTGCATACTCTGAGAGTTCGCCCGGTGTCCCAGTGTCACCGTTTAAGACACCTCACCCAGGTGCCGTTCAGCTTTTGGCACGGTTGCTACGCCTCCGCTTAGGGGTAATTTCTTCGGGACCATCCCTGGACAATTGTCCGCGACTGTTTTATAATTATTGTAAACACATTGAGCAGAAACAGTTGCTACAGGGACCCTCTATCCGCAATCAGAGGACGCGTTCGGTGGCTTTGTCATAGGCCCTTCAGTTCTATTTTCCTGTACACGATTATGCACTGAACGCAGCAGCAAGGGAGCATGTGCAGGAACCTTTGAAGGTTCCCTAGTATCAGCATGCTTTAGAAAAGCTACATAGTATCCTTTACAGGTGCCTGTACAGGAATATTCATGTCGGACGGAAATGGCACAGGATCCTTCAGAGATAAACTCGCGAGAGTCTCATCTGCTTAGGCACCTGTACAGAATCCTGCATAGGTACTTTTTGCAGATGTGTCCCACTTGCACAGTAACCTGTACATAATTTCGCAGGTCTCACTGTTTCAATGGTTCAATCTAGTAGTCTAGGTGTTTAACTCACATCTTCCGCGGGGAAGTAGGGATAAGAACTGAAACGAGAGATATCGGAATGTGGTTTTCGAAGGTCTTACTGTTTCAATGGTTGAATCAAGTAGTCTAGGTGTTTAAATATCATCTTCCTCGGGGAAGTAGGGTAGAAAACTGAAATTTGAGTTATCGGAATGGGGTTTTCAAAGGTCTTACTGTTTCAATGGATAATCTAGTAGTCTAGGTGTTTAAATCACATTCTCCTGTAAGCAGTTGGGTTAAGAACTGAAATTTGAGATATCGGAATGGGATTTTCAAAACTCTTACTGTTTCAATGTTTAAATCTACTAGTCTAGGTGTTTAAATCACATCTTCCTCGGAGCATTAGGGTTGCGAACTGAAATTTGGGATATCGGAATGGGGTTTCGAAGTTCTTACTGTTTTAATGCATAAATATGGTAGGCTAGGTGTTTAAATCACATCTTTCTCGGGGAAGTAGGTTTAAGAACTGAAATGTGAGATATCGGAAGGTGGTTTTCAAAGGTCTTACTGTTTCAATGGTTAAACCTAGTAGTCTAGGTGTTTAAATCATACTTTCCTCGTGGGAAGTAGGGTTAAGAACTGAAATGTGAGATATCGGAATGTGGTTTTCGAAGGTCTTACTGTTTCAATGGTTGAATTTAGTATTCTAGGTGTTTAAATCACATCTTCCTCGGTGAAGTAGGGTTGAGAACTGAAATTTGAGATATAGGAATGGGGTTTTCAAAGGTCCTACTGATTTAATGGTTAAATTTAGTAGTCTAGGTGTTTAAATCACATCTTCCTCAGGGAAGTAGGGTTAAGAACTGAAATTTGAGATATCGGAATGGGTTTTTCAAAGGCCTTAATGTTTCAATGGTTAAATCTAGTAGTCTAGGTGTTCAAATCGCATCTTCCTTGGGGAAGTAGGGTTAAAAACTGAAATTTGATATATCGGAATGTGGATTTCGAAGGTCTTACTGTTTCAATGGTTGAATCAGGTAGTCTAGGTGTTTAAATCACACTTCTGGAACAGAGTCTTATGCCGTTTCAACGTACAAAGGATGTCATCATTGAAACCATAGCTGAAGGTGTTTGGCGAAATGTGAAATCACCTTGTGTGGAAAGCATAAAATCTTATATACGAAAAAATTATACAAGTTTAAAGAATAAGGCGATGAAAAAACTTATATTTACTAATCTCATGCGATTTGAAAGTCTGTTTCTTGAAATAATTACTTTTTACAATCAGAATGTGTGTGAAGAAGTGATTGAGAACTTACCAGAACTCACATATGTGAACGGTATCTTTGTAGATTAAAATTTCATGTATTTTATTGGTATGAGAATCTCAATAAATATAATTTGGACCAAATTCGTCTTTTTTCATTTACTAGATTAAGGTTAGGTAGATGGGTAAGTAAAGAGATATATATGTTTGAGAATAATCAACTTTATTCCGAAAAAAACCTCAATATTAATACAAAGATACTTACAAACTAGACTTACCTATCCAACTATTGTGAGAGTCGTCAAAACCTAGCCATTTTACAAACAGCTTATTTCCACGTTTTTTCAGTACTTTTTCCACAACATAAATGTCTTGATGTCTAACTTTGCTAAGTTCTTGTTCATAAAAACTACATGTAATAGCTTTATCCTGTTAATCTTTAAGCATATACAGCACTGGTTCATTATTCTTACCATGACTTTTGGTAAATATTTCACGTGTCCAATTCGGTATGTAGCCTTTCTCAAAAACATGCTTAAATTTACTTATACGTACTTCATCTCCAACTTTAAATTTAGCTTCCTTAACTGCTAGTTTCACATTGAAATTTTTGTATACATCAAACTACAATTTTTCTCATTTTGCTTATTAACATCTTTTGGTTTCATTTTAATAGTCTGATGTTTGGTATCGTTGTAAGACGGCACTAAATCTTTCAAAATATCTATCCACTTATAATTACCCTGCGAGCTAAATTGCATCCACATTTTATTTTTTAAGGTACGATTAAATCGCTCGCAAATTGATGCTTTTAAATTACTGAATGTCGAGTACAAATTTATCTTGTATCGCTTCATTATTTCACTTGAATCAGAATAATTCAAGATTCAACAGGGAAAAAGTTATTACAACGACAAGGAAAAGGAGCGTATCCAATGGTGGCGCACTCTATGATAATCTTTGGTAACCCAGCTTCCCGTTTTAGTGAAACAAACTTTCGTCTACGAAGTTGGAACAGTTGAATCAAATGTATGTCCATTATTCTGTTAACCAGAAATCCTGGTTTCTTTAAATGGATTTATTTAACTAAAATTTAAAAAATGTAGGTTCAAAGAAAAAAACAAGATTTTTCCGCTTTTATATATAATAGCTGATTTTAATATATGTAATCAATACTTCACGCAGCATTTTTAGTATTATTTCATAAAAATTTTCTATAGCACTAAATGTTCATCTGAAAGTTTCAGAAAGTAGATGTTCATGTTATCACTAGATCATTGAATAATGTTCAATGTTTGATTGACAGCATTCTTGCATTAGATTTTAATATTGCTGAATTTATTTGATCATTCATGATACTTTACTTCTGTGTTCCAAGTAAGTAAATTGAATCTTTTCAGCAGATTAACTCTATTATGCGAAAGATGATTTCAACGTTCCTTACAGTCCATTATAATATTTATGTAGCTGATTTTTATTTCATAAATTCTAACTAGAGCTTTCGAATTATATGTTCCTCATCTCAAAATAGTTGAATCAATATTATAAAAAATTATCACGAGGTTACCACGTATTAATTACTAATAGTTTATTTGGCATCTGAGCTATATCGATATAAGATTCTAAATCTATCACTGTGATCCACTGGATGTAATGAGCTCTCTTAAGAATCTGCTGGTATTTTTCAAGATTCGTGCAAAATTTGTACATGGTTTAATTTATTTGCAGAGGCATGCTATGAGATTTATGATTGTTTTTGAGTCGCTAAATCGCAAAGCCTTCTGAAATCTTGCAAATGATACAAAATTTTTTTTTTTTTTAGAATTAAAATTTCTAATACATAGCTCTCTCTCTATCTCTCTCTCTCTCTCTCTCTCTCTCTAGCCTATACACACGCTTCGTACCTTGCTGTCACTTTATTAAAATCTCGTAGAAAATGATCGCCTTGCATCGGATTTTTATAAAATGATTTTAAAAAAATATAAGATTAAGTCGAGTGTTATGCGTAATCCTGAAGACAGCATTCAAGGTGGTGATTATAATAAGGGGTCTATTAATACACATCTTGAATCCTGTGTACAATCTTGTTCTTCACAACTTGCTACTTTATATCTAACATAGTGTACTCACATTTAATACTGTTTGTTACGTGCTACTTTTAAGTGTTTATCAAAATGTATTTCTGCGATATGTGTTTTTTAATATATATATATATATATATATAAGTCTTGAATGATCTCTCTCTCTCTTTTCATACTGCGTCATTTATACACCATTAATTTTAAGATTGATTAAAAATTCTCGGTTGGAAGAGTGGAAAACGTGTGATTTACGCAATGAAATAAAATGATGTCCCAGACTACGATGTGTAATGAGTCATAATAATAATCATAATCATAATCATCATATTTGTTAATTTTAAGGAAATGTATCTTTTAATTTTTAGCTAATTTTAACATTTTTAATTCATAAACCGGTTTTTTCTACTTCTAATTAGATGTCATTTTTCTAATTTGCTGAATAAATCTATTTTTGATAGGTTTAAATGTGATCCTAATCTCTTTTTATTTAGCACACCATTCCTTTAGGAAATAAGTTTTATCATACATATTTAAACATTAAAAGAAATTCATTGATATATAATTCTCAGTTAAAATCATTAAAAGTATAATCCTAGATTTGAATTACTAGAAATAACGTCAGATATCTCCCTTTTCCAAAGAATTTTTATCTCCAGACATGAGTGCAAACAAAAGCTCGACACGCATCCACGTGCTCGCAACAGCGAGGTCAGTGCCCTCGCTACGTAGTAGTGGGGGTAGGCGCCAGTCTAGACAGACGGCCAAGGAGTGGGTGTAGACGGCGGCTGTCGCTCCATATTTGTACCTTACTACTCTAATTATCATTACACCGCATGTCTTAACATGCTCTTAATCGTTTACGGTACATCTGTACTGTACAAATTACTTATTATTTAATTAGAGAATGTAATAAAGTTCTGGAAGATTCTATATTGTAATCGACACGTTTTTACAACGCAAATTGTAATGCGTCATGAGAAACAACCTTGAACTTGTTTACCAAAAAATTTAGCAGTTTAATTTGACGCCGCCATCAAGAATGTTCTAGAAGGATGTTGAATATGTTATCTATTAGGAAGCAATAAATCAAATTTAGCTAACCAAAACAGGATGTCATGCATAGCCCTCCGTATCAAATTTCATCTGTACACCTGCACCTTTTTGCACATTAAATAAATATTTCATTTGTCAGGAAGCAATAAATCATCCTTGAAATAACTATATGACGCAGTAGAAATTTCCAGGACAAAGCAAATTATAACCTTGAAAGTATTTACGCGGAAAAATTCTTGAGATAAGAAATAACATTGAACCTGTTGTTACATGCATTTTGGCTGGAAGAATTGCGCGATATTATTTTATGGTCGGTAAGGTAGGAATTTATAATTAGAACCGGCCCTATACATCTACTAAATTTATTACTGTTTGACCATTTTTGTGTAATCAAAAATAATTTTGGGGTAGTTCACCCTCCTAAAAATTTTTCGAAGAATTTTAAAATATCATATTTTGGATCTCTCATTGTACGGGAATTGTTTTTAATTGGTTTTGTTTTAAAAAGCTGCTTTATTTCAGAGAAACATAAAAAACGGACTTAACTTAAAAACTTGAAAAATTTATCGTGAAAATGCAAAAACACGAATACTTTATTTAATTATCCCGAACAATATATTTTTTCCAAATTGTTTGGCCTGAGTTTACTCCTATATGACAATGTGTAATAAAAAATAATTTTGGGGTCGTTCATCTCCCTAAAAATTGTTCGAAAAATTTGAGAAAATCACATCTTTTATGTCTCACGATACGGACATTTTTAAGATTGGTTTTGCTTAAAAAATCTGTTTTATTTTAGAGAAACATAGAGCCTCCTTACACCGTACGCTATTCGCAAGCTTAAACTGCTCAAGTGGGGATAAGCGTAACTGAGACGTAACCTTGGCGCATGAGAGGGAGAGAGACTGGACGCTTATTAGCAGGTTCTCTCGACAGCCTGCTACACCTTTTTTCGAGCCACGTTGTTCGTACATCTCACGCCACACAGGCTCGAAATTCCTTGAAGTGGATGATATCGACAGTATCTTCTTTCAACTTCAGTGTTTTCGGGATCTTGTATACTTCTCTCCAAAAAGTCTCTACCTCATTGGGCTTGGTTGGATTTTTGACAGGAACAGGGTGTTCACTGAAGATGCGAGATTGGTCGGCGAGAAACTTTTGATTCTCCTATCCATCCAATTTTCTTGTTCAGTTGATGTAAGCGTCTTTTGGTCTTTTGATCCATCTTCGATTAGTTGTCCAACTCATGCGGGAACGACCTACATCCAAAGGCACAATACCGCTCCGCTACACGCTCCTAGAGAAATAGAGTGAATAGTCAGAAATGAGAAATGCCGCGTATACTGGAACTTCTTATTCTCGAAAATTGTTTCTGTTGCACACTCGAGACCTGACATAGTTCTCCTTGACTTCGAGAAACGAACCATGTACGTTATCGAATTTTCTACACCAGCTGACAAAACCGTCATAGTCAAGGAGAAAGAAAAGAAAGAGAGGTATAAATACCTTATAAGGGATTTGCGACAGTTATACGCGGAATATTCTGTTAAGCTTATCGTCTTGATCATCGGCGCTCTTGGAGGTCCCAAGGTTTCACTGGTTAATTTCAATGCCTGAAAAGCATGTCAACAAAATGTTGAGACACTTGCGGGAAAAATGCAGAAGGCTGTCATCCTTGGGTCGCTTCGTGTTCGCAGTGTGCACGAGACTTTTGCCGGATCATCGTATTGAGTTCGTCGCAGAGTGTAACCACCTATCTCACGGTCGTGAGACGTGGTTACAGCTGAAATTTTACCGCGATTCCGCTGGTAGCGGGTGCAATTTTTCAGATTAGCACCTGCTCCCAGCTAAATCCTGCGGTTGTCCTTATGACAAACTTTTAACTATATATATATAAAAACTTAAGGTTAACAACCACCGCAGGGTCCCACTGGGAGCAACTGTCATCTAAAAAATGACATCGGCTCCCAGTAGGACCGCTGGTTCGTAACCTTAAGGCCATACCCGCGTGCCAAAAATATGCCACGGCACTTGCGAGATGGATGCAGAAAGCTGTAATCCTTGGATCGCTTCATCTCCTCAAAACACACGAGGGTTTCACCGGCCTGTCGTTGTGATTTCGTCGTGTCCTGTGACCACCAATCTCACGGTTGTGATACGTGGCCGTGAATGTGATATACCGCGGTCCTACTGGGAGCCGGCGTCATGTTTAGATGGCAGTTGCTCCCAGTGGAACCCTGCGGTGCTTGTTTAACCTTATTTTTTAAACTATATATATGTGTATATACAATGTATAGTAAAAATTTTTCATAAGGACAACCGCAGGATTTTGCCGGCCGCGGGTCTTAATCTGAAAAATTACACTCGCTTCCAGCGAAATTGCTGTGAAATTCCAGTTGTAACCACATCTCACGACCGTGAGATAGGTGGTTACAGTCTGCGACGAATTTAATACGATAATCCAGCAAAAGTCTCGTGAACCCTGTGGACACGAAGCGCTGCTTTTCAGGTTAATAACTAGTGAAACCTTGGCACCTTCGAGAGCGCCGATGATCAAGACGATTAGCTTAACAGAATATTCCGAGCATACCCGTCGCAACTCCCTTATAAGGTCTTTGTACCTCTCTTTCTTTACATTTTCCTTGGCTATGATATTTTTGTCAGCTGGTGCCGAAAATTCGATAACGAACATGGTTCGCTTCTCGAAGTCAAGAAGAATTATGTCAGGCCTCGAGTGCGCAACAGAAAAAATTGTCGATAAAATGAAGTTCCAGTATATGCGGCACTTCTCATTTTCGACAATTGAATCTATTTCCCTAGGAGCGTTTAGCAGAAAAGTATTTGGGCTAATGCCGTAAGAGTGACACAGATGGTAATAAAGCACTCTTAGTGCCGCATTGTGCTTTGGATATAGGTCGTTCCCGCATGAGTTGGACAACTAGAAAGTATGTGTTCTAGATGCTCGTGGTGTGCATGACACGCTCTGCAGCTATCATCGGGAATGTCTTGGCTCAAAATGTGGCGGCGGTATGCTAGAGTGGAAGATGGCATAGGTGTTGATTGCCCTGATCTTGTTTGCCGAGTTAAGAGAACTCTTCAGAACCAATTTGAGTCTTGTAGCGAAGGCAGTCGTTAGGTTTTTCCTGACTATTGTATGCTGAATACCCTTAGATTCGAGAATATTCAGGTATTTATATGACTCTCCCTCAGCCATTGCCTCGATGTCATTCTCGAAATCGTTCTCTAGCTCTGCGGTCTCTAATTCTCCTCTGGTTAGATGCACTGTTCTGCATTTATCTAGTCTGAACTCCATGTGGATATCATTGGAAAACTGCTTTTTGACATCGATTACTTACTGCAGTTTGTGGTCTGAACTAGCGTATAGCTTCAGGTCATCCTTATACAGCAGACGGGTTACTTGATGACCATCCTCGTTATCATGTATTCGGAACCCATGAGACATGCTATTTAGTGTTTTACTCAGTGTGTTCAACGCTAAGCAGAACCATAATGCACTGAAGAAGTATCCTTGGAATATACCCGTCGTGAAGCGTATTGATTTAGTTATCCTTAATTGTCCATGATCAAAATACTTGATTCTTGTATCCCAAAGCATCATCGTACGACTTAGGAAGTCGATGATGCGTCGGCAAATTTTGTATATTTTTATGACTTCAAGCAAATAGTCATGTGGTACGGAAGGAAACGCTTGCTTGTGATCAATGTATGCCATGTGCAAGTTTCTTTGATGTTTACGAGCTTGCGTCATGGCAACAGCATCTATGGTGACTAGATCTTTACTGCCTCACGAGTTTTTACAGCATCCTTCTTGTTCTTTTGTAAGGATGTCATTCTCGTCACAGTGAGAATATACCTTATCTGCTATGATGGCTGTAAGACATTTATATATTTTTGGAAGACAGGCTATCGGTCGAAAATCAGATGGATTTTGAGCATCTGGTTTCTTAGGCAACATATACGTAGTACCCTGGAGCATAAAGCCTGGCATCAGATCTGGTTGTTCGATGACCTTCTGAAAACACCGTGCCAACGCAGGATGCACACTAGTCAGGTACTTGTACCAGAAGTTGTGCACCATGTCCGGACCGTGGAATTGAATTTTTGATTTTTCATTACTTTTTGTGCAATAAAAATGGGAATTTTCGATTTTTCAAGAAAATTCAGAAAGTCGTTATGATAATCCTGTAGGGCGTGCAACAAGAAACACTTTTTTCACCTTGAATTTTTTTCGTGTGTTGCGTTGTTTGGCTGAAAATGTTAATTTTCTTTTTCTCTTTTGGATTTTGAAAATGCTGTAAGTCTGAAAATTTTCATTTTATCGAAAAATGTCATCTGAATAAATTCTTTGAATTTTTGATTACTATGAACACGCACATATAGTTTCGAAATTGTGAAAATAATGGCCAACAAAATTTTCAAAATGCGCTCACTTTTTTAATTTTTATCCAAAATGGCTGGCTAACGAACTTGACCTTTTGTTGGCCAGACTAAAAGAGTATACCAAAGGCCAATCTAATAGGTGAATTCTTTCGAAAGTTATCGTGCTCACAGGCAGACATGCATACATACATACAGACAGACAGGCAGACAGACACATTCGTAAAAACCTGTTTTTTCGGTTCAGGGGTTCTTAAACCGTCGACATTTGACAAAAACAAGGGGGGTCAAATTTTACAGAAATCTAACACCTTTTCTGGATGAGAATGTAATATGCATAAAACTTCAATCTTAAAATTATTTATTATTCATTTACAAGTCTTCAGTCTAGCAGATCCAGTACAATACTGACTAGGGGACATTTTTGTCGATTTCATTTGTAAATATATAGTAACACATCATATATATATATATAATTAAAAACTAAAGGTTAAAAACCACCGCAGGGCCCCACTGGGAGCAACTGTCATCTGAAAAAAAATGACATCGGCTCCCAGTAGGACCGCGGTAAATCCCATTCATGGCCACGTCTCCGAACCGTGAGAGTCAATCCAGGCCATTGACAGATTGCGTTGATGGGCTGCAGCGTCTTTACAGACACACGCGGCAATTAGCAGGTTTTCTTGACAGCCTGCGACACCTTTTTTCGAGCCACGTTGTTCGTACATCTCACGCCATACAGGCTCAATTCGCCGAAAAATCCTGTTGTTTAGGAATCTGTCTGCCCGAAGGCTCAATACAAATTATATTAAACATTTCTATTGTTCTGACTATGCATAATAAATAACACCACGCATAACTAATCACGACGTGCGAGCGATATGCGTCGCACGCGTGACCCGCACGACATGCGAGCGATATGCGTCTCAATTGATGACACATATGTCTGCGTTGGTGAGTGCTTCTCGTGCGTGTTGATCGGCACGACGTGCGTGCATAATGCGTCGCATATTGCTCGCATTTTGTTATCTGGGAAAGCACGTATGGCTGCTAATCCAATGCTTCCCGATGATCCACTTCTAAATATATGTATGTATGTAATTTTGTATGAACAACTACACAATCGCGGAGATGCGGAACCCGATGACGGAGATACACGCACACAACTTCAGTATTTTAAAAGTTAAACACCACTTCCATACTCCATAAATTTCCCTATAATTGAAATTTGTACAAGTAACTTTTGTTTCAGTTTACTGCCGTGATGGACGTTTGAAAGGAGCCCTTTAATCGATTATAAATGATTCATAATGCCACAAAGAAACTTTTCAGTGAACAATTAATATTTAAAGTTTTGAATATTATTCCAATCTTACATCTGCAATATAACATATAAAATATAAATTATTCCCTATGCTTAATATATATAATCCAAATTTTATAATTAAAAATTTATATATATACGAGGTGTGTTCAAAAAGTAAGGTGACATTTCAAATTTCGCAGGCTACGTACATTAGATGTTCAATATTTTTTATATTGGTGCACTTGTCACGAACATATGTGCACTGTTTCAAGTGTATAGCATTTTTAGTTTGGTGTGATCTTCGATTTTCTACTGTCGAAAAAAATGGATCAGAGAACTTGCATCAAATTTTGTGTAAAAAATGGAATAAAGTGCTCCAAAACATTTGAAATATTGAAAGTGGCATACAGTGAGTCTATTTTAAATCAAAAAAATGTTTATAAGTGATACAAGCTCTTCCAAGAAGGCCGAGAAGACACCAATGACGAATCTCGCTCTGGACGCCCCAGCACGTCAATAAATGATGAAAGCGAATTCCATGAATTGCGTGAATTCCATGAATTCCTTGAATGCCATGAATTCCTCGAATTCCATGAAGTCCTTTAATTCCATGAATTCCTTGAATTTCATAAATTCCTTGAATTCCATTAATTCCTTGAATCCCATTAGTGCCTTCAATTCCATGAATTCCTTGAATTCCATGAATTCATTGAATTCCGTTAATTCCTTGAATTCCATGAATTCCTTGAATTCCATGAATTCCATGAATTCATTGAATTCCATGAATTGATTGAATTCCATGAATTCCATGAATTCCTGCAATCCTATGAAATCCTTGTATTCCATGAATTGCATGAATTCCATGTATCCCATTAATTCCTCGTATCACAGGAAATCTTGAATTCCATGAATCCCTTGAATTCCATGAATTCCTTGAATTTCATGAATTCCTCGCATTCCAAGAATTCCTTGAATTCCATGAATTTCTTGAATTCCATGAATGCCTTCATTTCCATGAATTCCATGAATTCCATGACTTCCTTGAATTCCATGAATTCCTTGAATGCCATGAATTCCCTGAATGCCATGAATTCCTTGCATTCCATGAATTCCTGGAAGCCCATGAATTCCTTGAATTCCACGAATTTCATGAATTCCTTGTATTCCAATAATTCCTCGTATCCCAGGAAATCTTGAATTCCATGTATTCCTTGAATTCTATGAATTCCTTGAATTCCATGAATTACTCAAATTCCATGAATTCCTTGTATTCCATTAATTCCTCGTATCCCGAGAAATCTTAGATTCCATGTATTCCTTGAATTCCATGAATTCCTTGAATTCCATGAATTCCTTGAAATCTATGAATTCTATGAATTCCTTCAATTCCATGAATTCCATGAATACCATGAATTCCATAAATTCCTTGAATTGCATGAATTTCTTGAATTCTATGATTTTCCGGAGTTCCATGAATCCCTTAAATTCCATGAATTCCCTGAATTTCATAAATTCCTTGAATTCCATGAATTGCGTGAATTCCATGAATTCCTTGAATGCCATGAATTCCTCGAATTCCATGAAGTCCTTTAATTTACACCTGTTTGGTCAGCCGTTCATCTTTCATTCTTTCAAGATGTCCGAACCATCTTAACTGATTTCTTTCCCATATGTCAACTAGTGTCTCTCCTGTACCACATTCTTTGAGGATTATTTAATTTCGGACTTTGTCCATCAGTGTTTTCCCGCAAATTCGTGCGCAGAGATTTCATGCTAATCACGTTAATTTTACTCTTGTCCTTTTTTTGCCAGGTCCATGTCCCGCTGCCACATTTATGGGCCTATCTAACTCCCCATCTACTTTTCCGTCGCTAGTGAATAGACTACCTAGATCTACGAACTTGTCAACTTGTTTTAAACTCTTATCATTTAGGACAACATGCAAATTGTTTTCTCACTTTTTCCTTCAAAAATTGGAAACTGTTCGAATTACGTATACGGTTACTTTTCTACGTAATTGTTTACTTCGATGACTTTTTCATATTTTGGAGTAAGTGGTTTAAAATCTTTTCGAAGGTCTTCTTTCTAGCCCAAAATAAATGATGAGTCGCGGAGAATTACAAATTTTGGATTTTGCATAGAAATACATACAAAAAAAAACATCTGGAAAAATCATGTTCATAATCAAGTGGAACCCTTACCTTTTCAAGGTAACCCTTTCAAACTGAAATAAAAAAGTTTCTATGAAAACTTATTTTTTGAATTTATTTTGTGAAACAAACGTTTTTATATGACCATATTATAATTTTCATTAATAAAGTTAATTGACAATTATTCAAATTTATTAAAACAATTGAAATATATCAATCTGTAACATTAATACAATCTTCAATTAATTCATCTTTATTTCCATATAATTTCAAATTTATACTTTTGACTTATGTAACGAATAGGGATAACGTTCCAAATAGCTGAATTTTCCGATTTTATTGAAACTTCGTACACTTATGTATTTTAACGCGCTGATTACGAATATGATAGTGAAAATTGGCGACAAAGCGATTTTCATGGTGAAAACCATAAAAAAACACCATAAAAATCATGTTTTTTGCGTTTATCTCAGTAAATACGCAGAATATCGAAAAACGTTTTAAACAAAAACGGCAGTTTGGAAAGAGCGCATGCAGTAGTAAAAGATCTTATCAAAACTGCAATGGAAGAAAATCAGAATGATTGGGACGAAAATTGTAAGTTAATAACCATGGGTTATAACACGTCAGTACATGAGGGGACAGTATTTACACCATTCGAACTAACGCTTGGACGTAAGGCTAACAACCCTTCATCAAAGTTAGATCCAGATTCACTAGGCTCTGCCACAATAGTTGAAATTGGAAACAACAACAATTATACAATACTTCTAGACAGTAAAAGAGTACAGGTTAACGCCAACCAATTAAAATAATTTTACTACTGATTTGCAGATTGATGATAATGCTGCTGCTCATCCTGTACGCTTTAATAATAATACACAAACACGTATTGAACTCGATTAAAGTTCCCCAACTTGAGACCGAAATTTGCCAAGTCCAACATCTGATTCCTATACCCAAAAAATCCAGGGTACATTCCTAGCAGTAATTCCTGAACATGATTATATACTACTGAATGATCAGAGGACGTTATATGTACCCAGCGACGAGCAGACTATCAATGATTGTAAAAGACTGAACAAGATTTACATATGTAAGAGATTGCAACAGATACACTTAATTTCAGAAACCAATTTCTACGAGAATTTAATAATTAGAAGTAGGATAAAAAAACTTAGTCAAGAATACTGCCACTTGTCCCCGTTTAGGATCAACGAAATTGTGTTTATACAGTTAAAACAAGTGAATTCGTATATTGTTTTTCCCGAGAAACCAACAACTCTACATGTTAGGTTAAGCTACGCACTCGTCCAAAAAAGTAATGTTTTTCGGGGTAAAAACAATCTACAAAGGAGGGTATGAGACGAGCCTTTGCCTCACCGCCTTTAAACTATGTTAGATGGGCCTTTGTCCCACCACTACCCTTAAACTAGCCCTTAAGCGAGCCCTCTGCATGTAACGTCTAGGCTCGGGGCGTCAGTTCTACTCCGACTGTGTCTTGAAAATAAAGTATTGAAACTCTATTCCGTGTGTTTAGTTCTACGGAGCCCAAACCCCCGGAATTTAGTGAATAAACGCGTCAAAATACCGGCCAAACTTGTGAAAAGTGGCCATAAAAATTCTCACCCAAGCTTCACTCAAGCTTGGGAGACTTGGACACAATCTTCACCCAAGCTTTACCCAAGGTTCGGTGCTGTTAGGGAATCCGCGAAAAAACGAGATGGGTAGCCGTACAGTTCAAGTTGAATAAAACTAGGCATGTGCACTGAAAGTTATACTATTTTATAAGCTCTTCGGATATTATCGTACAATCATTCGTGAGCGAATTCTTAAAAATGTTGAAAACTTTATAACACATATTTTAAAAGAAAAACGATCATAAAACAATGTCCTACTTATCCGATTCCTACCATACCGACATTATACAATTCCTTTTGAAAAATAAAGTTGTTTTTGTAATTACACTAATGATTTGTAAAAATGCTGGTATAGTAGGAAACGTCGAAGTATGACGGTGCATGCACGTTTAGCTTTACTCAACTTTGAATACAAACTGCAAAGGGCATCTCCAAAAGCCCATTCCGGTTTTTGCTGATTCTATTTTTTAGACGCCTCTCGACTATTTTAGGTCTAAAATATAAAACATTTCGTTGCGCCCTTTGAAAATATTTTACTTTTTGACCTTTGGCTTCAAAACAGCCTAAATTTAAGGTTTTCTTTGCACACGTCGTTTTTCTAAAGACAAGTTTTAATAAAGAAACTGTTTCTGAAAAGTCAAGAAGAAAGATATTTTTAAAAACCATCGCATGAACTTTTCCATTTTAGACTGCAAAAACTGAAGCGACATCCCAAAATTAGAATCCGCGAGAAAACGAGATGGGTACCCGTACAGTTCAAGTAGAATAAAACTAGGCGTGTGCACTGAAAGTTTTACTATTTTATAAGCTCTGCTGATATTATCGTACAATAATTTTTGAACTAGAGGGAATTCTCGATTGATTTTAATGGTTTGACGGAAGTTTCAAGCTTTTTTTTCGTCTTATAAAAATCATGGCAGTTTTAAGACTTTTTGACAGGTTCCAGGGATTAATTTAATGGTTTTCACTGAATTTTATAATAATGTTCGAATATTTTTGAATATAATTATGTAATATATCTATTATTTTAGGTACGTTTTTTATAAGCTTTACGCGAACCCAATTTTTGCGATTTAGAAAGAAGTTCCGAAAAGTAGTTACCTCCATATAATTTGAAAATGTGTACATATATTTGCGTATTTTGACTCGCTGATTGCCGAAATAATAGTCCAAATACACGCAAATTTAATTTTCAAGGTAAAAACTCCAAAAAACTTAAAAAATTTCACGTCACTGTGCCTACCCGCCCGCCACGAGACGTTAGGAAGGGGAAGGTATGTGACCTACATTATTTATGTCGCTAGTCACAAGGCAGTCCCCTCCCCGGACAATGAATTAGAAGGGCGTAGATATGAAATACTTGGAACGCACCATTTTTTGGGTTCCTTCCAATATCTAGCATGCTTTGTCGAGAGCCATTCACCAAGGGGTACTTTCGTCATTATGTACGAGATACCGTAGTAGAGTTCCAGGCCATTTAGGTGCTGTGAAGCTCCTGTCTTAGCCAGTGCATTTGCTTCCGCATTACCCAGTTTTTACCGGCAACCTTGAGAAGATATCTTTTTCTTTACAAGATACATTATATTTATCGTAATTATGAACTTTGTTAAAACATTTTCAGGTAGCTTATGTATGCTTTTCGGTTGTTCTACCTACGGTCCAAGCCGTTGAACTACCTGATAGGTTGTGAATTAGCACATCTTTAGAAATAGTCAGGAATGATCAGGACGTTCAAAAATCCTTAGAAATTTTTCCATTTGTGACCATTTCTGACTTTTTCAAATAGGGATAACAAATTCAAGGATCCACAATTACGATCACCTTCATAACTCATGATATACCAATTTAGATACAAATGTATACTTCAGGAAATATCTAATCCTCTGTTTCTTGTTGCAGATTTGAGTTCGCAATTCGACTGCTTACCTAACGGTAATCCTATTTCTGGTGTTGCTCGTCACGAATCTGCTTCTTCTTCTGACAGACAATCTCCAGAAAGGCCTCTTTCCCTTACCTCTCCTGAGGAGCCTCCCCTTCGTGCCAGGTCCAGGTCTCCACGTAATCCACACATCACTACTTTCCAACCGAGCAATTCACGCCTACCCCGAAAGGGAAACGGCTTAATGATATAATAATTAAGAATGCTTTTTAATGTGTAATAAGGTTAGTGAGTATCTGCATGTCGACTGTTGCGACAACTGATCGTGAGAATGGAAATATTGGGGTTCAGATCAAGCCAAACCCCAGCAACTCACATTTGTGGCAAGTCGCATTACGGCATCTCTCACTCGGAAAAATTTAAAGTTCGGGAAAAATGGGCAAAAGTGCGGCAAGTCACATTCCGGCAACTCTCATTTCGAAAAATTTGACGTCCACCAACAATTCGCGAAAATGCAGCAAGTCACATTGCGGTATCTCTCATTCGGAAAAATTGTGGAGTCCACGAAAAATTAACAAAAAGTAGTAGGGTAACTTAAAATATTTCTGTGACCAATCACAGTAGTCTCCCTCACCCCACGGGACGTTGGAAAGGGGAAGGGATGTGAACTACATTATTCTTGTAATTAACCACAGAAGGGTGTCATCCTGATCTTTTGCCAATTTTTTGTGGACTTCAAATTTTTCTGAATGAGAGATGCCGCGAATGTGACTCGCCGCATATGTGACTTGTCGCACTTTTCTAATCTCTTATGGATACATTTTTCGAGATGAAAGTTGCCGCATATGAGAGGGGCACATAACTTCGAATTTTGGTGCACACCGATTACATTATTGCAAGTGTTTGCAAGTGATTGCAAGTGAATGCAGTGAATTTAGGTGATTGGAAAAGAATGCAAATGAATGCAGTGATTTTCAATGATTGCAGAGTCAATTCTGAGTGATTGCAGTGATTTCACGGTGAATTCCGAGTTATTGCAGTGATTGCACGGTTAATTCCGAGAGGTTGCAGTGATTGCACGGTAAATTGTGAGTGATTGCAGTGATTTCATGGTGGATTATGAGAGCTATATGTACATACTTATATTCGGTTTCGGTTTCTTTTCCTTTGGAATAGAACTGAAGGGCCTATGACCAAGCCACCGAACGCGTCCTCGGGTTGCGGATAGAGGGTCCCTGTACCAAGGAAGAAATGGGATGTAGTGATGTTGAGTGAAACCTGGGTAGATGAGAAGGATTGGAGGAGGGTGAAGAGGAAGTTACCGGAGGGTTATATATGGTAGATGCAGGAGGCAAAGAAAGAGAAGATAAAGGGATGAAAGAAAGGGGGTATGGTGTCAGGAGTAAGGAGTGAATTGGTGGGAGAAAAGAGAATAGAAATGGGATTCGAGGAAACAGATGGAGTAATGACGAGAATGGTGAAGATAGGAAGAAGAAAGGTGAGGATTTTTCGCATTTACAGGAGAAAGGGAGAAGAAGAAGGTTGGAGCGTGATTAGGAAATGGGTGGCGAAAAAGGATGATGACTTGGTGTTGATAGGAGGTGATCTGAATGCGTGGACAGGGGAACAGGTAGGGGAAATATGGGATGAAGAGAGTGAGACTTTCAGGAGAAAATCGAAACACAAACAGGTGGGCCAGGAGGGTAGGACTCTGTTGCAAATCCTGGGAGAAACAGGATCGTTCATTGTTAATGAGAACTCGGAAGGGCATGAGGAAGGCGAGATTACGTTTGCAGGAAAAGGGGAAACAGTAATAGACTACATTATGGCCTAGGAAAGGATGAGGAGGCTGTTGGAAAGAATAGAAGTAGGAAACGAAATAGGGTCAGAACACTTTCCGGTCATTGCAACGTTGAAATGCGGAAATTGGAGAAGAGAGGGAAGGAAGAAGGAGGGAGCGTCAGGGAAAAAAGCAAAGATAGGCAAATGGGGATTTGACAAGCTAAGAAAATATATGGAAAGAATGGATGAAGAGAATGCTTTGATTGAAGATGTGGGAGGCGTGGATGAGATAGTGTGTAAGATGAGGGGAAGGGTGGAGAAGATAGTGGAAGAAATTAGGCCAAGTGAGGAAGAAAGAAGGGAGAAGAGAGGATGGTGGGATGTGAAATGTGTAGAGAGTAAAGAGCGTGTGAAGTTATCGTTAAAGAGTTGGAGAAGAGGAGAGGTAGGCAGAAAGGAGTATAATAAAAGAAAAAGGGAACACAAGAAATTACTGGATGTAAAACGACAGGAGGAGAAGGTGAGGTACACGTCCTGAATTCGGCTCTGTGGCACGCCCAGGTATGTATAGGTCTCTCCAGCGCCAAGGTGTCGTATAGCGCTTCAGTCGACGAGCTCAGGGTCTTCCGGGACGCCATTAGGTTTCCCATTCTTCAAATAAACCTTGGCGCATTTTTCTAACCCGAACTCCATTCCAATCTCTTGCGTGTACTCTTTGACAATGTCTAGAGCTAGATGTAATTTTTTTGGATTTTTAGCATAGATCTTAAGATCATCCACGTAAAATACATGAGTGACCTCATGCTTTCGATTTCAAGGTTTGCCGCAAAGGTACCCTTCGAAATGGCGAAGTGCGAGAAATAGTCGCAATAATTTGAGGCAAAACTAGAGAGGGATCATGGTGTCGCCCTGAAACACACCTCTCTGAAATGTAACACTATTGGTGATCACACGATGTTTTCCAGATGAAATTGTAAATCGGGTTTTCCAAAGCGGCATTAATCTCTGTATGCACCTCACGATGTGTGGATGAACCTTTAAGCTTCCCAACAGACAGATGATAAATCTGTGGAGGGTTGAATCAAAATCTTTCCGGTTATCAATCCAGGCCATCGATAGGTAACGCTGATAGAATGCTGCTTCTTCACAGACACATCTATCGATGAGCAGGTTCTCCCGACATCTCGCTACGCCTCACTTTTAGCCGCGTTGTTCGTACATTTCTCGCCACACATGCATCCTAATATGTTTTTCACCTCCTCGGTAGTGATAGGTGGGCATTCCTCAGGTGTTATGAGGGCACTGCCTCGACCTCCTCTGGTGTGCCTATCTTTGTGCTGAGTTGATGCTTTCGTCTTTTGGTCTTATGATCAACCGCTGGTTTTGCTTTCCGGTTTGCATCTGCCAAAGCTCTCGCTGCATTATACACACTACAATTGATAGTCCACAGTTCGGTTTCTTCGGAAAATCTCCACGAAGCTCGTCATCCAGTTCAGCCAGATCTTTGTGCTTGAAAGAAACCTGAATGTTGATGTTTCTCCGGGTCCTGAAGCATCGCTCTTCCTCGATTGGATGCCTGCTCGCGGTTGGTCAATTCATCATAATAAATTAAGATAGGATATAATTATTAAATTTCGTGAGATCATGGAGTATCGGATCGGTAATACGTAATTTTTTAAATTAATTTACTTTGTGTTTCAAAGGATCCAATTGTAAACGTTCTCAACGGAAGTCTGTTTCATTTTGCTATAAAAAGCGAAATGTATTTTTGAAGACGTCAGATTAAAGTTGTAGGAATAAGAAATCGTCAATTTTGTAATTTTTAATGTATCTATGTTTCACCAATCGTATTATTCTATTAAAATACATGGAAATTTGGTTAATTGCTATTATGATTCGCTATATTATCATTCACGAGTAAGAAACCCTTATCAATACGAAACCACGCCTTCTGCCTAATTTTCCCACTTGGGGCCTGAGCTAGTTTGAATTGAAGTGAGTTATAATTCCGGTACATCGTAACCTCAATAATGTCGTTTGTTTTCTTGAGTTTAGATCCGAAAAGTTAGAATCCTAGTGTTGAATTAACTTTTCGAGACTTTGTTTATCTATCGCCATTTTGTTGTTTTGACCCAAGAAAGGTCTGGCGCCCAACATATATATATAGTAAAATGAGTAAGATTGAGATTACGGTGCCGAAGGTATATTAATTCTCTTTGTCTTAAAGAAATGGATATAACACTATTCTTAAATTCTCTTCCATACTATATTTGAATCTGCCGCCTTATTTAAACCAAAAAAGCCATAAAAAAATACGGCTCCGCCGCCTTCAAGTGCACACCGATCATTCCATTGAACTAATCATGTTGAACATCGGCGCTCTTGGAGGTGCCAAGGTTTCACTGGTTAATAGCTTGAAAAGCATCTCTGCGTGTCAACAAAATGCTAAGACACTTGCGGGGAAAATGCAGAAGGTGGTCGTCCTTGGGTCGCTCCGTATTCTCAGGGTGCAAGTGCACGAGACTTTTGCCGGATCATCGTATTGAGTTCATGGCAGACTGTAACCACCTATCTCACGATCGTGAGAAGTGGTTACAGCTGAAATTTTACCGCGATTTCGCAGGGAGCGGGTGCAATTTTTCAGATTAGCACCTGCTTGAGGCGTTGTAGGTTTGAGGGTCTCCCGCGTTTACGGCCCGTGCCTGGTTCATCTCTCGCTGCCATCCCCTCCCTAGTCGGTGTCTCGAACCTCTTCTCACCGCTGCTGACACTGTAGTCAACATCCGCGTTCCCTCCACTAACCACGCTCTCAACCTCGACACCTCTTGTTTTAACTACTGCCTGCTAATCTGTGCGATCGTCCAGTAGCTGTCGCGCTCTGGCGTCCATTTGTGGACTTCGTACCGTCGGCATCCTATCTTACCAATGCTTCGCGACGTTTCCCGCTCCTTACTCGCCTACTTCTTGTCCCCCTTGCCCGACAACAATTTTTCCACTCCTAACCTGAAAAACTTCGCACGCTCCAAATTTCCTTTTCACATAACTTACTTTTACCCTTTACACCTTTGCCTTCACTCACCCTTCTTCCCTTACACCTAATCTCCGCACTCACTGCTCTTTCTGCATCCACACACGCTGATTCCCTTCACCGAAGCCAAAAAACGAACACATGACACAAAAGAGTTCTCTCACGATCGGTACCGGAAACGGAAGCCCTTTGAAAAGCATATAACTTTTTAAATTTTTAACGGAATTAAAAATGCGATTAGGATAATTGGCAAGTCCTTTTGTCATGTACCAGAGATTTTTAAAGATAGTTTTGCAACATTATTGATACCCCAGTCCAAAGTTAGCGTGACCACAACATTTAGGTAACCACACGTACAGACATACATACAGACTCTGTCCGTGCCGGAACGTGAAGATCCGTTAAACACTACAGATTGGAAATTTGGATGATTACATTACACTCTCATGAAGGAGAATGTCAAAATTATATATTTCAATTTATGTAATATGTTGAATGCGTGAAATCTATCACACACAACCAAACGGTTGGATAGTCAAATCAATGTTAAGGATCAGAAGGCTCTTGTAGCCGCGAAGGTTCTTGACACAATGAAACTCTCAAATTTTTGATAATATAAGTACATTTAATAAAATGCATATACAAATCACTTCATAATTATCTCGGATGATTTTTCTATCAAATTGAAACGAAAAAAAAATTATCGCACGTGTATTTGTTGAAATAAATAGGAACAGCTGCTAATTTTTTCTACCAAATGGCCTTCTTTGATCTAATTTGACTGTATTCTATGTACAGTTGTAAGTGATTTTGTCCAAAACTGGAACTGTAAATCGTTTTGCGACTAATGTTTTACTTCTCGATGTTACTTTTAGGCAAATACTTTATTTCGTTCCAGTTTTGGACAAAATTACGTACAAGTGTACATAGAATACAGTAAAATTAGATCAAAGAAGGCCATTTGGTATAAAAAAATTAGCAGCTGTTCCTATTTATTTCAAAAAAGTACACGTGCGATATAGTTTTTTTTACGAGGAAAAGATGCGCAGTTAAATTTCATATTTGAATATATGTTTGAAAAATTAAATTTTCAAACCTTTTTGTACAAGCTCTCAGGCCCAACAAAATTCTATAACCATTTATTGCAAACAGCCCCTGAGTTGTGCAAACATGCAAACATTGTGTACAATGCGAATGAATCTGTTACTTTTCGGAGGAAATTGAGGGACACAGATTATTGATACCTTCCATGTTTGTATAATCTGCCTTTTTATACAGAGAGCTTGTATATTGTCATTTGATGTAAAAAGGTATTACTTTCGGAGTAAGTTGCCGAAAATTGTACAGTTACACTGAGTCATTGTGACTACTGCATGCATGAATTCGGGAGCGAATTGATTATAAGACATTATGTTGTTTACAGTTTCATTTTAAAGTCTGCATTTAATGATATTATCCACCCCAAACCACCTAAGACACCCAACCTTTTGGGAATTCACCCACTCATTTGGGTATGGGCCCTTAGTTTTCGTATACTGTGTGTTCGCCCCTGAATGGTCACATGGGGTGTTTAATTACCTGCAGACTTGAGTCATAACGGGTGGTAGTTTCTGCTTTTCTCACTTGGAGCGCGTAAAGAAAATCCTGAGAAAAATAACTTCCTTACCCACTCCTAGCTTCGCTAAATAGTAGAACACATTACTACAACGATGCTGTCGACGACAATTTATTTCTTTTAATTTTTGCATAAAAAATATAGGACAGAAGGAGCAGAAGTGGATGACGAACACGTTCCAGTTGCGTCGGGATTGGTTGCTCCAAGGAACCATGATCGTAGCTTCCGGAGCCTAAAACTTCTCTCACATAATTTATGACAATTATGTGTTTAGTTTTTGCTAAGTTGCCTTCCATGCTTGAGAATAATCCAACGCCATCTGCCATCACGTTTAGGAACTTTGCCGCTACCTATCTAGCCTGGCTCAAGGTCGAGCCATTGCAAAATTCAAGCTAGACCCAGGCTAGGGGCTCCCAGCCTGGCCCAAGCCTGGATATAAAAGTGTGTAGTCCGCAATCAAAAAGTGTGCAGGGGAAAATTAACTTTATTTTCTAAACAATATTTCCAGTTTTTTGAGTTCATATTTTTAAAGTAATAAAAATAAATCAAAATTCATATTTATTTTTTCCAGGATTCACAGTATTTCAACTTTCTCCCTCTTTTTCTCGTTTTTTACTTAATATGAACTGAATTGATATAACCCAATAAAAAAATCCAACTGATTTTCATTGAAAGTTTATTCTCGTTGGTTATAAATTTTATTATTATATTTTTGGTTGATCGTTCATCTTTTATTGGTTGAAAATTTTAATATTTGGTGAAAAATGTAATTATTTTGTTGAAGATTCAACAATTTGGTTAGAAAGTCATCCTTTTTATTGAAAACTCAAACTTCTTTGTTGATTTTTTTTTTCTCAAAAATTGATCTATTTTTGTAGAAACTTGAGTAAAAATCATAAGTGTTGGAGTGATTAATCACTGACTTTCCGAAGTATAAAAAATGTATAGCAAATGAGACAATCCCATACTTCAAGTAGGGTAAGGAGGAATTAATCCATTTTTTTTTGCATTTCGAGTCCCACATTATTGTATGTCATATTTCTGTAAGTATTGGTTTCATGAATAAAACAATGAGTTAATAATTTAATTATTTCTAACAAGCTGTATTTCGTCGGCTTTACTCTTCAGCGGAGGGCAAAGCCGACCGCAGCTTTTTATAAAAATCAAAACATTTGAAGATGGGAAAACATGATGGTTCGCGTCTGATGGGTGGACTCCCTGGTAGCCACCAAGTTTCTGAGTCGTAATCTAGGGTCATTCGTAGGGCTTTCAGCATATCCGTGCCTAAAATGCTTACGGATTTTGATTTTGGGACTAACCTGAACATAACGTGTTTTACTTTCTTTCCTATTAAGATTGGGACTACTGATTGCCCAGTTATGTCAACGGTTTCTCCGTTCGCGACCGTTAATTTGCGCAAAACTGGTTTTAAAATTGAAAAATTGGAATTTTCTATTTTTTCCAATAATTCCTTGCCCACGTAGGAATGTGTGGTACCTGTATCAATCTGAATTCGAAATAGTTTATTTTCGAATTTTGTCATTATATGAAAACGTGTCTTTGTTGTTTCATCTTTATCCGAGTTTAAGAATTCAGGCGTTTCGGTAATAGGTTGGATTATTTTTGGTCTTAATACCCGCCCCTCCAGTTTCCCTGGTTATACGCATAATATGACTATTCTCTTTTAAAATGACCCGTTGAACCACAATGATAACAATTTGAATTATTTATGTTTTCGTCTGCGTTTGTTTTATTGTCCTGTTTTTTGTTTTTATTAAACATTGGTAACATTTGGTTATAAGGGTTGAATGGATGTCTTGGTATATTGTTTGTGAATCTGGGTTGATAATTTGGTTGGAATTTAGGTTGAAAATTTGATTGAAACCCGGGAGGGAATGAAGATCTGAAGTTAGGTCTGAAATTTCGTTGATATTGGTTAAGGAAAGGTTGGAATGGAGATCCAAATAGTGTAAATGGAAATCGGTTTTTGTATTATTTTCTACCCTGGTAATTTTGGTTTTGATATCCGCTGTTGTTATTATTTTGTCCATTATTCTTTCCCGTTTTATTATCTTTGTCATTTTCTGGATTATTTTTATCCCAACTACTATTATTGCGTTTTTGTTCTATTCTGTCCTCTATTTCAGGTTCAGTAATTTGTAAAACTTGCCCTCGAATTTTTGACTTGGCTCGCTCAGTTTCCCATTCTTTACCTAAGTCCTCTAATTGTTCAAAAGTTTCAAAATCGTTTCTTTTTATATACATTTTAGCTACCTATACTCTAGGACTAGAAGTCATTCCTATTGAA
Organism: Andricus grossulariae; assembly: GCA_011634705.1. Taxonomy (NCBI): domain Eukaryota; kingdom Metazoa; phylum Arthropoda; class Insecta; order Hymenoptera; family Cynipidae; genus Andricus; species Andricus grossulariae. The sequence continues at coordinate 217,648,823 of JAABKJ010075445.1, forward strand.
CCCCAATTCATTAGCGCTAATTGTGAGCTGCTATCATTCGACACTCATTCTGCAGCAATTGCAAAATGGAGCGTTGAATAATTTCTATTTCTGTTTGACAGATGTTAAAGGCTACTCATCGAAATGCAACGACTCCATAATTTACCCTCACGTTTCTTCCGTTTACATCTGTCAAACAGAAATAACAATTATCGATATGGTTCAGAGGTTCTCTCCAAGAAGTAGGGGAACTGAAAGTGAAGAGATGATCGAAATTCCCTCGATATACTGACCTCAATGAAAGGTCACAAGTCGAGCAGCAAATGTTTGGTATGCAATATTTTTCTCCATTTTCGGGTTTGATCTGAAAAAAAAATTCGTTACTTTCTCGCATTGCAGGAGAAATTTGTTGTATGTGTTTTTGTGGGACAAAAACACCGCACACGTAGCAAAAGTTATCGGGATGATTTTTGCAATAACGCTCCATTTTGAAATTTTTTTAGAATGAGTGTCGAATGAATAAATTTGTAGATCCTTTTTGTGCGAACAACTTTTGGTCGATTAATTTTTTTTCGTACCTTGTGTCGCTTTTCAAAAAATTTAATTTTTTCACTGTGAATGTTATCTTTTATGATTAAAACCAAAACTACGCGTCAAATCAAATAATTGTTGATAACAAATTTGGATGAGTTTTCAATCTTTTTCGGAAGAGCAACTTTCGTCGATTCATATTTTTCATAGCATGCGGCGTTTGTCCAAAAACTTAATTTCTCCATTTTTAATGTTGTTCTTTACGAATAAAACAGAAACTACGCATCCTATCAAAAAATAATTCATAACAAATTTGTAGCTCCTTTTTGGGTCAACAATTTCTGTTGATTCATTTTTTTCTGTACCTCACATAGTTTAACCACAAAATGAATTTTCGATTTTTTATTGCGCATAATGTGCGGGAAAACACTGATGCATAAAGTCCGAAACGAGATAATCCTCAAAGAATGTGGTGCAGGGGAGACACTAGTTGATATATGGGAAAGAAATCAGTTAAAAAACACCCAGTATAATACGCCTAAAATGATTCTCCTACCATGCATTTCCTTTACTTTTTTCATTACATTAATCAGAGGAATTATAGGAATAAAAATAATCGCCAAAAAATTATGAGAAATTAATTATCGAAACATCACTATATCATAGTAATAATAAGTATTATTATTTTCCAATGATACTTTTTCGCAATAATGTTCTGGTTGAAAATTCATCTCTTTGCTAGAAAAGTCAAACATTCTATTCAACATTCATATGTTTTGGTTGAAAATTAACTTCTTGCGTGGAACGAAGTCATCTTCCTGAATTTTCAAGTAAACCAGGTTTCTCAAATATTATACTTATCAGCTTCAAACTCCATTCTTTCTTTGAAAATTCTTCTCTTTTCGCAGAAAATCTTTTTTTGGATTTCAAATTCAACTATTTTGTTGAAAATGTAATACATTTCGACTTTAAATGTATAAAATTCAAAGCGTTGCTACATAACGGGCATTAATTGGCGGTAGAAACCACTACCCTTGGATTGTGCACAATATACATTAAAAATATTACGGAGACTTCTTAGTGCGAACCAAATGTTTCCTACGCGGAAAGAGAAACTGTGCTCCTTCTTCTTCTTCTTTAAGAACATCCAATGACTGTTCTACGTTGACACCATACTTGCTTCAGCAGCCTTGTATGTACGGTCACGAACTAGTAACTGTGCTCCTATTGTACCGACATATCGCGCAGTAGCAGCATCAATCATTGGTCACTCTCACATTCCTGCCTGACCGCGTGGTGGCGCAAGTGAGGGAGACGTGAATTCTGACAGAGTGGGACGCCAGAGCTCCCGGCCGAGAGAAACGTGGGAGATTTCGTGGCTATGAGAAACTGAAGTGTCTACTACTCTACCGTTTACAGCCAGTGAATTTCTGGGCTGAACCGAGTCTAGATGGTCGGGCTGACCCGTGAGCTCGCTCCTCTCAGACGTGAACAGCGGAACAGTCTATTCACGGGTGAATAAGGCAAGTGAGCAACGCGAAGAAGGCGGTGAACGATTCGTGAAATCGTTCCCGATGTCTCTATAGCGATTTTACTATAAATGTAATGGAAGCAATATGCATATACGTGTAGTAAATTTAATATACCATCATCTTGCAAAATTAATGTACATGTATAGTGAAACACAGTGCGTGAAAGTTGAAAGTTCTCTGATGCACCCAAATCTGGTCAAATATGTAAAACTAAAGTAATAACCTAAAATTCATCGATTAAATTCTTATTTATGATCAAAGTGCAACGTACAGGTGGAATTATCTTCAAAATTCACTGTAAATGTAAAAATTTGAACGTAGGTACCGCTGCTTTTAGGTTAGGTATCCTAATAATTCGCTTAATTGAACTTTGCCACTTAAAACCCAGTATGATTTATGTTTAACTACAAAAAAAATATTATGCTTCATCATTTAGAATTCAAAATGACTGCCATATTTATTTCTAATTTGTTGAAAGTGAAATTTTCTGACTTTTCTAAAAGTTGACCAATATGCATGTATATGAAATTTAATATACAGCCTGGTAATTAATATTTCATAGACCGGGTTTGAAGATTTAATATACAAATATATAGTAAATCTATATTGAAATTGCAAACATTTTTAACAGTGTGGTTACACTTTATTATATTTAATGTTTAAGTTAAATAATTTGTAGATTTAAATATGAAAAATTCTAATTTATTTATATCAATAATTCAGATGAAAATTGTAGTTATATATAATATAATAATATTTTGGCTAATATTAGTCAAATATAAAGTTTTAATTTATTTATACATTATTTATTATTAGATAAATAGTAATTTATATTTGATTAATCTTACCAATTCATTTAATAAAATGTATATATTATTTATTTAAATGAGATATTGAGATTTATTAAGTGTATTTATGTATGTATATTTAATCTCTCTCATTTACGGGTTTGAGGGCCTCCGCTCCCTGTACATATATTTACATTCCATCCTCAATCTAACTTATCCGCTGCTTACATTCTAATGTTTCGCCTCACTTATACTAATAACAATAATCTTAATTCTACAAGTGAGCGATCTTCCAGGGCTTCCGTTTCCTCTTACCATAACAAGACTTTTTTCGATAAAAAGAAAGCTATCAGAGTTATAGCATTTTCAAAACCCCCCAAAAAAAAAAAAAAAAACGGAAATCAACATTTTAATCCAAACAACGCACGAGATAAAAAAAATCAGAAAAAGAAAAACGTCGCATTTTGCAAGCCCTACAAGATTATTGGAACAAGTTTTTGAATTTTCTTAAAAAATAAAAAATTCAAATTTTGACCCAATGAAACATATAAAAAATAAAATGAAAAATTTTATTTTGCTTTTGCACTATGCAAGATACGAAAAAAGATTATAAAACAAAAAGTATCCATCCAAGTACGATCTACAAATTCGTTGTTAGTTATTTTTTTATAGGACGCGTAGTTTTTGTTTAATTCGTGAAAAATGACATTACAAAATAAACGAAAAATCAAATATGTACATTCTCATCCTAATGAGAAGGTACTGGTTCTATGTCAAAAAATTTAGATATAGTTTTCTATAAAAAGTTTTCATAAAACAATCACTTTTTGACCAGAAACGAAATTTTCGATTTTTAGTTACATTTTCAGTGAGTGAAACCAAAACTGTTCCTTGAGCAATTAAGCGTTTTTCTTTGGACTTTGAAAAAGTGTGTGAGCATTGTAATGGGAATGTGTTCTTTAAGGCCGATAGAGCCTTAAGTAATTAAACTTCATTTTTAATCGAAAATTAAAACAAATTTAACAATCACTTAAAACGTAGAGGTTTTGTCTATTTTATAATATTTGTAAGTAAATTTCTTCTTTTTATCTAAGCCGAGCACGACGTGCGAGAACCGAAAAAAGCCAAGCGCGTAGCGCGAGGTAAATATATTATCGAGCGCGAAGCGCGAGACACAACAGCCGTGTGCCCTAGGCGCGCTCAAACTCGCGAACGTAGCGAGCCGAGCGCGAAATTAGGCCATTTGTTGTTCAGCATACATTTTCTGTGTGCCTGTAGATATGGATTTAAAACTAATTTAATTAATTTAGAAAAAACTAAGAGTTGTGTCGGAAAACTGAAGACACCTCTAGAATCTCTAGATTCGTCTCCAAAATATCAAGAAGCGATATATGTGAACAATTGTGATAATAAATACTAAAAGTATTGATCGAAAATAATATATATATTTTTTTTCATAAATTACAAGGAAAAAAATTTCAATTAGTACAAAATGACCCGAAATTCAAAACTACCCGTTTTTTTCGGAACTACCCGATTTAGCAGAGCTGCCCGTTACAATATACTCTGGAGAAATGGGTATTAGAAACGATTTCTGAACCGGTCTAAATGCCCTTTTTTCTTTGATGAAGCTAATAAAATTCCGCATGAGTCTGTCATGATCAATTTTGAAAACAAGTTTTTTAATTTTTTGTACTCAATAAGAAAGAATGCAAAGAATGGATTTTTTTAGTAGAGTATCGATGTTAATGAAGAAACTAGCCACGAAGGTTGTCTAAAGCTTTATTCAGTTAGTCAGAAGGAAAGAAGTGAGTGAAAATGGATTAATGAAAATTGGCAGTGGTTCGTCAATCCATTTGCACTAAATTTGAAGAATACCTCCATAGGAGGTATTTTTTATGAAAAAAACGGAAGAGTTTTCAACTAAATCGGCTAATAATTATAGAAAAATGTCACTTATCAGATATAGTCATCCAATTGAAAGTGACGATTGTTTAAACAGATGTAATTAAAAAGTGTACTCTTTTAAAGGAACGGATTTTTTCTTAATTTTATTATTGAATAAAACAAAAGAAATCAATTTTTCAAGACAGGCCATGACATATTGATGCGAAATTCTAGTAGCTTTATTGTAAAAAAGAAACGTTCAAATCAGTGAAAATTAATTTTTTACAGAGGCAGTGATTGAAGGACAGGGATCGGCGAACGATACTCTTGAAGGACGCTGGCAGGTGTGGGAGCACAGACTGGAGACGAGGATGTCGGAAGTCCACGGTCGAATGTACGGCAACCTAATACAAGCGTCTAGGGAAAAGGAGAATATTTGGTTTTGCGCTGGGCATGCGCACTATGACTTTTCAACCGCTTCTATTCAACGCGCCATAATTTGAATTATGAAGACGTCAAATTGTATTTCTTTCACTACGAAAGGAAATAACGCTCAGTAAATATGTACTGAATTGGACATTTTCTTCAGTTTTTGGTACTTACTAATTAGGGGTGGGTTTTCGATATTCGAGCGAGAAGTTCTGCCACCAGCATTATTCGGGGTAGCAAAGAGGACAATTTTTCACGAGGTTAAATGCCTAAGATTGTATCAAGTTCTGGCTGTTTTTGTCGATTTTCCCTATTCGAAAAACGTTTATCAATAGGGGTGGGTTTAAAGGGTCGGAGGGAGGTTTCTCAACATCACCAAATCTCGTCTGGTGTGGATTCCTAATTGTTAGACTTATTACTTTGTTGAATATATATTGAGTTTATGAACTTTGTAGTCGGCTTTACTGTCGCATCTACGGAAATGGCTTTAGGGGTGGTTAAACACCCCCCAAATTAAAAATTTGGCTAGATTTTTGCATGAAATGCATTTTTAGATCGCCAAAAACAATTGCAGCAAAAAAAATTGGTGAAAAAATTTTTTTTTTCTATCGTTCATTTGAACGTTCAGAACTTTTTGGTCATAGATTTTTGAAATTCGCATTTTGAAAAATTTTAGATTCAACAAATTATTTTAAGGAAAAATTGAAACTATTTCGATTGATTGAGCTCAAAATTCAGATCAACTTTTTTTTCTCGAAATTAAACAAAATGGCGGTGCTGGCCCGGAAAACTTTTTTTAACTTTGGATTCAATTTTGATTTTTTTTTTAATTTTGCTGCACGGTAGAGCATAAATCTAACACAATTCAGCACAACTTTTGTTTTTTCGAACAAACAAAATGACGGTGCTGGCCCCGAAAAACATTTTTTAAAATTCTGAGTCAAATTTTGATTTTTTCCACAAACAAACAAAATTGCATCAGAAACCTAGCACAATTCAACACAATTTTTGTTTTTTTCGAAAAAAAAAAGTTTAAAAAAATGGCGGTTCCAACTTCTTAAACATTGGGCATAATTTCTGAAGTGTACCCACCTCCAAAATAAAAATTGTCCGATCGGGCTTAAAATTGGCCTAATTGTAGTTCTATTAGATAGTACTTCTCACACCAAAAATTAATTCATTTTGATAATTATTTATCATTCTTAAATGCACTTAAATTTCGGTTCAGTCTAGTAATAAAAATTAAACTTCAAAGTACAAAAAATTATTATTAAAAATTTTTTCAACAATTACTGTTAAGACTATAAATATTTTTGAAATTGCTATTAACCCTTTGCAAAAAATCGCAACATAAAAAACACCTTTATTTGTAAAATTCCGGGTGCATATATTTTTTATTTTTTGAACATATACGAAAAAAATATTGAACCATTTCTTCCGTAAAAGTCTGAGTTTTGTAGCTGTTTTGTAGACTAAATAGCACTTTCTTTAATTAAGAAATCACAACAAAAATAAAAAAATTAGATTTTATAATTTTGCTTATTTTTACTTCTTTCTACTCTTAAACAATTATTAGATGGAAGAATGTTGTTTCTTATAGACCACGAAGGAATAGTAAGGAGTGGTATTCCTGTAAGTGGGGAATGGGACGAACAACGTCCAAGAATTCCTTAATGCTTGCCACGGCTGAAAACTTGGTCTCTGTATCGTGCACATGCGCACTCGCGGTTGCCATGTCAACGGTGTCAACACGCGTTTAAAGTTTTGAACTTGTGTTTTGTACTCGCCATCCCTCCACGCAAATTGTCATCACAAGCGAAACCACCCGAGAAGAAGAAAGCTAAAAAAGAAAATAGCTCCTCATCTGAGGACTTTCCGGCTAAACTTGGATGTTTTAGACGAGGCTCTACTCGCGGTGAAAAAGGAATTGACTGACAATCCTAAAGCGCACCCTCTCAATTACATCGAATTTAAAAACTTCTTGTCGCAAACACACGGCAAAAGGCTCATCTCTGATATATCGCTTAAGTACACGCCACGTCACTCGCTTTTGGCAACTATGTGCCATGATCTAAAAGGTCTCATACCTGACTCGAATCTCAGAAACAGATGTTCTAAATTAGCCAAAAAGCTAAGGCTTTTCAACTTTAGCGAGACGGATACTGGCGGCGATTCGGATAATCTTTCTCTCACGAATAAGGATCAACACTTCCCCACCGACATCAAAGTTATATTCTGGAACTGTAGGAGTATCAATCAAAGAACATACATACATACAGACAGACACATTCGTAAAAACCTGTTTTTTTGGGTTCAGGGGGTCTCAAAACGTGGACATTTTACAAAAACCGGGGGGTGAAATTTTACACAAATCTAACACCTTCTCTGGATGAGAAAATGTAAAAATCAAAATATTCTGATTTTTATCAATATTATTGAATTTTATTGAAATGCTATATATGTATTGATTTTATAAAATACTTTATAAGCAGTTACAGATTTGTTATTTTTTACGTTTTTGTACCAAGTTTAAATCTGCGGTCGAATCCAGCCCAAGAATTTTTTTAATATAAAGATTTAAAAGTAAAAAGATTTGAAGGTGTAAAAAGATATGAAATTTTTGAAAAATAAGAAATATAAAGTTGGAACACTTTTCAAACCGTTAATTTTTGTCAAATTTACTAGTATTAATGTATTTGAAAGCATCGCAATTTGTCGTGTTTTGGGCGTTGTATGAAATTGACATTTTGTATTCAACTTGGAAATATTAGATGCAGAATTTTATAAGCTTTTATGTTAATATTATTATGGGGAAGAAATATTTAATATGAAAATTAAGAAACTTCAGCAACAGCTAAAAAACAGTAGTGAACGTACTAATAAAGAATCTGGGAATTTCATTAAAGGGACCTCTGTTGGTCTGTTCAAAATAAATCATAGCATAGACAGCAACACGGTATGATACAGTTGTTTGCGATAATACAGTAAATATGGGGTAGAATATTGAAATTTTCATTTTTATCCAGTGTGCGTAATATCGAAAATAAAATAATACATTCAGTAACTTAAGATTAATTATCAATAAATTATAAAGTAAATCTCGTATATTCAGTTATTTGTAAATCTATAGATGTTGTTAACGAGATAAATTTAAAAATAAAATAATAAATTTCTAAAAGTCGAGACAACTTATTTTATTATTATTATTATGAATGGAGACTGGGTGTTTGGAATGCTGGAGGAGTGAATTATCTTAAAGTAAGAGAACTACGAGAAACTATGCACGTAAGGAAACTAGACATTTTATGCGTACCGGAGACGAAGAAACATTTTATTATTCACGAATATTCTGTTTTCGAATAATTTTATTTTTGTGAATTTTATGTTTCTGGAATTTTTAAATTTGGTCATATTATAAACTGTTTGGTAATATTATAAATTATTCAGTAATGTTATAAACTGCTCGGGAATGTTAATTTTTTGGTAATTTTTAAATTCAGTAATATTATAAACTGGTTGGTAATATTGTAAATTGTTCGGGAATTTTATTTTTCTGGAATTTTTAAATTCGCTATTATTATCAACTGTTTCGTAATATTATAAATTATTCAGTAATGTTATAAACTGGTCGGGAATTTTATTATTCTTGAATTTTTTAACGCAGTAATATTATAAACTGTTTGGAATTTTATTATTCAAGAATATTCTATTTTCGAATATTTTCTTTTTTGAGAATTTTACCGTATCAGGAATTTTATTATTCGGTAATTTTTAAATTCAGTAAGATTATAAACTGTTTGGGTATTTTATTGCTCAAGAACATTCTGTTTTAGAATATTTTCTTTTTTGGGAATTTTACAATGTCGGGAATTTTATTATTCGTGCATTTTTAAAATCGTCATATTATAAATTATTCAGTAATGTTATAAAGTGCTCATGAGTTTTATTATTCTAGAATTTTTAAATGCAGTAATATTATAAACTGTTTGGAATTTTATTGTTCAAGAATATTCTATTTGCGAATATTTTCTCTTTTGGGAATTTTACAATGTCGGGAATTTTATTTTTCTGGAATTTTTAAATTCGCTAATATTATAAACTGTTTGGTAATATAAATTATTCAGTAATGATATAAACTGCTCATGATTTTTATTATTCTAGAATTTTTAAATGCAGTAATATTATAAACTGTTTGGAATTTTATTATTCAAGAATATTCTATTTTCGAATATTCTCTTTTTTGAGAATTTTACCGTATCGCGAATTTTATTATTCGGGAATTGTTGAATTCGGTAATATTATAAACTGTTTGGGCATTTTATTATTCACGAATATTCTGTTTTCGAATAATTTTATTTTTGTGAATTTTATGTTTCTGGAATTTTTAAATTATGAATAAACGTCGTCTGCGAGAGTGTTTTAAATCTACCAATAAAAGAGTCTTGCTCTATGCGAGCCGCGCATAACAAATTCAATTAAAAAACGGTTTTTGCCTATAAAGTCTTCAAGTTTCATACGAAAAAATTGATGAATCACTGCTAATCACCATGAAGGCATTTTCATTCACTTATTTGTTTATAAAAAATTCAATCTATTATGAAACAATTGCTTAGCCATTAGAAAACTTTTCTGGATATTTCCTTATTGATTCTAGGTATTTCGGATTGAATTCAAGTATTTCTCAAAAACAGGTACTCTTCTAAATCAATTTTTTTTTCATTTTCATTAATAACTAAAGAAAGACTTCTGTCAAAATCCGCCAGGACAGATACATGCGGTATTTTATTAGCTTTAATTTCAGACGAAAAACGTTTAAATCGGTTGAGAAATCGCTTCTAAATATCAATTTGTCCACATATATTTTTCTTGCCCCAATGTGCTGCGTAGACTATTTTTGAACTCACAAAGCATTATATTATATGTTTATAATATTTTATTTCATCCACGACATTAGATCATATCTCATTTAGAAAATTATGGACTGAAACAAGACACTGTCTAGTATTACGGGATTTTCCGCCAGATTAACCGGTCAAATATAGCACTGAAGTTAGTATTATGGAAACCGTAATCCGAAGGAGCTGGAAATGGGTTATTTGTACGGAAAATTCCGTAATACTAGAAAGTAGCAAAAACCTAACCCCGTATCTGCTCTCTCTTGATGATCTCCAGTGGTGCGCAAGCCCTAAAACTCCAAAAGTGAATCCAGCTTAGGTCTGGTTTTGGACAAGGCAAGTAACAGTTTTAACGCTGATGACTAGTTAGAGCTTGGTTAGCAGAAGAATGTTAAGTGCAGGGTGCACAGTCTTCCTCTTTTTTTTTCTCTTAATTTCCCCTTTTTTCTTGCAATTCCTCTTTTTCCCCTATTCTAAAAAAACTTCCCCTTTTTCCCCTTTTCTCTTTAAATGTACGATATTTGAAAATACAATATTTGAATTACGCGGAAAATTCTCTGGAATAGCACACTTTAGCTATCCTACTTTCTATATAGAATAGTATCCTAGTACAAAATTAACAAATAGTTTTATCCTTTTTGATTTCTATATTATTGTTTTGATGCAAAGGCTAGCCTAAATAACTAGAAATATTAAAACTTTTATTGTAATGTATTATTCGCATATTTGTAATAAAAAATTGAGTCACATATGTTCTCTTATATCAGAAGTATTCAATATCACATGGCATTCCTAATCAATCGTTTTTGTTATATTTATGCATAGTTAATTTCTCTTAGTATAGTTTTTTTTGTTATATATATGTATATATATGTATTCTTTATACCCAACAAAAACTACGAAAAAAAAGGGTCAGTTTTATATGCCTTTTCTGACTAATAATACTTGAGAAAAAAATGTATATGATAATTCTACCACGTAGTAGCAAATATCTAGGAAACCAAATATAAATGTGAATCTTAAACTTATATATGCCTTCGTTGGAATAAAATAATGTACGTGACTTCGAGAGCTTTTCCTTAGCCAGTAAGTCTGCAATAATGTAAAGAAAAGATATTAATTGTTTATTGTGAACTAAATCATGTGTAAAACTCTATTTGGCAATTAATAAACAAAATTCAAAAGAAAACAAAACACCACTTCTCGTCTGATCACTGCAGTTAAGCCGCGTTGGGCGCGGTTAGTACTTGGATGGGTGACCGCTTGGGAATACCGCGTGCTGTTGTCATCCCTTTTTTTTTGCGTCAAGTTTGCATTCTTTTCTAATTTTCTAATCCTGGTTGTGCGGTTTACTTTTTTTTCGATCGTGAATGCGGTATAATAATTGAGTAAGGATCACCTATAAAAGATGAATATTAAAAGGATAGTGCGTAGAATATTAAACATAATTTTATTCCCAGTGTCTATTCTTTGGATAAAACTTGTGCATAATTCGTCCGTGATTAATTAATAAAATAAATAAAATCATGTTAAACTTTTAAAATTCAACCATCTTTCGTATCGCTGGGGGGGGGGGGTATAATTTCTCTATGCCAGAAATTAAACACTTTATCCTCTCAATGTGGTGCGAGATCTTCAATCTCAACTAAAACGAGGAACTCAATTGAGGAGGAAGTATTTTGCGTTTTCCATGACGTAACACTTGTAAATTTTAATTTAATTAGGTATTTATATTGAGTAATTCAGATGTTAATTTGATAATTATAGTAATTTCATTATAAGAATGATTTAATGGAGGTATATTATTTATTCATTCAAATGATGAATTAAAATAATTTTTATATAATATTAATCGATACGAAACAATTCTTTCTCAAATATTATAAATTAAAAAAACTCTTATTAAAGATATCAATGATCAGATTGATGAAATTAAATTTCATAATAAATATGAATCATGATAATTAGGATATCCTCGAGGTATTCCTCTTAATCCTAAAAAATTTTGAGGAAAAAATGTTAAATTCACTCCAACAATTATTGAGTAAAATTGAATTTTGAAACATTTTGGGTTTAATATTAATCCCCGAATTAAAGGATATCAATGAATAGCTCCCCCAATAATTCCTCATCCAGCTCATGTAGATAAGACATAATGAAAATGAGCAACTACATAATACGTATCATGTATAACAATATCAATAGACGAATTAGCTAAAGTTACTCCAGTTATTCCACCAACAGGAAATAAAAAAAGAAATCCTAAAGATGATATAATTGATATAGCAAAATTAATTTTTGATCCATATATTGTTGCTAATCATCTAAAAAATGTGATACCCGTAGGAATTGCAATATTTATTGTTACTGAAGTGTCCCAGATAGCAATATGCGCGCATAGTGCGACGAACGTGTGTCGCACGTCGTGAAGGTCGCACCTCGTGAAGATATACTGCGAGCATACGTTGCGGGTTCTTGCGGACGGTATATATATATATATATATATATATCATTACTGAAAATAATGATACAAATACAAATATATTCTGCACCGTGGGAAAAAAAACAAAATTTAAAAAACTAAAGTTTGATTATTTGTAACAGTGTAACATGAAAATCGAAAAGAAAATAGAAAATGTTGGAGTCTACTTTGCCAGATGAGTAGTTTATACCAATTTATATTTGTGATCGCCAATCTCCGTGAGCTCATCAGCACCAGGGTTGTTTTCTACCTGCTGCTGCCCTCTGCTGGACCCCACTGGGCTACTCGCAACAAACATGCTGGCCTAGTGCCTACCTTACCGATCTGCTGTCCTCTATCTTCCCTTTCTCTTTTCCGCCCTCGTCAACTAACCTCCAAATTAGCACTTTTAACTTCCCTCTGAACCCTTTCTACCTTACAAAAAAGCTCCCCCACACTACCACACACACCCTTCACTACACTCACCTCCCTTACCACCTTTCACCACAATCGCACCTCCACGCCCGTCGCCAAAACCAAAAAAGATAGCAATGAAAAAACAGGCGTACTTTACCATTCGGTACCGGAAACGGAAGCCCTAAAAATACAATAATAAAATACTTTTACCAAAGAAATTATTGTTTGAATTTAAAAGAACAATGATTGTACACAAATTGTATTAAAAATGAATTAAAAAACATGTGAGCTTTGAAGAAACAAAAAATTTCTCCCTAAATTTTCTTCAAGCCTCAGAACATTTTTCAACCAAACTTTGCAGGACTCAATTCAGCACCGATTTATGTCGATATTTATTATTTTTTTTAATTAAAAATTCGATTTTTAAGAACGGTTTTCGTATTTTTTTAAATACCATGCGCATTTTCAAAAAAGATTTTTCATCCAGAAATATATGTATTTTTAAATTATTGTTATTTTAAATTGAAACAATAATTTTAAAAAACTTCGAACATACAAAAAATCTCTTTGATAAAACTATTTGATTATTGTATTTTTGATAAATAAATAATATTTTGTGAACAACAATTCTTTAATTTTTTAAATTCATGAATTTTTTAGTTCGGATATTTTATAATTCGGCAATTTTCTGTCGAGAAGTTTAAAAATTCGTTAATATTACGTACTGCCGACAATTTTATTATTCGTGGATTTTTCAATTCGGTAGTTTTATATTTCTGCACCTTAATAATTTCGGGAATTTTGCAATTCGCTAATTTTACAGTGTCGGAAATGTTATTTTTCGGAATTTTTCAGTTGTCTCTTCCGAAAAATACATAGTTTGACCGTGAAATGAAATTTTTGATTTTTCATTATTTTTTGTGCAATAAAAATGAGAATTTTCGATTTTTCAAGGGAATTCAAAAAGTCGTTATGATAATCCTGTAGAGCGTATAAAAAGAAACACTTTCTTTGTTATGGCTTTTTTCCGTGTCTTGCGTTGTGTGGCTGAAAATCTTAATTTTCGTTTCCTCTTTTGGATTTTGAAAATGCTGTAAGTCTGAAAATTTTCATTCTATTGAAAGATGTCATTGAAATAAATTGTTTCAATTTTTTAGTACTATGAACAGGCGTACATATCATTTGCAAACTGTGAAAGAATGGCCTCAAAATTTTTCAAAATGCGCTCACTTTTTGAATTTTCATCCAAAATGGCTGGCGAACAAACTTGACCTTTCGTTTGCGAGACTCAAAGAGTATACCAATGGCCAATCCAATAGCTCAATTTTTTCGAAAGTCATCGTGCTCACAGCCATACATACATACATACATACATAGATACATACATATAGACAAACAGACACACAGACACATTCGTAAAGACCTGTTTTTTGTGTTCAGGGGGTATCAAAACGTGGCCATTTGACAAAAACCGGGTGGGTCAAGATTTACACAAATCTAATACCTTCTCTCGAGGAGAATGTAAAAATAGGAATTTTCAAGTACCATGAGCATTAATGATGGCTATTTTATTGTTTTAATCTTTGCAAATAGTATTGAGGACATGAAAAAAATTAAATATTTTGAAGACCCACAAACAGGATGAAAAAAAATGAAATAATCAAAGTTTTGATGAGAATTTGCCCAATACTCGGGCCGATTTTTTCACTACTAATGTTATTTTTTATGAAGAAAACAGAAACTACACATCCTATCAAAAAGTGACCAAATACAAATTTGTAGACCTGTTTAGAGTGCACAGTTTCTGTTGAATCATCATTTGTCGTATCCTCCATTGTTTGACCCCGATGTGAAATTTCTGATTATTTTTTGTGCAATAAAAATGAGAATTTTCGATTTTTCAAGGAAATTCAAAAAGTCGTTATGATAATCCTGTAGAGTTAAAACTTTCAAATCTGTTAAAGAAACATCTAGAAAAGTTGTAAGACATTTTTCATTATTATTTCACAGGATTTGACTGAATACTAGGACAAATTGGAGTTAATTTAAAAGATATTTTGAAATTTTACAAGTTTGGAAGAAACTAAAAAATATTTTATAAAGTTTCGGAAATCTTTGAAAGTTTTGATAAGGAGCATAAGGAGGTTCATTGGCCGCCGTTCGCGCGCTTATTTGAAATGATGAAAAATACCATTTTTTTCATTTATTATAAATAAAATCATTAATAACATTTGCATATGTATTTTCATTGATATACGCAATTTCGAAAGCATAAATTAGTAAAAATAATTTCAAAAATAAAAAAATATTACATTACACAACATGATATTTTTTATTTACAGAATACTAATTTTATTTTTTGACCTTATTCTCCGAATATATATTAAAAATCATCCACGTACCACTTGAACATGTTAAATTACAATTATTTTCAATTATTAATGAAAAAACAAAAAAATGGTATTTTTTAACGTTTCAAATAAACGCGCGAACAGCAGCCAGTGAAGCGCCTTATGCATCGCATGCGCAGTAGTGCAAGGCGCACGCGTTGGGAGCACTGATCCAAGACAATCCAAGAAACCATGATCAAAAAATACATCACGCAGGAATAGTAAGGAGTGATATCCCTGTAAGTGGGGAGTGGGACGAACAGCGTCCAAGAATTCCTTATGCTTGCCACGGCTGAAAACTTGGTCTCTGTATCGCGCACTGGCGGTTGTCATGTCAACGATGTCAACACGCGTTGAAAGTTTTGAACTTGTGTTTTTCCAACCCAACCTAAAAACGAATATTTCTATATCAGTATAAAGTCTTTATATATAAAATATAGAATCCCTTATTTACGTAATCCCTAAACCATTATAATAATGTTATTGAAGTACTTACATTTTCTAAATCCTTTTCGTTTTTCTGATGCCATTTTCATTCTCGTTTTTAATTCAGGAACGTGATATACACCCAACAAAATAAAAACACAAACGAACATAACCTACGTATGCATCCGTTGGCCAGTCTTCTGGTGGATCTGCCTTCAGTTTTAATAGGGATTCTAGAAGAGAATTACTTTCCTCGTCGTATGCAGGACCCATACATTTTGTAACCAGATGACGTCTCTTAGGGCAAAGAAAAACCCAGTCTGATCTGGTGCAATCTACGAAAGGTTTCCTCTTTTCAGCTGATGTTTCCGGTAAAAATTTGATGATATATTCTTTCAAAGAGGCCATGTTAAACCCTGAAAAGGAAATAAAAAATGTGCAGAATTGAGTGAATGAGATTCATATTGCGCGAACTGCATTCTTTAATAATACAAAATCACATCACAATGCAGATAAAGTATAGTAAGGCGGTTGCCTTTTTTCTTAAAAAAATAATATAAAACCCGCAGTCTGTTTTAAGCGTAAAAAGTTTTTAGTTTCGAACTTTTATATCAGACCTAACCTAATAGCAATGCATTAGCAAAGTGAGCGGAGATATGTGATTGAAAATTAAATCAAAAATATATTTTATTCCTACCTTTGATCACCGTTAATGCAGACGAAACACAATTTACACAATCCTCACTACGTGCTGATAATAAAAGTAACTAAAACGTGAGCGTTCTTTCTTCTTCTACTTTGCGCTTGGCTTCTCGGATTCAATCAAGAAGCCATGACATAAACAGTTAGCGTCGCCACCATACTTGAAATTTCAAAATCTCGAATGAGAAAGAGGGCGCGCGGTGCGTTACCGCCAAAATTTGAATTCGATTTCACGAAAAGGAACTGCTAAATAATAATTATTGGCATTATCATTGGAGTTATTTCTCCAATAATCATTTCCTTTTATTTCTTTTCTAAATTTGTAAAAATGACCTTTTTAAGGTTATGTTTGTATTTCCTTATGATTAGTAATGAACGTTTCAAAAAAGACGTTTTGAGAGACAAATATTTTTTATCAATGAATTCAAAAATTACACTTCTTCTTTATTGTACAAAACGTGATATGCCTAATGGAGAAGGGGCATTACAAATGTTCGCTCCAAATGACCATCCTTCAAATTTACAGATAGTTTCACTAATTTAATTGAACCCCCAACCACCTACACCCACCCAACCTTTTGGGAATTCACCCACTCATTTGGGTAGGGGCCCCTAGTTTTCGTATTCGGTGTGTTCGCCCCTGAATGGTCACATTGGGTGTTTCATTACCTGCAGATTTGAGTCATAACGGGTGGTAGTTTCTCCTTTTCTCACTTGGAGCGCGCAAAGAAAACCCCGAGAAAAAAAACTTCCTTGCCCACTCCCTGCTTCGCTAAATAGTAGAACACATTACTACAACGATGCTGTTGACAATTTATTTCTTTTAATTTTCGCATGGAAAATATAATTTTTTCGAAAAAATCGAGCTGTACCGAAAGTCTCTATACTCTTCAGAGTCTTTATACAAAAAGTTAAGACAAAATGGCTTCACCGTTTGTCCTGAATCCCATTTTTGCGATTTACACTCGATTTCCAGGGCCCTTAATATCTCGGAAGCATGATTTTATTTTACTTTTAAAAAGAAAATTGACTTTTTACATTCTCATTCATGAGAGTGTAATGTAATCGTCTAAATTTTCGATATCTGGTTTTTAACGGACCATTACGTTTCAGCACTCAGAGAGTCCGAAAATCATAAAATCTTGTCGGTGTCTACCTATCTGTATGTATATATGGTTACCTGAATGTTGTAGCCACGCTAACTTTTGAAGGATTTGTCGAATCAAGTCAGCCTTTAATAAACTTTTTAAGGGTTATAAAATGAAGGTTAAGTTCGTTAACGAGATATTTCCAACCAAAATGAAAAATTTTAGAGCATTTTCAAAATTTGCAACCAAAATTTTTTTCTAGTTTCAGAAATTTTTGTCCAAGTTTCTTTAAGACGGTAGAGTCTTCAAAATTATCCTGATGACATTTTTTATTTCGATAAAAATTCAAAAAGTTATATACAACATTTTTTAAATTTCCAAAAAATAGAAAAAAATATATTTTTCTGATAGATTAAAAGATTTCAATTAACATTTATACTAGATATAAAATATATTTCGAAACTATCCTCATAAAATTTTTTGATTCGATCAAAATTCAAAAAGTAAGAGCATTTTCAAATTTGACTGATGCCTTGGTTAGTGTTCTTTAACAGTTTAACGCGATAAGTGGAAGAAGTTTTTTCACCATAGAGTTTTGTATCGAGAGGAAAAGTGGACCTTTTTTGAAGACAGTGCGGTAAGAAGTAAGTTGGTGTATTGGACAAGAAGGGACAAATCGTATTCTACGTATAGAAATGTAATATCATTTGTTGTAACATCATCTTTTTGGTTGAAAATTCATTTCTTTGATTAGAAACTTAACTATTATGATGAAAATTTATCAACTATTATATTTTGGTATGTTGTCTTTTATATGAATGTATGAAAGTAATCTTATTAGTTGAAACTTCATATATATTTTTTTTCTTCGTTTAAAAATTCATTTCTTTGGTTGGAAATTCGTTTTTCAAACATTTTTTAAAGTGCAATTGTAAATATTATACCAACGAAAATTATTTTTGTTGATATAATATTAAAAATTTCATTCAGAGAATTTAAAAAAAAAATAATAATAATAATAAAATAAATAAAAAAAATATAAAAGAATAAAATAAAAAAACGAATTTTCAACCAAAGAAATGAATTTTGAACGAAAAAAAAAATAATAATTAAAAAAAAAAAAAGTTTCAACTAATAACATTACTTTTATACATTTATATAAAAGGCAACATACCAAAATATAATAAATAAAATTCCACTTAAAAATTTTTGAAAAATCAAACTTTCAACATAATAGTTACACTTCTAACCAAAGAATTGAAATTTGAACCAAAAAGATGAAGTTGCAAATAATACGATTACTTTTCTACACTCAGAATACAATCTGATCTAATCAACAAAAAATTTTCGTTGGTATAATATTTACAATTGCACTTTAAAAAATGTTTGAAAACGAATTTTCAACCAAAGAAATGAATTTTTAACAAAAAAAAAATATATATATATATATGTAGTTTCAACTAATAAGATTACTTTTATACATTTATATAAAAGACAACATACCAAAATAGAATAGTTGATAAATTTTCATCATAATAGTTAAATTTCTAATCAAAGAAATGAATTTTCAACCAAAAAGATGATGTTATGAAGTCATTGAAATATCCTGAAGTATCTTGAAGTCAGAAGTAGGTGTACACCCAATCGGTCGAGTTGTCAACCCCTTGGAAGCGCTGGAGCAATTAGGTATTTTCACTTCAACCACCAGCTAACTTCACTTCATTGAGTGCTAAGGGGAAAACAGTGGCACCAAATGTATGGGACAAAACCTTATTTTTGTAATATCTTTGTAATTATTAATAATTATTATCATTTTATTGTTTTATTAAATATTTCTTGAAAAATAAAAACTATTTTTCAAATACACTTATTAAGAAAAAATTAGTTTTTATGAATATTTGGTGCATTGTTTCCCCACATCATACAATGAACTGAAGTTAGCTGGTGTTTGAGGTAAAAATGCCTAAAAGAGCACATTTGAAATGGAATCTAAGTGTTTATTTGCAACTGAATATCTATCAAATATCGGAACTTGAATTATCACGGGTTTTTACTTGCCACAGATGTTGAGAACTTAATATCTTTCTTATTTTTTATACGATTTGAAAATGTTCCTTGGTCCAACAGAGCTTATTTGGAGTAGAATATGTTTTAAAAGTGAAATGTGGTTATTAATACATAATGGGGATTTTAACACCAGCGTCGCATCAGCGTTCCCACCAATTTATATCTTCGTCAATTATTTGGCGAAAAAATTTTAATTTGTGGTGCTATAGAACAGATTTGAGACTAAAAAATGTAGTGAAAAAATGTCTAAAATGTTTATTTTTGACGAAAATCGCATCAGCCGCTTCACTTTGCATCGCCGATAACTCCGTTGTCATAGTGTTGCAATACTTGCTATTGGTGGTGCGATGGAGCACATTTGAAGTTCTTCAAGATTACGTATTTAGAACTATTTTTTTCGAAAAAAAAGAAAGGTGGATGGCGTATCAACAGCCCCTTCAACTCCTCCAGTTTTTTGGCGCAAATTTTTTTTTTTTTGTACAATTGAGCGCATTTGGTGTGCAATCTAATATAAAACTAAAGGTTAACAACCACCGCAGGGTCCCACTGGGAGCAACTGTCATCTAAAAAATGACATCGGCTCCCGCCCTGAAGAAGTGAACTGCAATGTTCACGAAACGTCGGCAAGATTCGTAGTTTTGCACACGATTGAAATCCGAAAATGCTTCAAATTTTCAATTTAAATTTACCATTAAAATACTTCTTTAAAAATACTAGTTTTCAGTAAAAAACAGTAATATCTATAATCTGCGCAATAATTTATTTGTTTATTAGTATAAGGTTCTCATGATTTTTTTATTGAGGAAATGAAAAGCCAATCAGGTTTTAAACAACAATAATTCGCTCATGAAGAATTTGGTTGAAAGTGTATATGAGAAATATTCCGGTGTTACATTGAAGTTTGTGTATGTTACCTGAATCTTTATCTCATTGATTATAGACGTCAAACTTGTCCTTCTGAGAAACTCATATTTATATTTCATAAATCAGTTCAAAGAAATAAATTTGATTGCCTCAAACGCACATACTGTGGCAAAATAAAACAATTTTTTCAAAAAGCCTTTCGATTGTACATCTTTTCAAGTGTGTTTTATAAATTTCAAATACCTAGACATCTGGGCGTCTATAGATTTGCTTGTTATGTTTTTGGTTGTGTTGAAAATGAAATCCGGTATATGTGAATTCAGGATTGAAATCAGAGCATCATTTCTGGTGCCATTTTTAATCGAGTGCAAGCATCATTCTAGTTTTAATAATATTTTTATATTAAATACCAGTTAGTCTCCGGTGATTTTGATCCAATTTCAGAAATTCAATTTATGTTTCTCCTTCTACCAGCAGCAGGAGAATCGAACCTTTTTATAAACTTACATAATCGGTATTCAATTAAATTTAAATTTTAGAATATATTTGTGTAGTTATTTGAATCTTTGGAAGTTTAAGAACGAGAAACCCTTTTAAATAAATAATTATTTTTGTCCAGGTAAGGTTGATTCTTCGGGACATAACAATATCATCAAAAATACTACTGTACATCTTAAAAGTATAATTAAATCCTTAATATCAATTAAAATTCAAGAATGATAAGCATTAATCTTATTTTTAATCTCATGTTGCCTAAATGAAGGAACCTAAGTTTTTTGTTGAAGTGGGTGTTTGGAATGCTAGAGGAGTGAATGATCTTAAGGTAAGAGAACTACGAGAAACTATGCACGTAAGGAAACTAAACATTTTATGTGTACCTGAGACGAAGAAAAAGGGTCGCGAATGTAGAAATATAGAAACATGCATCTGATCTTCGACCGATCGCCTGCCTTTCAACAATACATAAATGTCTCACAGCTATCATAGCAGATATGGTATATTCTTACTGCGACGAGAATGACATCCTTACGTAAGAACAAAAGGATGTTGTAAAAACTCGCGAGGCAGTGAAGATCTAGTCACCATAGATGCTGTTGCCATGACGCAAGCTCATTAAACAGCAAAGAAACTTGGACATGGCATATATTGACTATAAGAAAGCGTTTCCTTCCGTACTACATGACTCTTTGCATGAAGTCTTAAAAATATACAAAATTTTCCCACGCATCATTAACTTCCCAAGTCGTGCGATGATGCTTTGCGGTACATGAATCAAGTATTTTGATCATGGGCAATCAAGGATAATTAGATCAATAAGCATTACGACGGGTATATTTCAAGGACACACCTTTAGTGCATTATGGTTCTGTTTAGCGTTGAACCCACTGGGCAATACACTAAATAGCATGCCTCATGGGTTCCGAATACATGATAACAAGGATGATCATCAAGTGACACATCTTCTATACATGGATGACCTGAAGCTATACGCTAGTTCGGACCAGAAACTAGAGAACCGCAGAGCTAAAGAACGATTTCGAGGATGACATCGAAGCAATGACTGAGGGGGAGACATAAACACCCTGGTATTCTCGAATCTGAGGGTATTCAGAATACGATAGTTAAGAAAAGCTTAACGACTGCCTTTACTGCAAGACATCCCTGTACACACGTACTCCTTTGGGCTCATCAAATGGTCGAACACCGACCTCAAACGATTAAACAGAGTCATCCGCGTAGAAATGACGAAACTAACTAACCTTTGCTGCCTAATGTAAGGTATTCTGCAATTTCTCATTCTCCACCACTCAACGTATCGGTGATACAAAACCCGATATTGTTCTCCAAGCTAATTAGCGTGCTCAAATTTCAAAACGATATCTCATTCCGTGTGGACGTAAGTTTACAATGAAAAGTATCGATATAGCTCCCAGTTTTATTTTATTGGGAATTCTTTTTTTACAAAATTTCCACCGAAAAAGAGCAGAGCCGTAACCATTAGTGTCTCCTCTTTCATTTCCCAAACTTTAAGTGCGATATCTTTTTTTTTTGGACGTAAGTTTACAATGAAAAATTGAGAACTAGTTTGGTCACGTGACCCACTCGTCACATGGCCTTAATGAAACATTTCTGTGGCATGTTCATACATTAGAATCAAAGCTTGAAGTTTAATGAACAATATTTATTGATATAAAGCGTTCTTTCTTTATTATTGATCAATATTTTAGGACTTCTTATTAGACACTACAATTTCCAACAGTAGATAACCAACGGTAGATAAGTCCAAAATTGCAAAATATTTCGCTATAAAAATTGGCAGCTCTGTGACTATCTCGCAGTTGTTTTAATTCAAAGGTTGTGTTTTTTGATTTTGATTTGTAGAGTTATCAAAAAGTTGTTGTCAATAATAAACCAAGAAAATAGCTTAAACTATTAGTTGATAAAAATCAAATAAATTTGTGTTGTTTTAAGGAATAAAATGGAAAATATATAATTTTTAGGTTTAAAGTATGTAAAAATTCTGAACTTTTTTGTCATCATAAGTCAGGTTAACCAATCGTACCAATATCACTTAATATCAGAGATACAAGGATTGTCAAAAATGTAAGCTTTTGTAACTTTTGTAAAATAATCATCGTTTCAACGATTATTAACTCAATAAACTAATTTTAATTGTAAGTATACTAATGATAAATTTGAATTATCGAGAATTTGATATTCTGTCATGCCCAGGAGCAATACCAGAAACGATTATCTATTGATGGATAGAGGTGTCAGAATCGTATCCTTGACCGGGTGTAATACAAATGTTTATTACAACTAATTGACTGATTTCGTGATATTTTTTTCTATAAGAATATTCAATTGAATATGTAAGCTTTATTTCGAAAAGAAAATTTTTCTTTATTTTTGATCCCTGGAAAGACATTTCTAGATCGTTCTGCAAAAAATTATGCCTATTCATGAGAAAATGGTGAAGATGTGCATTTTTTTATAAAAATTGTTTATATAATTAACAGTTTTTTCCACTATGAAAAATATTGTAGCGAGGGAATCCCTGGAAAGACATTTCTAGATCGTTCTGCAAACAATTATGCCTATTCATGAGAAAATGGTGAAGATGTGCATTTTTTAATAAAAATTGTTTATATAATTGATCATTTTTGTAATTATCAAAAGTATAACAACAAGGAGTCGTTAACCAGACATTTTGAATTGATTCCGCAAAAAAAAAAAAAAAAGAAGTCTATTCGTGAAAAAGTTGTGAAAATGTGCATTTGTTCATAAAAATTGTTTATATAACAACTTGTGTCACTACGAAAAAACATTACAGCAAGGAATCCCTGGAAAGACATTTATAATCCATCCTGCAAAAAATTAGTCTTATAAATGAAATAATGCTTAAGATATGCATTTGTTTATAAAAATTGTTTATATAATTAACAGTTTCTCTTAAATTATGAAAAATATGGCATCAAGGAATCTTTAACAAGACATTTTGAGTTGATTCCGCAAAAAATGAAGCCTATTCACGAAACAATTGTAAAAATATGCATTTATTTATAAAAATTGTTTATTTAATTAACAGTTTTTGGCACTATGAAAAATATTATAAAAAGAAATTCCTGGAATTACATTCCTAGTTCATTCTGCAAAAAATTAGGATTATTAATGAAAAAATTGTCAAAATGTACATTTGTTTATAAAAATTGTTTATAATTGGAAATTTTTGTAATTAGGCAAAATGTGACAGCAAGAAGTCTTAAACAAGTCATTTCAAGTTGATTCCGCAAAAATGAAGCATATTCATGAAAAAAAGGTAAAAATGTATATTTTGTTATAAAAATTGTTTATATAATTAACAGTTCTTGTCACTATGAAAAATATTGTAGGCAAAGAATCCCTGGAAAGACATTTCTAGATCGTTCTGCAAAAAATTATGCCTATTCATGAGAAAATGGTGAAGATGTGCATTTCAAAAACAAATTTTTATGTATAAATAAAAATTTAACAGTAATTCAATCAATAGTTAATAATTATTTGAAACTACTTATAATATAATGTAATTTCTAATACTTGAGAAGTGTTCAGTTTGAATACAAAATTCGCAAATTTATTGATTGATTCTTTAATTGACAGCATTAAAAGTAATACCATGGATTCATATTTTTTTTTAACTGAATCTGAATCTTTGAACTGTACAATTTATAAAAATTAAAAAAAGTTTATTTTGCAGTATAAATTCGGTTTATTAATATTTTGTTAATTAAAGCGCGTTAAGGGCTTTCATTTTACACGTTTAAATTATTATGCTTTTAAATAAAATTTTGTTTCTCCCAATTTGTAAAGTTTATAGTCACGGAGCTTTTAGATTTTATTGACCGTGCAAAAGAGACCGAGCAAATAAGTATTATCAGTTTGTTTTTTAACTTATATAAATATAACTTTCCTAAGATTCTTGAGAAAGTCCAAAAAGATTTTTAAAGATTTCAGACGTATTGAAAAAAAATCTACAAAATTTGAATGAAACTTTTTTTTTACTACATTTTCAGAAATAATTGCAAATTTTAAAATCTGTCTAATCGCTTCAAAACTTCTAAAATTTCTGATTATATTTTAAACAGTCTTATATTTTTCTCAACATTTAAAAAAATCATTCAGAATTAAAAAAATTACCTTAAAATCTCATAAAATATTATATTGTTGAACGTAAAAACTGGGCAATTTCTCAAGCTTAAGGATTATCTAATCTATAACTTTTATTTTTATACAATATTTTGATTTTGAATTTTTCAATTTTAAATGATCCAAATTCAAAATTTGGGGTTTTAGAAATTACACTGATCAGCTTTTTGCCTTTCCAGGAAATTATAAATAAATAATAAATTCAAAATCGACTTGAGAATCGACACCCCTTTTATTGAATATATCTATAGCAATTACTTTTAATCATATCAGAAAATCACCTTTTTTCATCATCAGATTTTAAATACAAAAGCCTGTTAAAAATAGATTAATTATAAAATAATTTCATCGTATACGCGGCGTTAATTCTCGGAAGCGGTAAACACACCCCGCGCAGCTCCTGACAAGCCTACCCGCGGCGCGGCGTCAATTTTCGGAATCGGTAAATCCGGAAACGTTGAATCCAAGTTCGACTGTACTTTCAATTAAGAAACTATTTCTTAGAATTGAAGTTATATTCGATCATATCAACTGACTGATTTTTAAATCCAAATCTCTAATTTCATTCAGATCGTAAAATTTTTAATTATTTATACATGAAATATTTACCATATTTACTATCTACAAAATCTTACCTAAAAGTAAGGTTATAATTCGTATTTCAATTTTAATCGTCTATTAATCATATTCTTTGCATGATCTAGATTAAATTTCTTGCTACACACATTAATTAAAATTCAATTAAGCTACAATGCATTGAAACCCAAATTACATACTCAAATAATAGTTTTTTTAAAAACATTTTTGACCAGAAATTTTGTTTTGTTTTTGTAGCTTAGGTTCGAAGGATAATATTTATATTAGGGGTCCAAGAATAGTGTAAAATTTGCACTTTAATGTCTGGGGTGTCAGCGGTCTAAGACCTTACACTTCGCCGTAAAGTGGAGCTAATATAAACAAAGTTTATCGTCAATATACTATGACGAAAAGAAAGAAGGAATATATATTGAGAGTAAAACATATGGTATATATGTAGTATAGTGGATCCTACGCTCTTAAGCTGAATCAGCGAAAACTTCGTTGTTTTTAGCAGTGAACGAAACTATCACTACGAAATTAGCGAGTTTCGCTGAAGAATCAGTAAGTTACGCTGGTAAATCAGCGAAATGTGCGCCTGCACAAAATAGTACAACAATTTTCCAGTGCTACCTACCCAGGCGAAAGTATCTGATAGTTATTCATTCCGAATCAATCTGAAGTGATCCGAATCATTCCGGAATCTGTATCTGAATCAGTCCGAGTTAATTCGAACCAATCCGAATTTTTTGATATATTTCGTTTCATCCAAATCGGTCAAAAATTAATCCGACTCAATCCGGTTCAATCCGAACTTCCAGTCCGAATAAATCCGAAACAAATTGAAAATTTAATTATTTTGTTGAGAATTCAACTATTTTGTTAAAAAGTCATCTTTTGTGGTATAAAATTCATTTTTTTTGTTATGGAATATTCGTCTTTTTGGATTGAAAATTGATCTTTTTGGATATTGAAAATTCATCTTTTCTGTTTGAAAGTTAATTATTTTTATTTGAAAAGTCTACTATTGTATTTTTGGTTCAGAATTCATCACTTTTGGCTGAAAATTTAATTATTTTGTTGAGAATTCAACTATTTTGTTAAAAAGTCATCTTTTGTGGTATAAAATTCATTTTTTGTTGTTGTTATGGAATATTCGTCTTTTTGGTTTGAAAATTCATCTTTTTGGATTGAAAATTCATCTTTTCTCTTTAAAAGTTAATTCCTTGTATTTGAAAAGTCTACTATTGTATTTTTGGTTCAGAATTTATCTCTTTTAGTTGAAAATTAAATTATTTTGTTGAAACGAAAACTGTTTTGTTAAAAAGTCATTTGTTTTGGTCGAAAATTTAACTATTTTGTTGGACATTCGTCTTTTTGGATTGAAAATTCATATTTTCTGTTTCAAAGTTGAATCTTTCTATTTGAAAAGTCTACTATTGTATTTTTGGTTCAGAATTCATCTCTTTTAGTTGAAAATTAAATTATTTTGTTGAAAATTCAACTTTTTTGTTAAAAAGTCATCTGTTTTGGTCGAAAATTTAACTATTTTGTTGAACATTCGTCTATTTGGATTGAAACTTCGTCTTTTCTTTTTGAAAGTTAATTCTTTTTATTTGAAAAGTCTACTATTGTATTTTTGGTTCAGAATTCATCTCTTTTAGTTAAAAATTAAATCATTTTGTTGAAATTTCAACTTTTTTGTTAAAAAGTCATCTGTTTTGGTAGATAATTTAACTATTTTGTTGAAAATTCGTCTTTTTGGATAGCAAATTCGTTCTTTTGGATTGAAAATTCATATTTTGGTCGAAAAGTCCTCTTTTTTGGATGAAAATTCTTATTTTTTTATTAAAAGGTAGTTCTTATTTGAAAAGTCCAAATACTATTGTAGTTTTTAGTTCAGAATTTAAATCTTCCATAACAATTTCAGCTAAAATAGGAGACAATACTGATCCTATGGGAGTTCCAAACTTTTGTTTATAAATATTATTATTAAATAAAATTCGTGGAACAACCCAATTCTACTTGAATATCATTAAAGAGTCCTGAATTGTACCACTTCATTTCAGAGTGTGCGAAAAATGGAAACAGTACCCATTCAGGAACTTTGAAGATAAATCAATTTCCCACATTATAAACCAAACCACGCCAACGCTAGGTAATTCAAACTGCAACTATATCAAATATTCCAAACCAATTAAGTTCATGATCAATTTAGTCCACGAACCAAGTGCATGGTGTAAACTAAACCACAGACTTGGCTGCCGGTCAAGTTATGCAACTCGGAATGTGTCTTATTTCAAAGTGTGTGTGTGTGTGTGTGTGTGTGTGTGTGTGTGAGAGAGAGAGAGAGATAGAGGGGTGTAGAATTTGATTCGCATTCATGTGTTGAGAATAGCCGCTATCCATGAACTAGGTATTAACCCTTCCCCCAACTTCCTGTCATGCTCAAATGGATACAGATGGCGCTAATTTCGAATTGGCGGTCAAAGGGTTCCGGACAGTTCCGGACACCAGCCGGCGCTTCTAAATGCCTCTCCATGCATTCGCGATGACTCAGTCTTTTATTCGACTGTCGACCGTTAAACGTCACGAATATTTTTCTATCAACGAAAAAATTAACTTTAATCAAAATTGAATTTTATTTTCTTCTCTTACAACACTAGGGGGTTTAAATTTATACATGTAAAAATTCGATTTTAGAGTTTGGGTGATTGATCCCCTCCCCCCCAATTAATTCATTTTCCGGGAAAATAAATGCTCTACTTTTTTTCAAATCGGTCAAAATTAACCCATGTCCCCGGCATTTTGAAACTAAAATAGGATTTCAAATAGGAAAAGCTCGGTTTTCGAAAAAAGAAGCACTTGTTAATAACTTTTTGTAAAGTAAAGTTTATTCACTGCTTAAAGAGTCCTCAAAAATAATTTCCATTCAATAACTATTCATTTTCACCCCCCCCCCCCCCACAACACTAAACAGCCATGCTTCGTTCTCTACCCCATCCAGCCCTGCTGCTATTGACCTTCTTAACTTCCTTATCTGTTTCTCTATCTCCTCATCATCTAACTCCTCCATCTCTGCCTCCCGCGTTCTTTTTCTACTCCCACCATCCCTCTTCCTTTCTTCTTACACATCAATCTCAACTCCTTTCTCATTTCTACGTACTCCTCCCTTATCGCTGTACCCTCTTTCCATTTCCTGTACTTCCTCTTCACTTCCCTTTTCATCTTTTTACATTCCCCATCCCACCACGACTTCACCATTCCTAATTCTTCTTTTTAAATACCTTCTTTTGCAGGCAACCTTTTGTGTATTCTCCCTCTTCATCCCCCGTTGCCATACCATTCGCCACCGCCCAACCTCTATTCTCCATTCAGTCCCTTAGAATCTGCCCCTCCTTATTTATTAACTTGTCTTCCGATTTTCTTTCGAAGCTCTCCCCTTCCCTGTAAAGGCCCCCCCTCCCCATCCTCGCATTAAAGTCCCCCCACCCCAGTACCACCATACGCTCCTCTCTTTCGCTTAGCAAGTCTTCCACCCTTTCTTTATTCTTTCCATCCCATCCTTGTTTGTACACTGTCACAAACTTACAGCTTACCCCTCCTATCTTTACTTCTCTCATTTGCACTCCCTCCCCCTCTTTCTCTCCATGAACTACTCCCTCTTATCCTTCTCTAACGCTCGTTATAATTCCCCCACTACCTCTTCCCTTCTTCTTCATTCTGACCGCTTCCTGGAGTCTCCACCTATACCCACTTGGCAGCTTTGGGTCTATTCTATCCCATTCCTTTCTTTCTACCCACGTCTCTACCATTCCCTTAACATCAAACTCTTGGATACACCTAGAGAACTCCTCATCCTTCTTCTTCATCCCTGCTACGTTCCAGTACAGCACCTTCACTACCCCTCTACCCTGCTTTACCCCTACCTCCCTACTTCCTACGAAACAAATTCCCATGCACTTCCTTCAACACCTCTTTCTCCTCGTCCCACACCCACATTTTCTCGTCTATTCTTATCTTCTGATATCCTACCATTTCTGCAGGTCCGCCATCTTGTCACGTAATTTACTAGGTATTTTACCTGTTTTCTACGTAAAATACTTCACTTAAGTATTTTACTTCAAAAATCTCCAGTTACGTGTAACTGCACATCCCTGGTCGCACGGGATCGTGGAGAGGAGAAACGCTGGTGGAGCGGGCACTCGGAGTAGGGAGTCACTACAGTGAAACTCGCTCGTGAACGCGATAATTACACGCTGCTTGGTAAGATAGATCCCTACGGTCCTGGCGTATGGTATAGGAAAACGCTTGGTCAGATAGATATCTGAAGTGCCGTAATGAATGCTACAGAAACAATATCCCTACATTTTCTGTTCACCTCATCTCACGAGTGAATAAGTTGTTTTCTGCTATACCAGCCCACCATTCAAATATCTTGAAATTAATTTTAACTCTAATAACTTTTATCTCTATACCTATGGCTTCGCCAGCGTTGCCTCACATTATGCATAATAGCTAGTTACGGAAATTTGTTGAAAAATCGTTTGTTATATCTTTTTCTTTTGTTTTTATATTTATATTTTTGATTGAAAATTAATCTTCTTGGTTGAAAATTCGTTTTTTTTTTGTAACAAATTCAACTATTTGTTCAATAAAAACATCTGCTTCGGTTGAGAATTCAACTATTTTGTTGGAAATTATTATTTTTTTCTTTTTAGTTAAAAATTCCTTCTTTCTATTGAAAATTTAACTTCACTATTTCTTATGGAAAATTAATACATTAAACTGAAAATTGATCTTTGTCATTTAAAAATTCGATTATTCGTTTAAAAATATGTATTTTTTGGTATAAAATTAAGATTCCTGGCGGAAACTTCAACTATTTGCATTAAAATTCATCTCTGATGTATGAGTATCCAACTTCTTTGTTCATAATTCCTTTTGTTTGATTTAAAAATTAATTTTTTGACTAAAAATTTAACTATACCGTTTTTTGTTGAAAATTGATATGTAAACATGAAATTGAGCGGTTGGCTGCAAGAACGGCCTACTTGCATTTTACGTAAGGTCGTAAGTCCAGTGCAGACTAGTCACGTGCATTAATTTACCTCTTGGATCTGGTGCTCGGACTCCTATGAGTTCTTCCCCCTGGCCGATATATGCCACCAATGTTACGTCACCTCGTTTTAAAGTACGGATAAAAAAATTATGATTTCTGTAATATGGCCCTTGAGGAATGTAATTCTGCGGGAAGATAGCTTTGCGAACTGAAGGACCATCCAGCCATACTTGATTTTCGATTTGCCCATAGTAGACACGTCGATGTGGTGGGCCGTCATTAGGACCTGCGACTCGATATTGATCTTGATTTGCCACTGCCCCTCGCGGTCGCCCTAGCACTATCCCTGGTGTTCGCGTTGACATTTTCCATCGCGGTCTTCCTGGCCCTCGAGTTTCTCCTGTAAATAAACCTTATCCCGGCTCCGTTTCATCGAGTTCTTTGAATGAATATATGTAAAACAATTTTGATTTTTCATTTTTTCAATACTACAATTTCAAAGTATGTGATATGCGCCTATACACCACCCTTTCTTCCTTTTCTCATCTATCATATTTTATAATAGCGTATCCAATCCTATTTTCATCTCCATCACCTGCCCTACTTCCGGTCCCCCTTTTTTCATCTTTTGCTACCCCTGATTTATCCATGCTTTTTCTGTCGCGTTCCTAGGGAACGATGTAAGTTCTGTTATGGTAGGCGGTGAAGTCATTTGAAGTATGGGGTAAACTTGGCTCGATTATAGGGTGAAGTCGTTCAGGTTATAGCTTAAAGTCGGCTAGAGACATTCACCACTTTTTCTCCCAGCTGGAAAATACGACGGAAGGATGAATGGATTATCTTAGAAAATAAGACTTTCAAGAAAATGAAAGTTTTGAATGTAAAGTTTCGTAATGTGAGTGCAGTGCGATAATGAAATTTGTGATAGCATCATTGGTACGCAAGAAATATCATTTTTATTATTTCTGACCGCCACTAGGAACTGCGACACGAAGCTGGTCTTGATCTTCCGATCTCGTGCGCGGTCGCCCTAGCACTTGCCCTGGTCTTCGCGTTGTCAATGACCCTTTTGGTCTCCCTCGCGCTCGACGTTCTCCTGTATATGAACGCAACAAAAACTACTTTAGAGGTACAAACACTAAAGTAAGGTACAAATATGGTCGATTGGCTCAATATAAGAAAGAAAATAGAACCAGAAAGCTGATACGCCGTCTTAATAAAATCATCCACCCTCGGTACATCGAGACATTGATATTCTTACTGCTAGACTGCATCAATGCAGGAAAAATATTGCAAGAAAGCAACAAAATCGAACCTTTCAGGCAAAAAAAAAAAAAGATTCTATCGTGAACTTAGTGTAAAGCAAAATAAGCTGACCAACATCACAACTTCAGATATGGTTAAAGTACCTGACGAGTGTACGTCCTGCGTTGGCAAGGTATATTCAGAAGATCATTAAACACTCAGATCTGATGCCAGGCTTTGTACTCAAAGGTACTAAGTATATGTTGCCTAAAAAACAGACGCTCAAAATCGATCTGAATTTAGACCGATAGGCTGTCTTCCAACAATTTATGAATGCCTTACAGCCATCATTGCAGATAAGGTATATTCTCACTGCGACGAAACTGACAAGAACAAAAAGGATATTGTAAACGCTTGCGGGGCAGCAAAGATCTAGTCACCACAGACGATGATGCCATGACGCACGCTCGTAAACCAAGAAATTTGCACATGACATACATTGACTACAAGCAAACGTTTCCTACCGTACAACATGACTATTTGCTTGAAGTCTTGAAAATATACAAAATTTGCCCAAACATCATTGACTTCCTAAGTCGTGCCATGATGCTTTGGAGTACAAGAATCAAGTATTTTGATCATGGACAATCAAGGATAACTAGATCAATACGCATTACGACTGCTAAATTCTAAGGAGACTCCTTTAGTGCACTGTGATTTTGTGTAATGTTCAACCCATTGAGTAAACCGCTAAATAGCATGTCTCATGGATTCCGAATACATGATAATGAGGATGGTCATCTAGTGACACGTCTTCTATACATGGATGACCTTAATCTATACGCGGCAAGTGATCGATGTCACAAGGCAGTTTTCCAATGATATCAACATGAAGTTCAAACTAGATAAATGTAGACCGTTTGAGGGAGAGTGTGAGAATTTGCAATTCGCGCCCTTTCTAATTCGGAAATAGATGTCACCACTGTATCCTTTTCTTCTCTTTTCAACTGTACTACTTTTGTTTAATCAATCTTGTGTGAATCGCTACACGGGTTATACAGTCCATTGATATAATTGTTTTCATAATAAATCTAGAGCTCGTATTCTACTCAGTTTGTGATTGATCGTCTACCCGCTGCTTTACTCTCTATTATTAATTATAATTCTCTGGAATTCAGTAAAAATATTAGTCGAATTTTCTTGAATTATATAGAATTCTCTTAAATTTTTATAATTCTTTTAAATTCAGCGGAATTTTCTTGAATTCAGTAGAATTTTCTTGAAATCTGTAAAATTCTCTTGAAGTATGTAAAATTCTCTTAAACTTTGTTTAATTCTCTTAAATTCAGTAGAATTCTCCTAGGTTTGTCAGAATTCTCTTGAATTTAGTCTAATTATCATGTTTTCTTTCGAATTCAGCAGGATATTCTTGAAATCAGCGAAACTCCTTCAAATTCAAAAGAAATTTTCTAGAGTCAGGCAGAATTCCCTTGAATTAATTATAGTTCTCTGGAATTCTGTAAAAAAATCAGTAGAATTTTCTTGCATTATGTAGAATTCTATTAAATTGTGTATAATTCTTTGAGTTCAGCAGAATTCTCTTGAATTCAGTAGAAATCTGTTGAAGTACGTAAAATTATCTTAAACTTTGTTTAATTTTCTTAAATTCAGGAGAATTCTCCTAGGTTTGGCAGAATTATCTTGAATTTAGTCAATTTATCGTGTTTCCCTTCGAATTCAGCAGACTATTCTTGAAATCAGCCAAATTCCTTCGACTTCAAAAGTAAGGACTCCGCACAAAACGTATTGAAAAAAGGTATCGGTGGATTTTGATAATTTTTTGATATTTTGTAGAACATGACCCCCCGAACAAAAAATCATAATGACAAAACCCAAAAAAATGGACCGATTTTCATCTGCACCGCGCCAAAAGTACCCTTTCAGACCAGCATTCACGCTACATAGAAGCTATTGGCGCGAAGCTCTTTTGTATAAGCAGTGTATGAGATTAGAGAAGCTATTCCTCAACGTAAACCTTTCCCTACACTGTGAGGAATTAGTCAAAAAACCGAAGA
This sequence comes from Andricus grossulariae, assembly GCA_011634705.1. Classification (NCBI taxonomy): domain Eukaryota; kingdom Metazoa; phylum Arthropoda; class Insecta; order Hymenoptera; family Cynipidae; genus Andricus; species Andricus grossulariae. The sequence goes on from JAABKJ010075445.1 coordinate 217,682,923, forward strand.
AGGAACAAAAGAAGATCGGGGTCGGGGAAAGAAAGTCAGATGAGAAAACAAATGATTTGAGTTTTTCGGTAGCATGTCATTTCTCCTAAAATTTATTTCACACAAAATTTATTTTACCCAAAACTGGAAACATAGACTTCTGAACATAGAAGATAGAGTCCGCGTTCGTAAAAACGAAACTTTTCGGTAAGTGATAGTTATGTTTGGATATAAGGACAGCAAAATTGCTATTTTTCTAAAGAAAATGGTATTTTTGCAAATACCGAAATTACTTATTTACAAATAAATAGTTGGAGTATTTTGAAGATATGAACTGACAAATTAACAGAAAATTTGTATTTTTCGCAAAAACTAAAAGAACTTACCTACATATAAGTAGTTGAGTATTTTGAGGTTATTATTGGATAATTTACGAGAAAAATGGTATTTTTTCGCAAAAATCAATAGGACCTTTCTGCAAATAAGTAGCTTCAGGTTATTATTCGATAATTTAACAGAGAATTGGTATTTTTTTCGCAAAAACTAACAGGACTTACTTAATAGAATAACTAGTTTTGAGTATTTTTCGTTTATGATTGTCTAAATTCCACGAAGTAGTATAAGGAGACCCCAATTCCTACGAGGCCTTTGGAAAATTTGGACGCATCGATTTGGATTTAGTTAGTTTGCATCCTTCGCAGCGCCTCTTGCAGAAAATCGTTGAAATAAAAAATATACAAATGACGGTGCCAATAGCCGCGTGGGTGTAAAGCGTGTAAAGAAATACACGCATGCTTGTCCAAAACACAGATTTTGACGAATGTCTGTGCCTGCATGTATTAAGGCAAATTAAGATCTGCATTCATGCATGTACGCTAGTGCTTTTCTAGTCCTGTTATAAAATTTCAACGAACTCGATCATTGCGATATTATTCTTCGTATATTTGAGCCTTAATTAATATTTGCGTGCCACGAATTGTGTTAAAGAAACTGGTATCGCTAATCCTTCTGACATCCAAGGTGGAATAGATGATTCTGCCATTAAGGATAGTATGGATTATTTTTGGTTATCGCTTATCCTTCTGACATCCAGGGTAGAATAGATGATTCTACCCCTGAGGATAAAATGGATTATTTCTTTTATCCTTCTGAGATCCAAGGCACGTTCCTGGCCTGAATATACTTATCACTACAAATGTTTCTGTGGTGAACAGACATTTCTTGGCTTTTTATGCCGTTTTTGTGTTTTCTTTTTTTTTATCGGGAGCATCGGAGATCCCACTCCACACCTGGAGTACGGAGAAAGGGGCTCCTCGTTCTCCACCTCGACACCAGGATACAGCTGGCCCTGAAAGTATGAATGATACGATTCTTGCCCCTCTCTCAGCGGCGGCTGATAAGGACTAGCCAAGATAAGGAAGGATGATAGGATGGACAAATAAGAAGCGGACCTCATCGGCTATCTTTCTCCCGACCGTTGCGAATTAGAGAAATTAGGTTCGCGCGCGCCAGCCCTCCCCCCTGACCATATGTGATCCCTTACGTTCGTTTAGTATACCGGTAAACGCCAAAAACTCCCTCTTAGCGTCTGTAAATTCGACGAGTGAGTACGAGGCGCTGGGTTGCCCGTCAGAATAAATAAGGTAGGATCCTGTTTTCTGAATGATTTAGCCAAGTGAATTTTTTATCTCATCCCGTTATTGTATATCAATTAAAATCTTCTTGGCTAAATCATCTCTAATTGATTTTATGGACTTGTCTCATTTTTATCTGGTTCTTAATATATGTATAATAACATGTGCATGTAAACTTTCAATAATCTGGAGTGCCGAATTACTAATTTTGGTATGTTACGCTGTTTTTATATTATCGAATTTTCTCTATGTTTGCGATCCGCCCCAACTTTTAGTGCCGAAGTGTCGATTTTAGTATGTTGTGATATTTTTATATTTTTGCATTTTGCCTATGTTTGCGATCCTCCCCCCCCCCCTTTTTTTGTCAAATTTTCAATTTTAAAATTATTTATTATATTTCAGTTTTCTCGATTTTCCCTGTTTGACAGTTGGTCAATTAAGAAAAATAAATAATGCTAAAGTCCCAAATACTCATTACATGGTATCATTGGATGTTGTTCTAAAGTTCAACAATATTCCACTTGATGTAGCTACTGAATGTGTTGATGAAATATTGCAAAAAAATAGTCACTTAACTAGGATCTCTAAAAATGAAATAATAATCGCCTTTCGAACAGCCTTCAATAATACTGTTTTTTCATTTTTCCAAACATTTTACAAAAAAAGAACAGGCTGCCCAATGGGCACACCTTTATCCCTTGCCATACTCAACATCGTTGTTCATGATATTGAAAACCTGACTCTTTCAAAAGGAAATGTAAAAATAATTTGTTATGTTAAATATGTGGATGATGTTTTTACTATCATTCCTACGGATAAAATCAATGAGTTTTTGGAGGTTTTTAACTATATAGAAGATTCAATATACCTCACGTATGAAGTGGAAGACAATAATGTAATAAACTACTTACACTTATCAGTCATCAAATATAAGGATAGTTACTTACTAATTGATTTAGGAATCCATCCTCTTCAGGGCAATTTTTGAATTATAATTTTCATCACCATTCTGTAAAAAAAAATTGGATTGGTTACAAATTTAGTTGACAGAGGAATTATACTTAGTGATTTTAAGCTTAGAAAAGACAACTTGAATCATATCAAAGAAATGTTAAATATGAATAACTGTCCTTCACAGTTTCCAAATAGCATTATTAAAGGTAGAATTAATGAAATGAACAATAACTCTATTATCAGCAGAAAGAAAGAAAAGTGATTAAACGATCAAAAATAATTTGAGAGAAATCTGACTCTTTCTTATATCCATGGTTTATCAGAAAGAATTATAGGTGTCGTAAAAAAATTGTTCAGGTATTTCTTTTAATTATTTTTAATGCGACACAATGATTATAAAATTCTTTGACTTTTATTATATATTTACGACTCGCTAAGCTTATGTAAACTCAAATTTCTTTTCAGATTTATTCTGCGACTTTAAATGTACCTTGATAAAGACCCAAAGGAGGGTCGAAACCTTTGACTTATAACACTTTCCTACATACAAAACAAACAAATTTTCAGCCAAAGTGATACATTTTTTAATAAAATGATGAGTCTTTTACTGGAATAGATGAATCTTCGACTGGAGTAGATAAATTTTAAGGCAAAAAGAAATACTTGAATTTTCAACCAAAAAGATGAATTTCCAAACAAGAAAATTAATTTTTGTACAAAAAGATTAATTTTCTACCAAAAAAGATGATATTTCAACAAAATACATGAATTTTTAACGAAATATTTGATTTTGTTAACAAAAAATATCAGTTTTCAACATAAAAATTCAATTTTTCAGTTTCAATTTTCGGTTAAAAAGATTAATGTTCTACCAAGCTTATAAATTTTCAACTAAAAATAGTAATTTTTCAACCTGAAATTGGATGGTTAAATTAAAAATTTTGTATTATTTTCAACTAGAGAGATGAATTTTTAACTACAATGTTAGAATATTCAATTAGAATAATTACATTTTCATTAAAAAAAAATTAATTTTCTGTTAAAGAAAAAACGAATTTTCAACAGAATAGCTCACTTTTCAACCAAAGAGATGAATTTTTAATTGAAATGATGCATCTTGAACCAACCAAAATTAATGTTTAAAAAAAGAGTTTTAACTTTCAACTCGCAAAATTAAATTTATATTCCAAAAAATATGCATTCTAAACGAAAAATCTAGTAGTTGTTATCCTGACCAAAAAAATTAATTTTTAATCCGAAACAGTTGAATTTAAACAAAAAAAAACTACTTTTCAACATGAGTTTAATTTTCAACTTAAAAAGATTTTTCAGTCGTCAAGGGCGAGAAACATTTGCAAACAAGCTGTTGAATTTTCAAGGAAAGAGATGAATATGTGAATTTTCAACTAAAATCGATAAATTATCAAACATAATAGTTCAATTTGCACTTTGAAAAATTAAATAAACTAAGTTAAAATTCTCGCGCTCTAATGTATGTAGATACTTTTATTTTAACTTATTCGAAGTTTACCAATACGGTGGTTCAAAAAAGGCTTTTTTGAAGACAAAAGAGTTTTTAATTCTGTTTAAAATTTAGGAAGCCTTCTATGATCTATGCTTGGGAAGTGGAAAACACAAATATTCCAGAATAGTATATATACAGTCACGAGACATCAGAATATTAATTAGTTTTTGTTTTCGGAATTGTTTTTAAATTTTTTCGCTAATCAGTGTTTTCTACGGTTAAAGAAAATGAAAATCGCTGCCCTGATCTTGACCGCAGTAGTTGTTCTGAATTCTCTGGGTAAGTAAAGGGTGATTCAATAGGCTTGAAATTAATTTTAGGCACGTTTAAAAGCAGAACCAGAAACAATATCTGAATGTAGTTGCTAATATGGTCTAATTTTATTTCAGGTCCATCATTAGCATGTTTACATTACAGCGAATCGAAAATTTTCGCAGCTTATTTGGAACGCTATCCATCACGCGTTGGCCTTTAGAGCTATAATTGTGTTTTTTGCCGCATGTCGTGCTAAAGAAAGTTGTTCTGCTACAGTTAATTTTATTGTATGAAACAATAAATGCTTGATGCAATTAAAGAAGTTTTTTGAAAAAAAATCATGCGCACAACAGAATCTCCTGGACAAACCTAGCACGAAGTCACTAGAAGGTCGTCCAGTGCGTGATGGACAGCGTTCATAGTGTTGAATCAAGCACAACATCAAACAAACCAAATCTTTACAATATCGACTTTATTGTTGCTCTTTTTTTTAGTGAAGGAAATATAGATTGCCAAAGATTCCACTGGAAATTTCGTTTTTCAAGGTTATTGCAGTTTTTCTATTGGGCACACTCATTAAGAGAAACCATGGATTGCACTTGTCCGATAGTGACTATAACGCTTAGCATAGTTTTTATTTAATTTACTCGGAATTTGTTGTTCTCAATTGAAAAATCCAAAAATGCAGATTTTGAGGTGTCACCTTTTTTTCCAAACTTTGTGTTTAAAAATTGGAGGCCCCCATTGCCTTCATACTTCTTTTCTTCATACTTTGCAATGTCCATTTAAGAAAAATGATTAACCTATGTACTTCACATAAATCTTTTTTTTTTAATTCTGTATTAAATTTCTGCTGAAAATGGAATTTTGTTACCATTTAATATTCATACCAAGGAGTTATAAAAATTTTAATATTTTTTTTTTTAACGAGAACAATCATTAGTTTATTTACATTTAATTTATTTATCATATTTGATTAGAATTTTTTTTAAATTATTTAAATAGTTTATGAAAAACATTGATTTGTGGAATCAGAAAATAATATTCTGATATTATTTTGAATAACTATTTCATTATTATTAATTTATAATTTAAATACATGTGTTGAATACAAGTTAAATTAGAAGGAATCTGTTTTATCATCAGAGTTGATAACGATCGATCATGTGTAGATAACTTTCACGTACTGTGAAACTGAAAATCAACAATATCGATCTAAAGTAACTCCTTAAGGCCATGTGACAAGTGGGTCACATGACCGGATTCCTACCTTACCGACGCTTTTCTTATTTGTAAACTTATTTCCACACGAATAGCCACATTGAGTTGAAAATTAAGAATAATGAATAAGAAGCACTACGAAACGAGGCTCTTGTCCTAAATTTTTATGATGATGAAAATAGTTTTTTTTGTTCATATTTTTTTTGCTTTTTTCTCAAATATAAAAATTTAGGACCAGAGCCGTGTTTCTTGGTGCTCCTTATTTATTATCCTAACTTTTCAACTCGATGTGGCTATTCGTGTGAAAATAATTTTACACATGAAAAAAGTGTCGGTAAGGTAGGAAGCCGGTCACGTGACCCACTCGTCACTTGGCTTTAAGAAGTTACCTTAGATCGATATTGTTGATTTCCAGTTTCACAGTACGTGAAAGTTATCTACACATGATCGATCGTTACCAACTCTGACGATAAAACAGATTCCTTCTAATCCAACTTGTATTCAAGACATGTATTTAAATCATAAATTAATAATAATAAAATAATTATTTAAAATAATATTAGAATATTATTTTCTGATTCCACAAATCAATGTTTTTCATAAACTATTTGAATAATTTAAAAAAATTATAGTCAAATATGATAGAGAAATTAAATGTAAATAAACTAATGATTGTTCTCGTTAAAAAAAAATTATTAAAATTTTTATAACTCCTTGGTATGAACCCCTTCACCTATATACCCATCCACACATCACTACTTTACCACCGAGCAATTCACGCCTACCCCGAAAGGGATACGGCCTAATGATATAATAATAATAATAATAATAGAATAAACAAGAACGACTAATTTTCAACAAAATACATGAATTTTTCACCCGACTTTGTGAATTTTCAACAAAAGAGGTTAATTTTTCAAATAAATAGTTTAATTTGTAACAAAATTGTTTGATTGTCTGCCAAAATACTTAAATTTTCAACTAAGAAAGGTAATCTTTTAACTAAAAAAGAGAAGTTTTCATCCAAAAATAGAATAGATACATTCTCAGTTTAAAAAATTAATTTTTAACAGAAAAGCTTTCCCAAGTAGGTTTATTATTATATAAAAAGTTAAATTTGTAAACAAATTGTATTTTGTACCCAAATGTTTAAATTTTCAACCAAATAGATTAATTTTAAACTAAAACCAAAAAGATAGGTTTTTAATTTAAACCCAAAATAAAATAGTTATATTTTTAGTTTGAAATATTAATTTTCAACAATAAAAGACGAATTTTCTACCAGTTAAAATGAAACAAAAAAGACGAATTTTCAGCAAAATACATGAATTTTCAAAAAAACAGTTGAAATCTCTACCTAACACTATTAATTTCCAACAGAATAGTTAATTTTCTACCAAGTATTTAATTTTTGAAAGAAATAGTTCATATTTCAACCAAACAGATGAATTTTTCACCAAACAGTTCCACTTTTTACCAAAAATGATAGTACCTGCGATGAAATTATTTTTTAAACAAAAATGACATCATTTCTAGAAAACATGCATTTTTAACAGAAAATATTCATTTTCAAATATATAGTGTTATTTTCTACCAAATTGTTAAATTTTTGAACCAAAAAGACGAATCTTCTACAAAGCAGTTGAATTTTAAAACCGAAAAGGTGAATCCTCAACGAAACCTTTAATACTTGATATTTGCACCAAAAACTATTTTAATTTAAAATTAAAAACAGTTGAATTCAACCAAAGAATAAGAATCTTCAGCAAAATAGTTAAATCTTCGACAACCGTATATATATATATATAATTATTATATTCAGCAATGAAATTGAGTATCACCGCGTACGATAAGATGAGAGTATGAGCAAGCCTCATCTTTTTAATTTGAGCAATTACTGTTAAATGTGTTAATAAAGAATTTGATTGAGAATCCAACTAATGAATGTTCTGGTGCTTCATGGAAGTATATAATACATATCATATAGGCATTATCTGATATATCAAAGAGGGTTAGTTTATTTTTCTGAGATATTTACATTTCATCAGAGTCAGTTTCAATGGGGAAGAATGTATTTTCTGGGTTCGTTAAAACTTGTATAATGTATTTAACGTTTTGTGTATCAGGGTAATCCGGTGCTTGAATTGGTAATTTGTATAGTGTCTACTAGAACCGTCCATTGAAAACTTTTGAAAACTTATATATAAGTTCTTGAATAAATGGTAAATGAATAAGATTTTTTGTTATAACGAAAAAAAAACCGAAGCGAATCTTTCAACTTATATCGATATCAACTTTATCTTCGTTTTTTTTGTGCATTGATCAATTACCTGCTTTCGCGATTATTTTTCTACATAAAAATTTTAGTAAATGAGAGATCAGACTTGATTTATATTTGAAAATTTTTCTTTAATTCAGCAAGAAGATGCAGTTAAATGCTGTAGAATCTTTTCGTACCTACTCGAGTATTTACTACAGGTTGATCTCCCCCATTTCAAATTCATATAAATCATTATCAAAATTAATCTCGCGCATTCAGTTCTTTCTATCCTAGAAAAAGAGAATTCTCGATACTAGTTCAGAATAATAAATTAAATATTATGATATTCTTCAGAATCTATTCGAATGCTTCTTCATACCTCAATAATTCGTCCTAGTTATTTCGAATCCAGTAATTCCAGTTGCTCTAACCACCAAACAAAGTAGTTTTTTAAACGGCTTTTTGAGGCAGTTCTCTTCCATCAAAGTAATTAATTCGAATTTGAAGAGATTGAACATAAAAAATGGTTTCGTATTGTAGTTCCATATCATTCGTGAGTGAAATGATTTTATTGATTGTCAAATTATAAATGAAAAAAGAGACTACATTTATATCAAAAGAGATAAATGTGCAACTAAAATGAATCATTAAATTAAATAGTTAAATTATTGATAAAAAAAAATAATTCTCTGCCAGAGAAGCAAATTTTCAACCAAAAAGATGAATTTTAACTAAAATACTCAATTTATAACTACAAGTATCAATTTTCAATTAAATTTTCAAATTTTCAACCAAAAAGATTAATTTCTATTAATAAAAAAAATGTCTAACCAAAATAAAATACTTAAACTCTCAATCAAATTAATTAATTTTCAGTCAAGAAAAAAAGAACAATTTTCAACAAAATAGTTCTATTTTAAACCAAAAATATGGTTTTTCAAACTAAAGTGATAAATGTTTAACCGAAAAAATGAATTTTTGACAAAGGATTTTAACTACTAAGCAAGGAGTAATTATCATAATTAATTTGAAAGCAATAACACACAGTTTATATCGTCAAGAAAGAAGATGAAATTTTCAACCAGAAAGATTAATTTTCTACAAAAAAGTCAAATTTCCAACAAAATACAATTATTTTCATCCAAATAGTTTAATTTCCAACCACGAATCCTTGACCAAAAAGATGAATTTTCAAGGAAAAATGTAATAGTTGATAATTTGCACAAAAATGATTTTAGATATAAATAAAACACATCTCAATTAAAAAACAATAAATTTGCAGTCAATCAGTTGAATTTCTTCACCATTTCTTTCTTCAGAAACGAAAAATTTTGGTTTATTTTTGTAACTTCTGATGTGATTGTCTAGAAAAATAAACATAATTATATATAGCTCAATTTTCAAATAAAAAAGACGAGTTTTTTTGAAGAAAGATCAATTTTCAAAAACAAAGTTAATTTTTTACCAAAAAAGATTACTTTTCTACTATAAAATATGAATTTTCTACCAAAATACGAATCTTCAACCAGCTGAATTCAACAAAACAAAATTGAAAAATCAATTTAATTTTCAGAAAAAAAAGAATTGTCAATCATAAAGGTGAATTTCAAACCAAATAGATTTAAAATATATATATACATATATATATATATATATATTGGAAAACTTTGTTAATTTCAATTAACCTTTAACTGACCTGGAACGTTACAATTGACCTATGACTTGGGTACGTACTTGAACGTAGTATTTTTCGCTCAATCGATTGCAGATGTGAAAAAGGGGGTTTCCATTGGAGAAAACAAACAAATTAGACCTTCAAAAAACCACGAAGGTTAACTTTCAGGTCAAAATGAAGGTCACTATTGAACTACCTATTGAAAAATACTTCAGGAAAAGCATTGACCTCTTGGAAAACTTTGTTTATTCCAAATAACCTCCAATTGACCTTGAACGTTACAATTGACCTATGACTTGCTTACGCATCTGAACGTAAAATTTTCCACTCTATCGATTGCAAATGTAAAAAAGAGGGTTCCTATTTAAAAAAACAAAGTTGACCTTCAGAAAGCCATGAAGGTCAACTTCAAGGTCAAAATGAAGGTCACCATTAAATTCCCTGTTGAAATTTACTTCAGGGATGACCTACAATTTTTCGAAAAATATTTTACCTGAGGAAATATCCAACTGTCCCGGGAATTTTTAGACACACTGTATAGTGGACTACACACTGATATATTTTTTTCTTTTTCATACAGACAAATTTATAAAACAAGTGAAACATATCATTCTCTTATCCACTATGTATAAACTATATATAAATTTTCCTCCTGGGATGTAATAATTATGATATACATATATTAGTTTAAACAATAAATGTTTTGAATTCTCTTAGATGTTCTATCAATTTTCTGTTCAAGCTTGAATGATGAGTACATTCTTGAGAGCATTTGCTCAACATAAATTTTAGGGCATTTCAGAACTTTATGGAAGATTTCCTGGGAAAATAATTGAATGCTGGACCAGCAATATTCATGGACATTGATTTTGATGGTGAAAACCATGGAAACCCTATCAAAGTCATGGTTTTTCGAATTTATATCGGTAAATACTTAACAATTTCTGAAAAGTTTTAGAGAAACGTTTCAAGTCCAATCAAAGTATGCATTTTTTATTCCATACACTTTTCCTTCTAGATTGATAGTTTCTAAAAAATCGCTATTGTATTCATGAAAAAATGGATTTCTTTTCAATCTTAATTCAAGAACTTATTTTACACTGAATTAAGAGAAATTTATTAAAATAAATTAATCTATGAATATAAATAATAATTCAAAAAAATTTCCATTTTATCTTCTTATACTTAAAACTTAGTGTATATTTAGTTCAAATTAATGTGCGTCCTGTATTAAATTCAATTTCAACCGTTTCAAATTCCTAAATTTGATGGTAAAAATATTCCAATTTAAACAAGATAAGTGAATTTTTAACCAAATAGTTGAATTTTGAACTAAAACATATCAGTTTTCAACCAAAAATGGAATAGTTAAATTTTCAGTTAATAAATTAACCCTCAAACGGTACACTCCAATCCAGCATACGTAAAAGGTATACTGGTGCGAATTGGGTTTTTTGCAATGTTAGTATTAAATGTTTCATATATTGAACATATAGTAAAAATCTAGCATATATTACGCATATTTAACATATATATTTAACATAGTGGGGATAAGCCGCTGCAGCTGTGCCTGCGTAAATGCCAACAAATTAAAAAAATTTCCGGTGCGAGTCCGAACCAGTGTACCGTTTCAGGGTTAATTTTCCAGAAAAAAACAACCAATTTTAATCTAAAATTATGAATCTTCATCTTAAATAGATAAATTTTGATCCAAAAGGATGCATTTTTAACAAAAGAATAACTTTCAACCAAGTAGTTTTTATCTTCGATCTAAAAGATGAAATTTCCACTAAAATGATGAATACTTAAATGGAATACTTAGATTTTCGACCAAAAAGATAAAGTTTCAAACAAGAAGATTAATTTTGAAACATAAAGAATAATTTTCTACCAAAAAAATACGTTTTTTAAAGAAAAGAGATGAATTTTCAACTAAAAAAGACCTACTTTCAACCAAATAGTTTAATTTTCAGTTCAAAAAATTAATTTTCAGCAAAAAAATTTCCTACAAAAAAAAACACAACAAAATTTTCAGCCAAAGTGATAAATTTTTTAATAAAATGATAAGTCTTTTATTGGAATGGATGAATCTAATACTGGAGTAGATGAACATCCTTTTGAAATAGATCCTCATTAATGATCAGCATCGTTTGAAATATAGACGAATCTTGTGCAACGTATTTTGTTTATTCTTTGTACCAAATTAATCGATTTGTTTCTCCTTTGCAATGGAGAAATTGATACAATGAAAAAAAAAACAAACAAAGAAATGATGAAATTTGCAAACATTTCATACATTTAAAAATTGCGAGAATGTAATGTAAAAAATTGCTCATACGCCTAGCACTTCTGATGTTTCTTTTTCTACTGTGATTCTTCACCGTGTTCTGCTTATAACTTCCCTACGCAAGGATAGTGTGAAATATCGATTCTGTTCTATAAAATTGGTCTGACTGCTGCCAATTTCTTTGCTGCATATATTCCTATTCGAGTGATTGACATATGTTTGCATTTTTAAGCTTATAAAAAAAAGTTATATTGTAAAAAAGTGTATATAACTTTGTACGATTTTTTTTTAAATTTTTGTTGTAAAGTCTTCTATATTTTTCATTCAAATAATTATAATGAGGAAAATAATCGGGTTTTCATTTGAACACAATGAATCAGGTAATTACCAAACATTTGAAAAACTAGGACTACTGTTTTTCAAAAAGAAAAAGTTTCATAACCAGCTAAATTTTTTTAAATCACTTATTCTAATAAACATGAAAATAATAATATCAAATTATCATCTGTTTTTGAAGGATTCACAAATTGCTTAAAAGGTATAAGCCTTCTTATAGACTTTCATAAAAATTATATGTATTTATATCTATAAGCAATTTTGTTGCATGTGATAATTTTGTCATTATAATGATTTACAAGATTTCGCTAAACATATGCCTGTTTGAGAGTTGTCTGTAACTTTTTTTTATAGAGTGGATTTATTTATTTTGTTTCATTTGTGATAGGTACAATGTGCATACACTTTTTTATCACTGTAGATTGCAATTATTTAAATGAAGCGATAATAAATAACATTTTATAATAAAGTTTCTGACATAACTAGTTAACAATTTAATCTGATAAAGTATTGCATTGGTCTTGTGAGTTCGCAAAACAATTCTCTAAAATTTAGTTTGAATTTGTAAGCTATGAACTGTATTAAATATGTTCAGAAGTTTTTCACAATCGTAAAATTTTGTTACATTTGTTATTACATTGTTGTTGCATAACATTTATATATATATGTTATACATGCGTAACAAAAATACCGCTTTTTAGTTTCAATTCACGAATTATGAATTTTATTAAAAATTTGAGAAGTTTTGGACACTTGTAACAGTTTGTTACATTGTTGTTACATTTTTGTAATTTCTTGCACCAATACCATTATTTATATTCCCTGAACTATTTTTTCAGTAAAAAGTGGTTACATAAATTGATTGATGTTACATTAATGATATATAAATGTTATAGACATTTTATACGCGCCTTTCTAAAAGTGCCACCGTTCAGTTTAAATTTATAAGTTATAAAATCTATTTAAAATTTAAGCATTTTTGACCAATGTCACATTTTGTTACATTCTTGTTACATTGCTACTTATACTAATGTCATTCTTTACATTCTCTCAACTATTTTTTCAGTAAACAGGTGTTAGAATTATGTTACATCAATGTTACAATTATGTAACATTATTAATTAATTTTACATAAAAGTTGTATATAGGTTATACACGCGTCACAAAAATTATATTGGAATTATATTGGAAATTTGATAATCATTTAACTATTTTAACATTTTGTAACATTGTTGTAACATTGATACATCTACCAATACTTTTATTTGCATTACATAATCTATTTTCTTTAATGCACAGTTTTTACAATTATGTTACATTCATGATTTAGGAATTATTTGACGATTGTAACATTTTATTACATTTTGTTACATTGCTGGTACATTGTTACATGTACTTACATCATTCTTTGCATTCCCTGACCTTTTTTCTGTTAAAAATTGTCACATTAATTAATAAATGTTACATTAATGTTACATAAAAGTTATATACATGTTATTTTCGTGTAACCAAACGTGCTGCCGTTTAGTTTGAATTTATAAGTTATGAATTCTTTTTAAAATTTGATAATTTTTTGATAATTGAAACATTTCGTTACATTATTATTACATTATTGACATACATCCCGGCACCCCATATAACACCCATTGAACATAAGTCAATTACGAGTTTTATGCTATAAAAAACAAATATTTTATATTTTTCTATTCAATATAAAAGTATTTGAATATCGTTGAAATGATCATTGAAACAATATACTTTTACCATTTTTTTCGTTCCTCGCCTTTGAGTATAGATATAAATAATTTTCCTGGATTTTTAACATTAGTGTTCTTACATTTCGGCACAAAATAATAATGGTAGCGCTGTTTTCTTTCCATTTTTATTTTAAAAAAAAGGTGAATCGTCAAGCTTATTAACAAGAATTTGGCGGCGTACGTCACATCAATATGGCAGAATGGGCGCGAGAGAAATGGAAAATTTAAATATGTACACATTTTTCCTTTTCAAATATAAATTCGAAAAAAAGTTTTTTTGCGCTGTGCTTGCATTATTAGTGATTTTAAAGCATATACTTTAAAATGCAAAAATAAAAAAAAATAGCGGATGACCCTATTTAGGCATTTATTGTTTAAAAATATATATATAATGAATAATACACAGTTTTTGAAAAACATTCCCGAGTAAAAAAAAATTTCTTCAAACTACATAATTGATGCAGATGAAGTAATTCCAGAAAGTTAGGAAATGTCAGGCAAAACCTGACTCAGGGAATTTTCGATAACCTAAACTTGAAGTTAATTTTATTATCATTGTAAAAAATCAAAACTATTTGAATAAAAATTGAACTGTTTTGGTTGAGGATTCAAACTATTTGTTGAAAATTCCTATTTTTTGGTTCAATTTAAATATTTTTGATATAAAATAAAATCCTGTTGGTCGAAAATTCACCTATCTAGTTGGAAGTGGAACTTCTTTGTTAATATTTCATTTATTCAGTTCATGATTTATTATTTTAGTTTAAAATCCTTTTCCTAGTGTTCAGAATTTATTCATTTTGTTAAAAATTATGTTTTCTAGTTGGGAATTAATTTTTTTAACTGAAAATTGCACTCGTACATATTTGGTTCCAAATATACCTTAAGTTTAAAATTCCAATATTTGGTGCAAAATTCCTATAATTCACGGATTGAAAAATTTCCGAACCATAAAATTCCCGAGTAATAAAATTTACGAATCATAAAATTTTCGAATAATGAAATTCCCAAATTGGAAAATTCTCGAATAATAAACTTACCGAAACTGTAAAATTCTGGAACTGGCAAACTGCTTAATATTAAGATTCCCTTATAATAAATTTTCCGAATAATAAAATTCCCGAATTACAAAATTCCCCAGTAATAAAATCTTCGAAATAAAAGAATTTCCGAAAAATAAGATTCACGAGTAATAAAATTCCTAAATAGTAAAATTCCCAAATTTAAAATTTCCCAATAATGAAATTCCGAAAACTATGAAATTACCGAATTGGAAAATTTCCCAATAATAAAATTCTTGAATAATGAAATTTCCGAATACCAAAATTCCCCAATAATACAATTCCAGAATTCCAGAATGAAAGTTTCTTTCAATTATTGTTACTTCTAATCGAACAATAATTTTAGAAGCTTTAAACGTTAAAAATAAGGTTTTCATGGAAATGTTTTATTATTGTATTTTCAATAAATAAAAAATATTTATATAAACAAATTCAGTTGTTTAAATTCGATGATTTTATAGTTCGGGAATTTTCTGCTTCGAATATTTTAATTTTTGGCAATTTTCTGTCGGGAATTTTCCAATTCGGGAATTTTATTATCAGGAAATTTTGGCAATTCTGAAATTTCTTAATTCCAAAACTTTATTACTATCGAATTTTATTATTCGGGAATTTTTCAATTTCGAAATTTTTTCTTGCGGTAATTTTATTAATCGGGAATTCTCCAATACAGGAATTTTATTATTAGAAAATTTTATAATTGGTGAATTTTATTATTCGGGAATTTCGCAGTGTTGGGAATTTTATTTTTCGGGATTTTTTTCTCGTCCCACTGTAAAATTTCTGAATTGGAGAAATCCCGAAATTTTAAAATTACGGAAACATAAAAATCCCGAATTGGAAAATTCCCGACAGAAAATTGCCGAATTATGAATTATCTGAACTAGAAAATTTCCAGATATAAACAATGAAAAATATTAAATATGAACATATACATGCCAAGACCTTCAATTTCAGCTATCTGCGAAGAATATAAAATTAAAAGAAACGATTCCGTCTGAGTGATCAAAAAAACGAAATTTCCTCATAGTTTATTTTACAATCTTTGATAACGAAAGTGCATTAGTATGACATGGCAAATTTGATTTTTCATGCACATCTAAATGCCGAAACCTTCAATTTCAGACATCTCTGAAGAAAATTGCACTAAACGTAAAACATCAAAAATAGTGGGCTCAGAACCGAAATTTCGCGATGTTTTTCATATTTGATTCAATGATATAAAAAAACAGTACTATGATGTAGTAAATTTTATTTTTGGACGGAAATCTACATTTCAAGACGTTTATTCTGAACAATCCCTAAAAATATCGATCTAAAGAAAAAGATTCCAGCATATTTGTCTAAAAATGAAATTTCCTTGTTCTTTGTTATTTTTTAATCTTTGATAATAAAAAAGGGTCAGTATGAAATAGAAAATTTTATTTTTTATTGCATATCTACATATTTAAACCTTAAATTTTGGACAGCCCCGAAGGAAATTGGACTCAACTTCCAGCATAAAAAGCTAAATATGAATTTTCCCTATGTTTCATTTTTTATCCGTTGATATAAAAAACAATTGATGATAAAAAGAACTCTTATTTTGTAATGCACATCTACATTACAATAAGAAATTCAATCTAAACCATTCCTGATAACTATCGGACCAGTAGTAAAGTTTCCAGCATGGTGGTCTAAAAAACGAAATTTCCTTATTTTGTATATTTTTCAATCACTGATAATAATGTGTTGGTTTTCAAAATTATTTAAAAATTATTTAAAAATTCATCATATATATGATCCAAAAACGACTTAGATACTTTTTTTCGCCCTTTTCAGATAGTTGGAAAAAATCTCTCTGACTATATGATTTATTAGAAAGATACGGAAATATACGCTGAAGTAAAGGAATTTCCTTCTTCATTTCAAGTCAAATACAAATTTAGTCCTTTTTATCTGAAGAACATAGAACATAACATATGGTCGTTGCGAAGCGCGACGACCAAAGTCAAGGGGAGCTTACCTCACCACCCGCTAGGTGGCACTAGCGGCTGTTGTCTGAGTACCGCGAAAATTCAAATTGAATGAATGGTCCTAATTTAGCTTTTTAGTTGAAAATTCATGTATTTTGTAGAAAATTCGTTGTTTTCTTGTTGTTGTAGATAACTGACTTTTGTTTGGTTAAGAGTTGTAGCTTTTGTTTCAACTTCAACTATTTCGTGGAAGAGTCAACTATTTGGTTGAAAATTGATCTTCTTTGGTTGAAACTTTATCTTCTTAATTAAAAATTCAACTATTTCCTTGAAAATTCGTCGTTTTTGGTAGAAAATTAGGCTTTTTGGTTGAAAATTCATGTATTTTGTTGAAAATTCGTTCCTTATAATTTTTTGTTGTAGAAAATTGATTTTTTTTTGTTGAAAAGTTAATTTTTGTGTGTAAAATTCAAATTTTTGGTGGAAGAGTCAACTACTTGGTTGAAAATTCACCTTTTTGGTCAAACATTCAACTTTTTTTTTTGAGATTTCATGTATTTCGTTTAAGATTCGTCTTTTTTGGTAATCTTCTTGGTTCAAAATTCATCTTTCTTGGTAGAAAATTAAGCTTTTTGGTCGAAAACTCGTTGTTTTTTTTTAGTATAGATTCGATGCGGGGTAAGACTTTCGGGAATCGCGAATGTCGTTCCGAAATGATAAAAAAAATCGAAGACTCGGAGAGCAAGCCGAGCTGATCCCGAAGCGTTGATGAGCGAAAAGTGTGGGAGGTTTAGAAAGTGGAGTTGAAGGTGAATATTGGTCAATGGGAGCTTACCTCACCACCCGCTAGGTGGCACTAGCGGTTTTTGTCTGAGTACCGCGAAAATTCAAATTGGTTAAATCAAAATTTGTTCTTTTAACACAATAGAGCATTTCCACTTGTGACGTCATTTCGAAATGTCCGAATACCTCGGGAGACACATTGCATTGTATACATTGCATCGCGTTTATTATCTTAGTAAAGGTCATGTGACGAGTGGGTCACGTGACCAAGCTAGTCCTCAATTTTTCATTGTAAACTTACGTCCAAAAGAAATAAATTTTTAGTAGATTGCAATAATTTTTGAAAGAATTTGGAAGATTTTGGGCTATTTAAAAAAATTCCAGTGAATTTTTTTCAAGAGCTTTAAAAAGTTTCAAGGGATTTCAAAAGATTTAAAATATTCTACGGGTTTTTAAAGATTCCAAGGATTTTAAAAATAGATTTCAATAATTTGAAAGGATTTTTACGATTTTGGGGTATTTAAACAAATTGCAGTGAATTTTTAATATCTTTAAAAAGTTTCAAAGTATTTCAAAAGATTTGAAACATTTTAGGGTATTTTTAATGATTTGTAGGAATTTTCAATATATTCAAATGAATGATAGGGATTTCAAAGTATTTGAGAGATTTTAGGGTATTTTTTTTTAATTTCATGGAATTTTCAAGATCTTTAAAAAGTTTCAATGGGTATCAAAATATTTGGAATATTCTATGGTTTTTCAAAGATTCCAAGGATTTTAAAAATATATTTCAATAATTTGAAGGTATTCAAAATGATTTGAAAAATTTTAGGGTATTTTTATAACTTCCAAGGAATTGTCAAGAGCTTTAAAAAGATTTAAGGGATTTCAAAGGATTTGAAATATTTTAGGCCATTTTTAAAGATTGCAAGACATTTTTATTAGATTTCAATAAGTTCAAAGGATTTGGAAGATTTTAGGTTATTTAAAAAAATTCCAGTGAATTTTTGAGGGCTTCAAAAAGTTTCAAAAGATTTGAAATATTTTAAGGTATTTTAAAAGATCGGAAGGAATTTTTAATAAATTTTAATAGTTTGAAAGTATTCAAAAGGATTTTTAAAGATTTTAAGGTATTTCTAAAAATTCCAAGGAATTTTCCGTAGCTTTACAAAGTTTCAAGGGATTTCAAAGGATTTGAAATATTTTAGGCCATTTTTGAAGATTCCAAGAATTTTTTAATAGATTTCAATAAGTTGAAAGGATTTGGAAGACTTTAGGGTATTTAAAAAAATTCCAGTGAATTTTTAAAAGCTTTAAGATATTTCAAGGGATTTCAAAAGATTTGAACTATTTTAGGTTTTTTTTTTAAAGATTAAAAGCAAAAAATTTTTAAATGAAGATTTAAGGAACTTTTCGCAAATATTTCAAAAGATTTCAATCAAATTTCACAAAGATATCAAAGATTTCAAGGATTTCAAAGATTAAAAAGAAAAACAAAGATTTTAAAACTTTCAAAAGATTTAAAGGATTTTAAAGATATTAAAAGATTTCAAAAAATATTTATAAGATTTCAGAGTATTTCAAAGATTTTAAACAATTTCAAAATGTTTTAGGAGATATCAAAAGATTTAACAAAAGTTTTAAAGATTTCATAAAAAGTTCATACATATTTCAAAATAATACGAGGATTTCAAGGATTTCAAAACATTTGAAATGATTTCAAATTTTTTTTGAAGATTTCCAAAGATTTCAAAAAGATTTTAAATATTTCAATGATTTTAAACGAATACTAACGATTGCAGAAAGATTTCACAAATATTTGAAAGAATTCTTGAGGATTTAAAAAGAATACAAGAATTTCCAAAATTTCAACAGATCTCAACACCAGATATCAAAGATTTCAAGGATTTCAAAGATAAAAAAAAGCAAAGATTTTAAAACTTTCAAAAGATTTCCAGTATTTTAAAGATTTTAAAAAATATTTATAAAATTTCAGAGTGTTTCAAAGATTTTAAACGATTTCAAAATACTTCAAAACATTTGAGAAAATTTCATAAAGATTTCAAATAATTCAATGATTTCAACGAATCCAACAAAATTTTAAATGAAGATTTAAGGAACTTTTCACAAATATTTCAAAAGATTTCAATCAAATTTCACAAAGATATCAAAGATTTCAAGGATTTCAAAGATTAAACAAAAACAAATATTTTAAAACTTTCAAAGATTTCAAGGATTTTAAAGATTTAAAAAAATATTTATAAGATTTCAGAGTATTTCAAAGATTTTAAATGATTTAAAAAGGTTTCAAAACATTTTAGAAGATTGCATAAAGATTTCAAATAATTCAATGATTTCAACGAATTCAAAAAATTTTTAAATGAAGATTTAAGGAACTTTTCGCAAATATTTCAAAAGATTTCAATCAAATTTCACAAAGATAATATTGTTTTAGTATAAAATTTGAAATTTTTTAATCAGTAAAAATGACAATTGCTCAATATTTAGAATTTTTTTAACTTTTAATTTACAATCAGTAATTGTAAATCATATATTCAAAATTATACGAAAAAACTAAAGTTTGAACGTTACAATTTTAACTTTTCTATTTCAAAAAATGTAATTTGCAAGTAAAATTTTTTAATTTTGATGTATAATAAATATTGAACACCTATTATTATACGCAGAAGAAATTCAAGTAATTTGAATTTAGTGTCAATTTAAAATGAGAAATCATTTCAAATAATTTAAACAAAGTGTGTACGTACACCAACAAAGTTTGGCTATTTAAACCGAAATTTCGATACAAATAACCCACGGATTCCGAGGAAAATTGAAAATCACTTTTTATTTTGAAAAATTAATTTTAACAGAATATTAAAGAAAATTGCTAAAATTGTGAAAAATGAATTTGGAAGATTTTAAGGAAATATTTGTAATTTTGCAGGACTAAAACAATTTGAATATTAATTCATGATATGAAAAAATGTATAACAATGTGTACATGTTTCAAGATTTTGAAGTAAAAATTTTAATCTTCTGAAGAATTTTTAAACTATTTAAAATAAAAATATTTGTACTTCTGATTTAAAAAGTGTTCAGTTTATTTAAAAAAATTAAGCGTTCAATTTGTAATATTTCTAGCTTAAAATGCTTAAAATGATTTGCAGCTCAGTTTTTATTACTTTCTGATTTTCATTACCCTGACTTTCAAATTTTCAAGTTAAAAAAAATGAAGCAAAAATATACATTGTAAACAAATTTAATTGATTTTAAATAATTCATTTAAAAATTTTCTTTTCGGCATAACTATTTTCATGAAATTTAGCTGAAGATTTAAGACGATGAGGGAATTTCCATTATACTTGTTTTTAAATTAAACATGAACTAAAGTTATTTGAAGCTAACAAATAAACGTTGTTAAGCATGCTTTAAGAAATCAAGGAAAATATTTTATTGTTAATTATAACTAGTTTTGGAAAGGAACTCGAGGTGAACTTTTAAAATAAAAACTCATCTTTTTGTAATTTTTTCCCCTTAAATCCAGTAAAAGGTGTAATGTCTTCTTTCTAAAAATTATTCCTAATCACATTGAACAAAATAAAAAATATTTTTTTTCTGAGTATATCCACTGATTATAAAACACGACTTTCTGGTTCACGGATATAACGCATACTGAGACAGAGACAAGTGTCTACACCCTAAATTTAAAAAAAGAGACCACAGATTCATAGGAAAGAGATCGTAAAAGTGCATATCAAAGGAATACCTAAAGGACTGCATTTGGAATTTTTTCGCAAATTTAGAAAATAAATTTCTCAATAATTTAATATCTATCATTTCAGTGATATCGTTTTCAACATTAAAAAAAAAATTAACAAAATACTTGAATCCTCAACTAAAACAGATTAATTTTCAACGAAAAAGATGCATCTTTGAACCAACAAAATGAATGTTTAAAAAAAATTTATTCAAAAAAGAAATTTCAATCAATCTGTTGCATTTTCAAGCCATGATGACGATTTTTCAACAAGAAAATATTTTGATTGAAAATAAAGCAGTTGGATTTAACCAACAAAAACAAATTTTCAACCAAACAGTTGCATTTTCAGCAAATTTTTTTTTGTTTACAAAAAATACAAATTTTCAACAAAATGCAGCAATTTTCAACCACTTAGTTAAAATTTCTACCAAATTGTTTAATTTTCGAGCCAATAATACGAACATTTAAGAGGAAAAACCATAAAAAAAGAGGTATAAGGAAAGGACTGTGAAGTCTGCGATAAATAAATAGAAATTTTCATAATTTATAGACTAAATAATAACATTTTAAATGAACATTGAAGTTCATTAACAATAATTTTAACATATTATGTTATAAAACTGGAAATTTTGCTTAAAAAATAAATCTAATTTTCCATTGTACACTTTTTTATTTCGGACTATATACTTTTAAATTCGGACTACACATAAGTATAATACTTGAAAAATTTCATTACACTATTTTGACACCATTTCTTATATTTGTAACATTATTTACATTATTTTTAATCTTCGAAGTGAGTCCGAAGGCGATAGATGCTCCCGTGAAAGCACCAAATCTAACAGCAATATCGAGTTTGTCAAGATTTACAACAACCTGAGTTCAACAAAAATCTTATTTAAAGCCAGAGTCATAATTTAAAGTTTTCTCAATTTGGAAATAAATCTATTTCCAAATTTCTTACTTCTTTCAGGCCATGTAATACTTACCTGATTCCTACCTTACCGACATTTTTTGATGAAATATCGAGTTGAAAATTTGTAAAATTAAATAAATAAATAAGTATATAAATAAAATAAGTAAAATTTAAAAGATCAGGAAGAGGCGATTGGTCAATAAGAGGAAAAGAACAGTTTAACCCTTTGAGACCCAAGTTTTTTTTTCATACTGTACATTCACAAGACCACAGATGACAAACAAATTTGTGATTTTCAAAATCTGTCTTCGGATTCATTATCAGAGACCCCAAAAACCCTCAGATGCGAAGTTTTATGAAAATGTATTAATTTCTTGAAAGCTCGTCCGTCATTTTGGATCCGCCATTTTGAATTTTGCAAATCACGCTCCGGATTCGTGATCAGCGACCCCAGAAACTCCCGAGTGACAATAAGTTTCATGAAAATCCAAAATCTTTGTCAAAATTGTCCACCATGTTGAATCCGCCATTTTGAATTTCTTAAATCTAACTCCATATCCGTTATCAGAGACCCCAAAAACCCCCAGATGACAAGTTTCATGAATCTCCATTAATTTTGTTAAAACTCGTCCGCCATATCGGATCCACCATTTTGAATTTCTAAAATCTGACTTCAGATTCGTTATCAGAGACCCCAAAAACCCCCAGATGCCAAGTTTCATGAAAGTCCATTAATTTTTCTTTACTTGTCCGCCATATTGGATCCGGCATTTCGAATTTTGCAAATCCGTCTCCGCGTTCGTATTCAGCGACCCCAAAAACCACTGAGTGACAAGTTTCATGAAAATCCAACAACTTCTTCAAAATTTGTTCACCATATTGAATCCGCCATTTTGAATGTTTAAAATATGTCTTCAGATTCGTTATCAGAGACCCCAAAAACCCCCAGATGCCAAGAAAATTCAACAGTTTTGTTAAAAAGGCATACTTTTTGGTTGAAAATTCAACTATTTTATTGAAAATTCAGGTCTGTCAAAAAAATTTATTTTTTAGTATAAAATGAATCCTCTTGGTTGATAGTTTAACTACTTTGTTAGAAATCCTTTTTTGGGTTGAATGGGAATCACATTAGTTGAAAATTCATCTCTTTGGTTGAAAATTTAACTAATTTGTTATAAATTAGTTTTTTTTAAATGAATTAATTTTTTCATTGACAATTTTTGGTTAAAAATTCATGTACTTTATTGAAAATTCAAGTACTTTGTTGAAAATTCAACAATTTTGTTAAAAAGTATCCTTATTGGCGGAAAAGTCAACTGTTTTGTTGAAAATTCATCTTTTTCGTTGAGAATTCCAATTTCATCAAATTGGTTGAAAATTGAAATTTTTTGTTGAAAATTTGTTGTTGTTTTTTTTCGAGTAAAAATTAATTTTTTAAATTGAAAATGTAACTATTCCATTTTTAGTTAACATTTTTTTTTGGGTGGTTGAAGATTCATCTATTTTGTTGAAAATTTGTGTTTTTTGTAGGAAATTGACCCTCTTGGTTAAAAATTCATGTTTTTGGTTGAAACTTCAACAATTTAGTTAAAAAGTAATATACTTTGTTGAAAATTAAACAATTTTGCTAAAAAGTATCCTTTTTGGTCGAAAATTCTACTCTTTTGTTGAAAATTCGTCTTTTTTTGTTGAATTCAAAAGATACTTAGTTGAAATTGAAATTTTTTCGGGTTGAAATATTAACTATTACATTTCTCGTTGCGAATTTATATTCTGGTTTGAAAATTCAACAAATTTGGTAAAAAAATTCAACGATTTGGTGGAATTTTTGTTTGTTTTCTTGGAAATTTAAAATTTTGAACACGATTTTTTTCTTTATTGGCTGAAAAATCTTTCTTTGTTTAAAATTAAACTATTTGGTAAAAAAGTTACATTATTTCGTTGAAAATTCAACAGTTTTGTTAAAAAGGCATACTTTTTGGTTGAAAATTCAACTATTTTATTGAAAATTCAGGTCTGTTTTCAACTTGATGATTTTTCCAAGCTCTGTCGGTAAATAAAATAACATCTATAACCTAAAGGCCATTATTTTTTCAGGTACTTATACTTATTTGCTTTTCACGATTGTTTGAATTAAAAAACTCTTTTTCTTCAAATGTGAAAGTTTTGAAATTACTAATTAAATTCTTCTGATTCAATTGAACAAAGGTGTCCTACTAAAGACTAGATAATACGAAATTGCTAATTATTGAGTGCCTCTATTCCATATTGCTTCACCTGGCATCACGTTCGGTCTAATCAAATCATTTCATTTGTGGAAACATTTATTGATTCTTGACTCAGAGAAAAAGTTGTCTTCAATCAAAAGCATCGCCCTCGTGTCTATTTTGTTTTGAACCACTTAAACATATTTTTTGAACAGACAGAATTATTTGGCTCTCAGATTATGTGAAACTTGCCGCGAAATGATAATTTTTGCTAAAGAAAGATTCCTTTCGAGATAATTGGAATTCCCTTCAACCTTATATTTAAAAGAGTATTCGATTCATGTTAAGAAGTATTCTTCTCTGACAAGAAGAGGTCGCAAGATGTACATCACTGATTCGACTTGGACTTTACAAGATGAAAGTACATCAAAATGTACCCAGCTGAAAATTAACGTACGGAAACTTTGGAGGGTCTCCTCAATTTTCGTCTGAGAATTAACTGAACTTTTAAATGCACCAGGTGTGAATAAAACATCCTTATCGAGGAAGTTCAGTTCCAAATGAAAATTGCTGCACCCCATCTATTTTCCTTATGATTCTCCATTGCACAACACCTTCCGAGTGCATCAGGTCTGAAAAATAAATCTTACTCGAGGATGTTGAGTTCTAAATGAAGATTTGCTACACCGAAGCCTTTTTTCTCACGACCCGTCATTGTAAAACAACTTCCGAGTGCAATAGATTTCAAGAATGAAGCTTCCTCGAGGAAGATGAGTTCTAAATAAAGATTGGCCGCACACAAGTTTTTTTCTTATGACCCGTCATTGGATGATAACTTTCAAGTGCATCAGGTCTTACAAATGCATCTGTATTGAGGAGCCGGATTCGTTTAAAAAGCGGAGTGCAAGAAGGCAGATGACGACTTTCAAGTGCGTAGTGAGGTTAGTATCATAGCATGTTCATTTTTCATTAACTGCGTGCATTCTTATATCAAAACATTTATATCAAAGAACATTTTGTTTAGTAATGTGTCGTTAAATTTTGTATTTAATATTCAAACTTAGTTGAAAGGTAGTATACAATTTTGAACAAATTGACCCATGATTTAAATTTGAGGTTGACTTTTTCTAATAAATGTAAAAAATATTTGCAAAACTAAAAATATATGCACTGCTGCAAGTTAAAGATTCTCAAAGAATAAATGAAATATTGTCTACATTTATTATAAAAAGACAAGGAGATTTTTTTATTACAATTCCTAACCCCAAATTTAAAGCATCTGGCAATATGTTCAAAAGTGTATGCTATTTTTTAAGTAAGCGTTATTATTAAATAAATACACTGCAATGTATACAATGCAATGTTTTCCCTGAAGTATTCGGACATTTTAAGAGTACGTCACAAGTGGAAATACTCTGATCCTTCCATTATGCGCGCGCATGAGCGGTAAAATTTGAATTAAATTATTATGTACTTTAAATGGGTACAATCATGTGATGCAGATTAGGTCAAGATGGGTAAATGTGAAACGAAATTCGAAGTTTAGACTTTCATTGATGACGTTTCAAATATTTGAGAACCTTTTCATTTTAATTTACATATTCTTCAAGTCGTAAAGATGTGCGTAAAGGATTTTTTTAAATTAAATTTAATTATTGTTTAACATTTCAAAATATTTCCTACAATTTCGAAAAAGAATGTAGAAAATTTCAAAATTTTTTTTTTCAATTTCGCAAGATTACAAAATAAAAAATTCGAATAAGTTTAATAGATATTCAGAATTTTTGAAAGGACACAAAAATAACTTTATTTAAAACAAAATGTAAGTTTTAGAAAATTTCAAGCAAAAAAATTTAGACGCTTTTTAGAAATTTTGAAAGTTTTCAAGAGAATAAAATTTCTTATTACGATTTCTCCCAAAATATCAGAACATTTCAAAAGAGATTACATTTACGAATAAAATTGAGAAAAACTGCCGTTGATATGAAGAGAGTATGAAAAATCCTCATCTCTTCTAAGAAGACAAAAAATTATCAATGTATTATTATTGAAGAATGTTATTATGCCAAAAAATTTAGTTTATAAATTCGTTAAAACTGATATCACAATGAGTGAAAAATTGGGTTTTGCGAGTGTTTGGCGCTAATTATGATTCTTTGCGCTTTTTTATTATGAATCGTCTTCTATACCTTAAATACAACTTTTTACTAATGACTATATTGTTTACATCAGTTTTGTAAATCTCCGCCTACAATCGAGCTAGAAAATCCCGATTTCACGCATTTTTGCAACTCATTTTCAACTTCTCAGTGAAAGCGAAGTGAAAATCGTATCAATTTAAGAGAGATAATTGTTTGGAAAACTTTTCATTATTTGTAATAATATCCGCTTAGAATAATGCTAAAAAGTGGCAATTTTTCAGGTAATTTTTCACTTTTTGTTAATTTTTTCAATAGATTGTGGTAAAAATAATTGCAATTTCATTAAGCTAATTTTCGAAACGAAATATCGTTGTTTATAACTATCATCTTCTATAGTAATGCTCGTTACTTTAGGGTTGTTCTGAAATTTTCCACTTTTCGCCAAACGTTTCACTTACTCACGTCGCTTTTTATATCTATTTTTATGAAACATCGTTTTCGTGTGATAGTTTAGTTTCTTATTAAATTCTTCCTCGTTATATTTGTTCAATTGTCTTTTGAGAATGTAGATAATAACTTCCACGTGTAAACATATTATTGTTCAAAATCTAACTGCTCCATTTGTGGTTACAAATCGATCTTTTTGGTTTTAAATTCAACCTTTTATGCAAGAAAATGCGAAGCGAAAAAATATAAACTAAAAATTATTTAAATAAAATTTGAACTAAAATCACATTCATCTTTCGAAGTACTCAGGTGAAAATTTATGTCATTTGTTGAAAATTCGTCTTTTCTTGTAGAAAAATAATTTTTTTAGTTGAAAATTGCAATATTTGGTTCAAAATTTATGTACATATTTTATTCGTGAATTATTTGCTTGAAAATTCATCTATTTTTTGAAAATTAAATTTTGGTTTAAAAATTCCTATTTTCGAGTTGAAAATTAAATGATTTTCATGAAAATTCGTTGTTTTTTTTTGCTTGAGAATTATTTTTTTTTAACCAAAAATTTATCTATTCCATTTTTTGTAGAAAATTAATATTTCTAATTAAAAATTTATCTTATCTAGTTGGAAAGTGAATTATTTGTTTGAAAATTCATTGATTTTGTTGAAAATTCGTCTTTTTGGTTGAAAATTTGTTTTTTCTTGTTGAAAATGAATTTTTTGAACTGAAAATTTAACTATTTCATTTTTGGCTGGATATTAATTGTTTTTAGTTAAAAATTCAATTACATGGTTGAAAATTAACTTGTTTATTAAAAATTCCTATTTTCTGGTTCAAAATTCAATTTTTTTTGTAGAAAATTCCCTTTTTTTTATTGAAAATTAATTTTTTTAATGAAAATAAATCTATTTCATTTTTATAAAATTTATTTTGTGTTGAATGTTGAATTGTTGAAAAATTATCATTTTAGTTGCAAATTCATCTGTTTGGTGGAAAATTTAACTATTTTCTTGAAAATTTGTCTTTTTTTTGTTTGAGAATTATTTATTTATTATTTTTAAGTAAAAATTTAAATATTCCATTTTTGGTAGAAAATTAATATTTTTAATTGAAAATTAATCTTTTCTAGTTGGAAAGTGAATTATTTGTTTGAAAATTCATTTATTTTTTTGAAAATTCGAAATTAATTGTTTTTAGCTAAAAATTCAATTACATGGTTGAAAATTAACTTGTTTATTAAAAATTCCTATTTTCTGGTTCAAAATTCAATTTTTTTTTGTAGAAAATTCCCTTTTTTTTATTGAAAATTAATGTTTTCAATGAAAATAAAACTTCCATTTTTATAAAATAAATTTTGGGTTGAAAAATTCTTTTTTGTTTGTTGAAAATTCATTTTTTTTTTTTTGGTTGTGAATTATTTTTTTTTTTAACTAAAAATTCAATTATTCTATTTTTGGTAGAAAATTGATATTTTTAATTGAATTTCCATTGTGAAAAAACTGTTTTACTACGCTGGTCGACAATATAACATCAAAACTCGATTAGTAATAGAAATTTCTATGAACATATTCAATACCTCCATGTTAAATGAACCCCTCTCCGAAATAATCCACTTGTTATCCGAATAATCCACTTGTAATTTGCAATAATCCAATTGCATTACGAAATAATCCACTTGTAATCCGACATAATCCAATTGTCATTGGGAATAATCCACTTGTAATTTGGAATAATCCACTTGTAATTCGGAATAATCCACTTGGAGTTCGGAATAATCCACTTGGAATTCGGAATAATCCACTTGTAATCCGCCATAATCCACTTGTAATCTAGGATACTCCACTTGTAATCCAGAATAATCCACTTGTAATCCAGCATAATCCACTTGCAATCCAGAATAATCTACTTGTAACCCAGGATAATCCACTTGTAACCCAGGATAATCCACTTGTAGTCCAGAATAATCCACTTGTGACCCAGGATAATCCACTTGTAGTCCAGAATAATCCACTTGTAATCCAGGATAGTCCACCTGTAATGCGCCATGATCCATTTGTAATCCAGGGCACTCCACTTGTAATCCAGAATAATCCACTTGTAATCCAGGATAATCCACTTGTAATCCAAAATAATCTACTTGTAATCCAGAATGATCCAGAATAATCCACTTGTAATCCAGAATACTATAATTGTAATCCATAATAATCCACTTGTAATCCAGGATACTCCACTTGTAATGCAGAATAATCCACTTGTAATGCGCCATAATCCACTTGTAATCCAGGATAAACCAGAATAATTTACTTGCAATCCAGAATACTATACTTGTAATCCAGGATAATCCACATGTAATCCGCCATAATCCACTTGTAATCCGCCATAATCCACTTGTAATCCAGCACACTCCACTTGTAATCCAGATAATCCACTTGTAATCTAGAATAATCTACTTGTAATCCACTTGTAACCCAGAATAATCCACTTGTAATCCAGGATAATCCACTTGTAATCCAGAATACTCTACTTGTAATCCACGGTAATCCACGAAATTTTTATATGAGTTTTGAATTTTTTTGAACTTTCAAAAATCGTTGAATTTTGGAAACTAAATTTTTATTTTCTTATGAACTTAGAAAATTTCCAAAATTGTATCAAATTTTAAAGAATGTGGGGTTCAGAGAATTTTAAGAACTTTACAAATTTAAGAAATCGAGTAGTTTTCCAATCCTTAATTTTAGCCTAATACTAATTCAGGAATTTTTTTTGAAATTAATGGTATATCTCTTATTATTCAAAATTACTGAAATTTAATGAAATTTTTGTAAAATTTGAAACATTTATCAAATTTCACAATTTTATAACATCTAAAAAAGTCAACAAAAAGATCAAAATTTATGCTCAATTAATAAAGTTTTCAAATTTAAATGATTTCCTAACTTAGGAAAGATTGGAAAGTACTCGAAGTTTCCAAATTTTTAAATTTCAGAAATTTCCAAATATTTTCTAAATCCATTTCACAATTTTTACATGTTTGGAAATTCCTAAATTGCCAAAATGTGGAAAATTCAAAAAATATTGTAATATTTCCGAAATTTTATGAAACTTCAAACATAATACAAGTTTTAGAAATTTTGAAAATTTGCAAAACTTTTTTATGTTTGAAATTTCCTAAAATATTAAAAATTCCTAATACTTTTATAGTTAAGTTTTGTTTTAATTTCTAATATGTTTATGAAGTTTCAAAAATTTTAATGGAATTTCGAATTTTCAAAAGTCAACGAATTGTGGAAATTTCATATTTATATTATTATGAATTTATAATTTTTCAAAAATTGAATATATTCATAACTTTATACATATTTAATGAAATTAAAATTGAATATAATAATATAATCAATCCTAAAATGAATGGATGTATATTTATTAATCTTAAGGTTATTATTAAAAGTCTTATAGAAAGCTTGGAATAAAGTTTCGAAAATTTCAAAACATTTTTGAAATTTGAGGTCAATTAATCATGTTTTCAAACTTCCTACATTTCCTAAATTTAAAAAGTTTCAAATTTTTAAAATTTGAAAATAATGCAAACATTTGAAATTTCTAAAGTTTCCAAATAGATGGATATTCAACTAAAATAATGAATCTTCAACTGGAATAGTTATAGTTTCAGTTAAAAAATTAATTCTCAATAAATAAAAATGAATTTTCAACAAAAAAGTTGAATTTTCAACTAAAAAGATGAATTTTCAACTAAAATGATGAATCTTCAAGTAAAAAAGTTATATTTTGAGTTAAAAAAAATTAATTTCCAATGAAAAAACATATTTTAAACAAAAGAAATTAATTTTTAACTTGAATGATAAATCTATAACTGAAATTTACTAAAGATTCTCAAATTTACTTTCAATTGAAAAATTAATTTTCAACACGAAAAAAAAGAATTTCCGACAAAATAGTTAAATTTTCAACCAAATAGATGAATATTCAACTGAAATAATGAATCTTCAACTGGAAAGTTATAGTTTCAGTTACAAAATTAATTTTTAATTTTAAAAAAGAATTTTCAACCAAAGAGATAAATTTTCAACTAAAATGATGAATCATCAACTGAAACAGTTACACATTCAGCTTAAAAATTGACTTTCAATGAAAAAAAATTAATTTTCAATAAAAAACATATTTTCAACAAAAGAAATGAATTTTTAACTTGAATGATAAATCTTTAACTGAAAGTTACTGAAGATTCTAGAATTTACTTTCAGTAGAAAAATTAATTTTCAATAAAAAAAAAGAATTTTCGACAAAATAGTTAAATTTTCAACCCAATAGATGTAATTACAACTAAAATGAACAATCTTCAACCAAAAAATAACTTTTTAGTTAAATTGTTAAATTATCAATAAAATAGACGAACTTTTAACAAAACAGTTGAACTTCCATCCAAGAAGATTTATTTTCTGCCGAAAAAGTCGAGCTTTAAACGAAGTTTTTGATTTTCCAACTAAAAAAGATAAATTTTCCACCAAAAATAGAATAGTTAAATTTTCAGTTAAAAAATTAATATTCAATTTTCAAAAAGAATTTTCAACAAAAATGTAAATTTTCAACCAAAGAGATGAATTTTCAACTAAAATGATGAATCTTCAACTGGCGTAGTTAAATTTTGAGTTAAACTTGTACTCTACATCAATCCACTTGTAATTCAATTGTAATCGACTTTCGATCCACTTTAATCCAATTGTAATCCACATAATTTCATTTGTAATCTGAAGTAATCCACTCACAATCCGAAACAATCCACTTGTAATCCTTCATAATCTGCATGTAAAAAGTAAAGAAAGTAAAGAAAGAAAAGAAAGTAAATAATGTAAATAAATTAAATGAATAAATAAAGTAATTTAAGTAAATTAAGTAAATAAAATTAAGTAATTTACATACGCAATTCATACAGTTTTAACTATTTTGTTTAAATCTTGTTGCTTTATTGTTGAAAATTAAATCTCTTAATAAAAGCTTAACTATTCAATTTTCGGTTGAAAATTAATATTTTTTAGTTAAAAATTCATGCATTTTGTGCAAAATTAGTCTTGTTTGATGGAACATTCATCTTCTTAGTTGAAAATTTACCCCTTTGATAACAGATTTAACTATTTTGTGGAAAATTCATTTTTTCGGTGAAAAATTAATTTTTTTAACTGAAAATTTACCCATTCCATTTTTTTAATGGTTCTACTTCTTGAAAAATACCTTTTTTTGTGGAAAATCTAACTATTTGGTTGAAAATTCATGTAGTTTGTTGAAAATGTGTATACATTGATAGAAATTTAATTTTTTGGTTAAAAGTTCATGTTTTGTAAGTAAAATTCAACTAAATTGTTTAAAAAAATCTTCTTTGTACAAAATTCAACAATTTGGTTAAAAAGGACGTGAGGTTCGATTCCCACCGAAGCAAAGGAGAAAAATCTTTTTTCAGAAACCAAAAATTGTTCAGTTCTGAAAAAATATCTTTCTCCTTCGCTCCGGCGGAAAGACGTGAGGTCCCATTGCCACCGGAGCGAAGGAGAAAGATCTTTTTTCAGAAACCAAGAATTTTTCATTTCTGAAAATAGATCTTTCTTCTTCGCTCCGGTGGGAATCGGAAGACGTGAGGTTCGATTCCCATCGGAGCGAAGGAGAAAGATCCTTTTCAGAAACCAAAAATTTTTCATTTCTAGAAAATGATATTTCTCCTTCGCTCTTTTCAATGTTTTTCAATTTTACCTTGAAATTCATGTTTCAAAATTAAATATCACTTAAATTTTTCCAGGAATCTCAACATAACTTTTTTATTCTCTTGAAATTTTTCAAAATTCTTAAAAACCTTCTTTTTTCAAAAGCTTTCAAAATCTACGTTTTGTTTAAAATCTCTTGAAATCATTCCAGATTTGAAATTATTTCGAAAAATTTTTCAAAACTTCTTAATATCTTTTTAAATAAGTAGAATTTTTCCTAATTTTTTTTTCAAAATTCTGCAAAATGAAAAAATTGCCTCAAAAACTTCTAGAAACTTTTCTGACAATTTTGGAAATCTTTTGGAATGTTTTGAAACCTTGTTCAGTGTTATCTTAAAATAAATTTATCAAAATAAAAAATCCTTTAAATTTTGCCAGGAATCGTAAAACAACTTGGTTATTCTCTTGAAACCTTTCAAAATTCTTAAGACCCTACTTTTTTCCAAATTCTCATAATCTACATTTCGTTTCAAATTTTTTGAAATCGTTCTAAATTCTTATATTACAATTCAAATTCTTGAAAATAATTTTGGATATCTTTTGGAATATTCTAAAAAAATAATTTTTGAAAAAAAAAACATTTTAAATTTCCTATGAATCTTTAGATTTTTTTTTCTTCGAAATCTTTCAAACTTCATTTTGTTTTGAATTTATGAAATTTTCGCAAAAATTCATCAAATTTCCATAACTAACACGAATTTTTTCTAAAATTTTGTAATCTTTCAAAATTAAAAAATTTTGATTTAAAATTTTCTGCATTATTTTTCGAAATTTGTTATCCTCCAAGAATATATGACGGAAAATGGATTGGACTGGAGTTATTAGTCGAGACTTTTCTTGACGGAAGTCTGGCGGGGTGGACCTCAGGCAATTTCACTCGCATTCCAATCTATTGTTCTGCATGATCCTTGTTTCGCCCATCGATTTCTAAAATCGTAGGACCAGATGACCAAGGTCATAAAAACTAGCATCTGGCAGGCAGACGTACTTGAGCTTGTCGCCTGGAAAAGGTTCAGGTATCTAATTTTTGTAATTTTTAATGAAATTTTCAACCTAATAGTTGAATCTTCAACCAGAAGGGTCGATTTTCTACACAAAAAAAAGACAAATTCGTAACAAAATAGATAAATTTTCCACTAAAAAAGATAAATTTTTAACAAAGAATAGAATAGTTTAATTTTCAGTTGAAAAAAAGTTTTTAAGCAAATCAAATAAATTATCAATCAAATAGTTAAATTTTCAGTGAAATAGATTAATTTTCAACCAAAAAGATTAAATGTCTATGAATAAAAATTTCGACGAAAACTGGAATCGTTATATTTTTAGTTAAAGAATTAATTTTTAATAAAAGCTAATGTTCAACCAAAGAAATGAAGTTTCAACCAAAAAGATTAATCTTCTACCAAAAAAGTATAATTTTTAATGAAATGCATGAATTTCCAATCGAATATTTTGATTTTTAATAGAATTTTCAAATTTTGAAATATTAAGTTTTAACGAAAATTTAAAAAGATTATAAGACATTTTAAAAGATTTTCTAAAAATGTTGAAAACAAATCTAGAAAATATTGAGGCAATTTTTTCAATTTTGAAAGATATTTTGAAAATGTTAGAAAACATTTGAATAATTGTAAATATATTTAGAAGTCTTGAAAAAACTTCACAAACATTTTAAAATTTGAAGAAAATTAAATTAAAAACAAAATGTACAATGCTGAAGATTTCGGGGGAAAAATTAGACGGATTTTAAGAATTTTTTTAAGTTTCCAGAGAAAAAACAAGTTTTCTTATGTTTTCTCAAAAAATTACTTTTTTTCAAAAAAATTAATGTTAAGAGAATATTTCAAAAGATTTCCGTAATTTTCGAAAAAGAATTTCGAAGGTTTTAAGGCAATTTTATTTCTTTTGCAGGATTTTTTGAAAAATTTTGGTAACAATAAAATCATTAAAAAAGATATTTAGAAATTTCAGAACAATTTCAAAAATCATTTTAAATTTGAATAGATTCAAACAAATTAAAAACGAAATGTAGATTTTTGAAGATTTTCAAATAAAATTTTTTAACTTTTTATTGACTTTGAAATGTTTCAAGAGACACATCCTTTGTGACTCCAGCATATCCGGCTTGACTGAGAGGCGTGCACTGGGGTGTTTAAAGATTTTTTAACCCTGGTATCATTCAGCCCTTGACGTTGCGAACACATCGTAGTTTGGGAGCATGTGAACTCGCGCCCTTGACATTCCAGGCAGTTTTGCTATTACCCCCTGGTCCGATCGGTCCTTAGTTAAGGTTCTAAAGACTAGAGTCCGTCAGTTTTCCAGAGCAGTTACACCTTACGATACAGCCCTTTTGGTTTACCTATTTCACATCTATAGTCTGATGAGATCCTTAGGTTCCCCGTTGAGCTTCAAGGTCCCGCGTTCCCTAAGAAGAGAGTCACCTAAGTTAATTTTAGTTACTTTTTTTTCAAATAACTCCTTGGTTACTTTCTAGAATAAATTTTGATATAGTCACGTTTTTAAATAAATTGATCACCTTTGTCACTTTTTTCAAGAAATTGAAACAAAAAACCCACGAATTTCTCAATATTATTGATTTCTTTTTTAATTCCCTTGAAATACCCTGAATTGAATTGATATTTGTTGACATTTTAATTTTTCTATTCGCATTGAAAACTGTTTATTTCACTTTTAATTTTTATAGATTTTTTATCAGATTCCTAATCACCCCTGAATCAGAAAAAAATATTGTTCAACGCTATCTGTATGTAGTCTGTAGTAACGTACAGGCACGATAAATTTTGAAAGGCTACCCAGTTTGGATTGAGCTTTGGCATAATTTTATAAGGCCAAAAATAAAGGACGAGTTCCGTAATTAATCATTTTTGAACAGCATTTCTAGTTTTATTAATCGTGAAAGCTTTAAAAAAATCAAAAGTTACATTTTGTCTCAAAAATATATGAGATACGACAAGAAAGTTAAAAAGCAAAATTGCTTATACAAATGAAAAATGCAAAAATTCGTTTCAGACCATTTTTTGGTAAGACGAAAAGTGTTTTAGTAAATTATGATGACGCTTTAAAAAAATTCTGTTTTCCAGAAAAAGTATGCGAGATATGGCAGAAAAATTGTAATAACAAATTATTCACCTCAATAGTTATACCCTCTGACAAAATTACTTGAGATCAACAATTCTCATATTGAAAACTCAAAACGTGAAACTCAAAAAACATAAAAGATCCGAAAATAGTCAAATTTGGAAAAAATAAAACATGTGCTGGGTTGTGCTCGACAAATTCAGTCTTTATACCCTCTGACAAAATTACTTGAGATCAACAATTCTCATATTGAAAACTCAAAACGTGAAACTCAAAAAACATACAAGATCCAAAAATAGTCAAATTTGGAAAAAATAAAACTTGTGCTGGGTTGTACTCGACAAATGCAGTCTTTATTCCCTACGACAAAATTAAATGAGATCAACAGTTCTCATATTAAAACTCAAAACGTAAAACTCAAAAAAACATAATAGTTCCAAAAATATATTTTTTTGAGTTTTTAATATGAGAACTTTTGATCTAACGTAATTTTGTTAGAGAAAATAAAGGCTGTATTTGTCGAGCACAACCCAGCACAAGTTTTATTTTTTCCAAATTTGACTATTTTTAGATCTTTTATGTTTTTTTGTGTTTTACTTTTTGAGTTTTAATATGAGAACCGTTGACCTCACGTAATTTTAGTACTAGGAATAAAGGCTGTATTTGTCGAGCACAACCCAGATAAAGTTTTATTTTTTCGAAATTTGACTATTTTTTTATCTTTGATGTTTTTTGAGTTTTTAAAATGAGAACTGTTGATCTCACGTGATTTTGTCAGAGGGAATAAAGACTGCATTTGTCGAGCACAACCCAGAACAAGTTTTATTTTTTCGAAATTTGACTATTTTGGGATTTTTTATTTTATTTTTTTGTTTTACGTTTTGAGTTCTAATATGAAAACTGTTGATCTCGCGTAATTTTATTACAGGGAATAAAGGCTGCGTTTGTCGAGCACAGCCCAGCACAAGTTTTATTTTTTCAAAATTTTCAAAAATAATAAAATTTTTTCGTTTTTGGTTTTTCTTTTGGTAACAGTTAGGTTTTCGGATTTTTTCTTTTCTGCACAAAATTATGTATACTTCGAGCCGCCTGGCACAACCTTTCTTTTTGCTCTAATAAGAACCTTGAATTCAGAGAATTCCTTGAATTCAGAGAATTCCTTGAATTCAGATAATTCCTTGAATTCAGATAATTCCTTGAATTAAGAGAATTCCCTGAATTCAGTGAATTCCTTGAATTCAGAGAATTCCTTGAATTGAGAGAATTCCTCGAATACAGAGAATTCCATGAATTCAGACAATTCCTTGAATTTAGGGATTCACTTGGATTCAGAGAATTTCTTGCATTTAAAGAATTCCTTGAATTCAGTAAAATAACTTGAATAGTAAGGATCACTTGAATTCAGAGAACTCCATGAATTCAGAGTACCCCTTGAATTCAGAGAATGCCTTGAATTCCGAGAATACCTTGAATTCAGAGAATTCAGAGAATTCTTTGAATTAAGAGAATACCTTGAATTTAGAGAATTTCTTGCGTTCAGAGGATTCCTTGAATCCGGAGACTTCCTTAAATACAAAGAATGCCTTCAATTCAGAGAATTCCTCAAATTTAGAGAATTCCTTGAATTCAGAGAATTCCTTGCATCCGAAGAATTCCTTGAATTCAGAGAATTCCTTGAATTCAGAGAGTTCCTTGAATTCAGAGAATTCCTTGAATCCAGAGAATTCCTTGAATTCATAGAATTTCTTGAATGCAGAGAACTCTTTGAATTCAGAGAATTCCATGAATTCAGAGTCTTCTTTCAATTAGGAGAATTCCCTAAATTCAGATTATTCCTGAATTTAGAGAATTCAGAGAAATCCTTAAATTTAGAGAATTGTCCGAATTCAGGGAATTCCTTGAATTCAGAGAATTCATTGAATTCAGAGAATTTCTTGAATTCAGAGAATTCCTTGAATTCAGAGAATTTCTTGAATTAAGTGAATTCCTTGAATTCAGAGAATGCCTTGATATTCAGAGAATTCCTTGAATTAAGAGAATACCCTGAATTCAGAGAAATTCTTAAATTCAGAGAACTATCCGAATTCAGAGAATTCCTTGAATTCAGAGAATTCCTTGAATTGAGAGAATTCCTCAAATCCAGAGAATTCCATGAATTCAGACAATTCCTTGAATTTAGGGATTTATCCGAAATCCCGAGAAATAACAGCTTTTACAACTCCCTACGGACATTATGAGTATCTTCGAATGCCTTTCGGGCTGAAAAATGCCCCGGCAACATTTCAGAGACTGATGGACCAGGTTTTTACTGGTCTATAAGGTCTAGAATTATTCGTTTACATGGACATTGTCGTCTATGCTTCTTCATTGGAAGAACATTCGAGAAAATTGAAATCTTTACCAGGACGATTAAAAAACGTATTGGAAAATACGAGATAAATATTATTGGGAAAATATGAAATCTGATGCGCAAAGAATTGTAGGAACATGTAAAACTTGTCAGAGGAACAAGTTAGTCCGCAGGGAAACTCTGCAACCCATGATTATCACAGATACTCCCAAGGAGCCATTCGAAAAAAATTCAAATAGATTTAGTAGGACCCTTACCGGTAACTTCTAAAGGAAATACCCATATTCTAACGATTCAATGTAACTTCTCTAAATACTCAGATGCAATTCCTTTGCAAAACATCGACTTAGTTACTATAGCTCATGCTATAGCCGAGCAATTCATTTCTCGATATGGCTATCCTCAGGTGATACACACCGATCAAGGATCGAATCTTATTATTAAGGTGATGAAAACCTTCTGCAAAATATTCCGCATAAAAAAAATTCAATCGGTTGCATATCATCCACAAAGCTTAGGTTCACTTGAGAGGAGTCATCATACACTAATAGAGTATTTAAGAAGTTTTGAGGGTGCGAAAAATTGAGACGAATGGTTAAGGTACGCTGTCTTCTCCTACAATATCAGTGTCCATGAAGCTACTGGCTTCACACCCTATAGTCTTGTATTTGGAAAAGAGGCCAATATATCATCCAGTTTTTCCACGAAAGCACCAGATAAAACATATGTTAATTATCTGAAAGATCTTTTCGAAAAATTGGATAATTGCCAGTCAATGTCTCGGGAGCAAATCCAAGAGGCTAAAGAAAAATCAAAACTATATTATGATCGAAAACAGAATCCAAAGTTTTTCAAATCAGGGGATCAAGTTTATTTGAAAAATATGATTAGGAAAGACCTCGAAACCACGTTTTTTACCGCTTGTTAAAAAAATCTCCGAAACTACGGAATCGATTGGTCTGAAATTTATATCACTTATTCTATACATATATATCAACCGGTGGTAGCAGATTTTTTTATTTATATTCAGAAAAAACAACAAAATTGTGGCAATTCGAAAAAAAATCAAAAAACGAATTTTTTTTGCTTATTTTCTGAAAAAAAATAGTAAAAATGAAATTTTTTTATATAAATCTGCCACCACCGGTTGATGTATATGTATAGAATATGTGATATAAATTTTAGACCAATCGATTGGGTAGTTTCGGAGATTTTTTCAAAAAGCGGTAAAAAAATGTGGTTTTGAAAAAGTGTCATTTAAATGTATATAGAGCGCAGAGAATGAACTAAAAAAAATTTTCAAATGTATTTCAAGAGTATATTTATCAAGCATAACGAACCCTACATCAATATCTTTCTTAATGTTTTGAAAAAAAATTTACAAAAATAGAATTTTTGCGCGCGTTTGAAAGTAGAATCCTGCCTTAAGCTAGTCGTCCTGATCACCGGGGCTCTTGGAGGTGCCAAGCTTTCACTGGTCAATAGCCTGAAAAGCATCCTAACGTATCAAAAAATGCTAACACACTTGCGGGGACAATTCAGTAGGAGGTAGTCCTTGAGTCCCTCCGTGTCTTCAGTGTGCACGATACTTTTGCTGTATCATAGCATTGAGTCCAACGCAGACTGTAACCACCCACCTCACGAACGCGAGACGTGATTACAGCTTAAATTTCACCCTGATTTCGCCGGAAGCGAGTGCAAATTCTCAGAATGACACTCGATTGAGACACCCCGATAGTATGTGTTCTAGGTAGTCAACGTGTGTATGACACGCTCTGCACCTATCGCTTGGAACTTCTTGACCGAAAATGCGGTTATGGTATGCTAAGGTGGAAAGAAACTTTCCTGGCTTGCGAAAATTAAACCCTCTGTACCTGAATTAAACCCTGATGATTTGAGAAAAGCAAAAGTTTGCTCCTTCGACAAGGACTGTTTTTCGACATTCCTGTGAAATTTTCCGTGTTACAAAAAATCAAACTTTAGTATTTTAAATTTTGTTTGTTTCCCAAATTGTGGGAGACACGACTTTCCTCTACTGAAGCACGCCCGCAATATCGAATAATAAAAAAAAAAAACTTAAAATGTTAACCACAGGAAATGTTGAATTAGTAATTTCGAACGTTAATTCAACTACATTTTACTAGTTGCTAAACTAAAAAAAAATATATTATTCAATAACAGCAGCCTCTCGCATTTCATTAACAATTGAAACAACCTCGTGTACACCATTTATGCCTCCAGCCAATTGAGCCCGTAAAAGAAAGCGCAATCTATCAACAAGCCCACCTGGATCTTCCCAGTAATCTAACATTTCGGCCTCTGCCCCTGCTTCCATTTCATATTCAGAGGAAATTTCACCCTCATCATCATCCTCATCGCCATCATCACCATCACTGACATCCTTATCATCAGCACAACTTCCGGATATCACAGGTGAAGAATCGTCATCCCGACTAAACTCCTCCTCCGCTTCCACGCTCTTCCTCCTCACAAGCGGCTCCACTTCATCCTTAGACCTCTCAGCAATGCACGCCAGACTCTTACGCGGAGAGAATCGTGGCTTCCAGGCCTCATGAATAGCCTGTTTCTCGTCGTCAGGTTTGAAAATCCTATGCTTACGATGAATTGCCTTTCTATCCTTAACAATCAACCTGTTACTGTCTTGCATTGTCCCTAGACCTCCAGGCACCATTACGATTTGGTGGAAGTCTCTCTCATCCTGCCCATGATTCCCTGCTAAACAAGAGCACCTCTCATGTCTCTTTAAATTATCGAGTCTTGAATAAGTTCTGGAACAACTTGAACATGTGGAAGTCATGTTGTCACTGGCACAGTGAAAATGGCTGTTCATTCATGAAATCCGAGTTTATATCCTCCTCCTCATCATGCCCTCCTCTTCCAACTCCTCCTCCTCATGCCCCCCTCCAGCTCCTCCTCCGTGATAATAATAAAATTATTGAAATGATAGATTTTTTAGGGTAGCTGAGGATAAAAATTAGTGCAAAATAAGGAGCAAATATTGAAAAACTGAAAATATTTAGCATTTGCATTTGTAAATTAATTTTTGTTCCATATTTCTTCAGTCATCAAATTTGTACATATGTGAACACTAATGAAAATGCAATGGTTAGAAATTTATGCAGTTTGTTAAAAATTCAATTTTTTGGGTGAAAAATTAGTCTTCTTGGTTGAAAATTCAACATTTGGTTAGAAATTTATGTATTTTGTTAAAAATTTGTCTTTTTCGGTAAAAACATATTCTTCTCGGTTGAAAATTCAGCTGCATGGTTGAAATTGTATGTATTTTGTTGGAAATTCGTCTTTTCTAGTAGAAAATTAATCTTCTCGGTTGATTTTTGGGAGATAAATTGGATTGAATGGGATATCCCGATATAACCTAATGCTGTGAGGGTTAATCTTCTTGGATGAAAATCCATATTTTGGGTTGAAAATTCCACTGTTTTTAAATCCCATGTAATCCCTATTATTTTGTGTAATCTCATTTATTCCTATGTATTTAATTTTTGGTCAAAAGTTATCCTTTTAAATTGAAAACTCAATTATTTGTTGAAGAATTCGTCTTTTTCGGTAGAAAATTAATCTCTTTGGTTTAAAATTTAAGTACATATTTTGTTGAAAATTCGTTGTTTTTGTTTGTTTGTTTAAAATCACTTTTTACTTCAAATTTGTATAGTTTTTTAGTTGAAACTTCATGTTTTTTGTTGAAAAGTCGTCTTTCTTGGTTGAAAAAGAAACTATTTTGTTAAAAATTCATTTTTAGTGAAAAAATTTTACCTGAAAGAAAAATTTATAACGGTCAGGGAAACTGAAAAATTGGTCAGGGGATTTCGAAATTGGAATTTTGTAGCAATCCTGACAATGAATAAATAAACGTGCTTTTAACGCTAAGAACGGAACATCCTTTTACGGTATTAAATTATAAATTAATGTATCAGACTTAAGATGCTTACAGCCCAATATGTCAAAGGCATTTTTGGTTGGAGATGGATTTTTTGTTGTTGTTGAGTAGTATGCACGGGGCTGTCCCGGTATATATATATAATATATATATATATATATATATATATCCGCAATAACGAAGTCAATTATACTGCGGTTGTTTCCTTTAGACCAGGTGTACGTGTGGATCATTTTATGTCGAAATCAAGTATTTGTAATAAATAGGCTATTTTCTAAGCATAAGCTGACTAACTTTTCCCCGTTATAATTTTTCCTTGGATCCTCAACCTTACCTAGTACCCTTTCTGTATCTGTGTCTCGATGTGGGACGGCGACCCATCCGTTCTTATCTCCTAACAATTAAGCGACATTTTTTCGAAAAATGATTTTTTTATGTCAGTAGAATCGTGAGATTAAGCTGCGTCTGACTATCATGGTTAAAATGATAATTTTTAATTATTTATAATAAAAAATGAATGTTTAAAATTCCGAATATTGAGCGAATTGACCAAATGCAACGGAAAAGTGCATGGAAAGTACTTTGCGGTGCCTGAAATTGGTAAGAGAAGTCGAATACGTCACGAAATACAAGGGAAGAATATACGCAAAGCACTTTGCGGATCTTTTGTCTGGCAAAAGTGGTCGAGCACGGTTCTTATTACAAAATCAAAATTTCGCATGTGCTGCACGTAAAGTCCCATGTTGTAAATGTGCCGAGTCGAGCAAAGATGTCCAAGCGAAGAAATCCGCAAACGACATCGGCTAAATTAGGCAAGCCGACAGACGGTCGTTCGGAATAGTTCGGAGGCGCTGCACAAATGATTTATCTCCGATGGTCACCGGGCCGCTACCTGACGAAAGTGAAGAAAAAAAATCTTGTAACGTTTTTGAGATTTATTGAGAACTCTTGGGGACCCAAGTTTATAATCAATGAAATAGGTAAGTCATAATGATGAAGAGATTAACAATGAATGCGATTCGCACGTAAGAATTTGGGTCAATAAGTTATCTGCCGGTATTAGTAGTTGGTTTATATATATAAGCAGTTTTAATGCAATACAGATGTCGCAGATTGTTAAATGATAGGATTATGAACGATTCATAATTAGGATCAACGAAGTCAGGAGAATTTCCAAAAGTTTACTAGAAAACACATGATGAGGGATATTATGACTTTATTCTACAGTTGAGTGGAATTCTGAGTGTGATGAGGCATTAGTTCGGAGGAGGACGGCCTTGAAGGAATATCTGTCTAATCAGTCGAGAGAGGAGAAGGCAGTTTGCAAGGGAGTTGACCAGGAGGTTAAGCGATTTCTTAGATTTCAGAAGTTTTGTGCTTTTAAGGATTTCAGTGAGACGCTCAATCCTGGTACTGGTATGACCCAGGTTTGGCGGACTGTTCTGGCCCTGGCCTCGAAATCAAATGCGAGTAACACTGGTATAGTTACGGATCAGAATTCTCCAGAATTACAAAAACTCCAGGATGATCTGGTGACCTCTCATATTCCTCCTGTGGAAATTCCCCTTGTGTTTGCGATTGACGAGTCTGATCCTATGAACATGCCTTTCTCCAAGCTTGAGTTTGAATTGGCTCTCAAAGCCTGTAAGGCGAGGACCACTCCAGGATTGGATGTTATTACTTATGACATTATAAGGGGGTTCTCCTCAGGTGTTTTGGACTTTATCTGGCTCCTCTTTAATAGGATGTTTTCGACTTCTATATATCCTGAAGTCTGGACGGAAACACTGGTGATTCTCATTCCAAAACCTGCTGGGAAGGGATTTCGCCCAATATCTCTGACCTATTTGGGTAAGCTGTTTGAGAGGCTTGTTCAGAGACGTTTGGAGTTTTTGGCCGAGGAAAGGAACTGGATACCCAGGTTTCAGTATGACTTTCGTCGGGGTAGATCGGCTCTTGATTGTGTGGCCTCAGTTGCTTCTGAGGTGATCCAGGGACTGGGAGAGGCGAAACCTACCCTGGCTCTTGCTATTGACATAAAGGATGCCTTCAATGCAGTTCTTCAGGGGGTGCTAATAGATAATCTCAGGGAACTGGGTATCCCAGCTAGAATCCTAAACTTTGTCTCGTTTCTGACTGCTAAGAGGAGGTTCTTTTTCTCCTCTGATAGCAAGGATCCGAGGATGTCTGATGTGGGGGTTCCTCAGGGTGGGGTTGTATCTCCAATCCTGTTCAACCTTGATCTTGGAAGGCTTGAGGATTGTCTCCCGAGGGAAGTGAGGGCCTGGCAGTATAGATAGATAATTATTATTGTTTCAGATCATGTGTAATATAAAAATTGAAAACTGAAAATATTTAGTATTTGAAAATAATCAGTATTTGCATTTATAAACCAAATTTTGTTTCAATTTAGTGTTTGAAAATATTTATTATTTGCATTTATGAACTAATTTTTGTTCTATATTTCTTCAGTCATCAAATATGTACATACGTGAAAAAAAAAAATTTCGCATGCAAACAAGATAGATAATTATTATTGTTTTAGATCATATGTAATATAAAAAATGAATACTGAAAATATTTAGTATTTTAAAATATTCAGTATTTGCATTTATAAAATCATTTTTGTTCCATAATTCT
The DNA here is from genome assembly GCA_011634705.1 of Andricus grossulariae. NCBI lineage: Eukaryota > Metazoa > Arthropoda > Insecta > Hymenoptera > Cynipidae > Andricus > Andricus grossulariae. Next base: position 217,727,858 of record JAABKJ010075445.1, read on the forward strand.
TCAGTCGTCAAATATGTACATACGCGAACACAAATAATTTCGCATTCAAACAAGACAGATATTTATTATTGTTTCAGATCATATGTTATATGAAAAATGAAAACTGACAATATTTAGTATATGAAAATATTCAGTATTTGCATTTATAAAACAATTTTTGTCTCAATTTAGTATTTGTATATATTTAGTAATTGCATTTATAAAATAATTTTTCTTCCATATTTCTTCAGTCATCAAATCTGTACATACCTGAACACAAATAATTTCGCATTCAAACAAGATTGATAATTATTATTGTTTTAGATCATATGTAGTATAAAAATTGAAAACTGAAAATATTTAGTATTTGAAAATAAACAGTTTTTGCATTTATAAAATAATTTTCGTTCCACATTTCTTCAGGCATCAAATTTGTACAAACGTGTACACAAATAATTTCTAATTCAAACAAGATAGATAATTACTATTGTTTTAGATCATATGTAATATAAAAATTAAAAACTGAAAATATTTAGTTTTTGAAAATATTCAGTATTTGCATTTATAAAATAATATTTGTTTTACTTTAGTATTTGAAAATATTCAGTATTTGGATTTATAAAATAATTTTTGTTACATATTTCTTCAGCCATCAAATTTTTACATGCGTGAACACAAATAATTTCGCATTCAAACAAGATAGATAATTATTATTGTTTCAGATCATATGTAATATAAGCAGGGCAGGGTCGCGGCCAACACCGTAAGAGCGACAAAGATGGTAATAAAGCACTCTTAGGGCCGCATTGTGTCTGCAGATATAAGTCGTTCCTGCATGGGTGAGACACTCCGATAGTATGTGTTCTAGGTACTCGACGTGTGTATGACACGCTCTGCACCTATCGCTTGGAACTTTTTGACATAGAATGCGGTCACGGTATGCTAAGGTGACACCATCCTGGCATGCGAAAATAAAACCCTTTGTACCTGAATTAAGCCCTCATTGTCGGGATGAGGATGAGGAAGCGACAATAATACCAACCGGGGAAAGCAGACACCTTCTGCGAGATGATCACGATTTCAGGACAAGAAGAAACATCAAGATGCAAGTTCCTCCTAAGCCCCCAGATCTGGCTGATATGGATGCCTCCCTTTGTGGAGAAATCTCACAAGAGTCCGACCTCTGGACCATCAGCTGCTCAGTTTATGGCGCTGCGTTAGCTTTTCCTGATTCAAATCGGAGGCTCAAACCGACGATGGATCAAAAGACCAAAAGACGCTTGCATCAACTGAACAAGAACAACTGTTCACGAAAAGGATTCGAAAGTTCGCCCAAGAACTGACGATCTTGAATCACACACTGAACAAGTCAAAGCTGCTGACAATCAATCAGCATATTGTTCTCAAAATGCGGCTGTTATCTCACACAAGGAGGATAACATGGAAGAGAGCGAGATGGATCAGAGAGTATCAAAAGTTTCTCGCTGACGCATCTCAGCTTCTCAGTGATCACCCTGTTTCTGTCAAAATCCACCCAAGCCAAACGAGAAAGAGGCTTTTTGGAGAGAGGAATACAAGATCCCGAAAACACTAAAATTGAAAGAAGATACTGACAATATCACCCGCTTCAAGGAATTTTGCGACAACCTCATAAAATTTGAGGATGAATGTCCATCAATCACTGCGGAAGAGGTGAAAAAAGCACTTAGAGGCACAAAGAACTTGTCCGGTGCTGGACCAGATTGTATCAAGAACTTCTGGTGGAAGAAGTTTACTTCTACACACCAACATTTGGCCCGCAGAACTGACCTTGACAACGGATGCGAATTCAGCGACCCCGAAAATCTACAGGTACCCTGACTTGTTTGGTTAGCAATGAATTTTGTAGGTTTGACCTTAAATTGACGTTGACCCTGACCTGATGGTACCAAATGGACTAAGGATTCGAATTCAGCGACCCCGAAAACCTATAGGTATTCTGACTTAATTTGTTAGCGATGAATTTTGTAAGTTTGACCTTGAACTGACCTTGACAACGGATTCGAATTCAGCGACCCTGAAAACCTCTAGGTGCCCTGACTTATTTGGTTAGCGATGAATTTTGTAGGTTTGAACTTGAATTAATCGTGACCCTGACCTGATGGTACCAAATGGACAACGGATTCGAATTCAGCGACTTCGAAAATATAAGACCTACCTCGTCTGGTCCGTGTTGCAACGGTTTAGATTTTGTGGTTCTATGTAATTGATAATTAAACTCAGAATATTTATGAAGCAAAAATTGATCCCCGGTTAGAAAAGAATAATGTTACAACAACTCCTGATACAGAAGTAGAGAAGGTACGCTTTGAAGGGAAGTCGGTGGAAGAGATATGGGAGAATTTGAAAGAGAAATTGAAAGGGTGTTTGCAAAAGAAGGTATTCCGAAAGAAGAAGAAATGGATGGTGAAGCCGTTGTGGGATAGGAAATATAAAAAGATGAAAAGAAAGGTGAATAGGAAGTACAAGAAGTGGAAAGATGGAACTGCAAAAGGGACGAGTCTGTAGAAATGAGAAAGGGGTTCAGATTGATGTGTAAGGAGAAAGAACAGGAAAAGGAGAAAGATCTTGCAGAGGAGTTGGAAAGTGCTGAGACAGATGGGGACATGTGGAAGATAATAAATAGGTTTAGGAAGCGTAAAGAGTGGATAAGCGAGAAGACAGGGAGTGATGAGTGAAGGACGTTTTTTAAAGAAACGTTTCAGGAGTCAGATTCACGAAAGAGAGATGCTGAGTGTAGAGGAACGAGGATGATAGAGGGGGAGGAGTTGAATGATGAGGAAATAGAGAAACAGATGAGAAATTCAAGAAGGTCAAAGGTAGCATAGGTAGGGAACCAAAACCTTATAATAGTCTGCGCCGAAGAGTGGAAGAACCACTAGAATTGCCCCCACCAGAGCACGAGGAGTGGAAGCAAAGAATGGTCAGACTAAAGGAGCTCCAAGATCTGTTCTCCTTACACCAGGAAAATGCGGTCGATCGTCAGAAAATAAACTACAATAAAAGGCGACGACACGCCGTGTTCAAAGTGGGAGAAAGAGTCATGCTCAAGGCTCAGGTAACATCCTCAGCCCGAAGGGGGGTAACGAGACGATTTGGGGGCAAAAGGCAGGGACCCTACGTCGTAGTCCGCGTCTCAGGACCGTCAGTATACGAGTTAGGGACACTTCGCATAAGGGGCAGGAGGGAAGTTTGTTTCTTTATTTTGATTATTCAGGTAGAATCGTCAGTTTTCTTTTTGGATTTTCGGATTTTTGTCTCCTTTTTTACATCTAACGTGATAATCTTTTTGGTTGGGTGCCTTCGGCCCATATCTTCTTTCCATATGTACCCCTGGATAGGACCAGTCAAATGAATAAATAGAATAGTACACAATAGCCTCCTTTTATTTACGAGTACCCAGAATTAAGTTAAGTAACTTTACAGTCGGACGGAAGCAAGGAGAGAAGATGCAGTACAGGTTGTAAAAGTAGGTCTAGGAGACCCGAAGCGAGAGCCATGCGCATCCGGGAAGACCTGGTAGAGAAACCACAGTAGACCAGCTACAATTTAGTTTTTTTCTTATCATGTGGTTTGTTTATTTCTCCAAGTAACATGTTTTTCGGGGTTGCCTTTAAAGGAGTCACACGGGAGTGTGGACTGAGAGGGGCTGACAGAGGGGAGACGAGGTCACCACGCGAGTAACTCAAGCCGGTAGGCTTCGGCTAGGCCCGGGGGAGTTGTAGCGAAGTTTTTCAGCAAAACTCGGAAAGTTGTGAAAACAGCCATAAATATCGTCGAGAAGTACACAGGAGAGATTGTTATGGACTTGGGATTGGATAAATGTGCCAAAATTCATCTGAAGAAAGGAAAGATTGTTGGCGTTCCCAAGGACCCTGAGCTTGTGGATTCTGCCTCTATCTCTCGCACTAAGAAATTCCTCTGGATACCTCTGTGGCGACACTAACCAGCGCGAGCATAAGGTCGATGGAACAAACTTTAGCTTTTCTCAAATCATCAGTGCTTAATTCAGGTACAGAAGGTTTCTTTTTCGCATGCCAGGGCTGTGCAATTTCCACCTTAGTATACCATGACCGCATTTTATGTCAAGAATTTCCCAGCGATAGGTGCAGAGCGTGTCATGCACACAATGCGGGAACAGCGTATATCTACAGACATAATGCGGCCCAAAAAGTGCTTTATTACCATCTTTTTCGTTCTTACAGTGTTGGCCGCGAGTCGGCCATGTTGAACTCTCTAAGGGATATAGAGTCGATTTTCCAAAACGAGATGTGCCAAATTTATTGTAACAATGATTTTCGGACGGCAGTCTCCGTTACACACTCGAGGCCTGACATTGTTCTCCAAGGCTTCGAGAAAAGAACTATATTCCTGATCGAATTCTTGGCTCCGGCCGACTACAACATCACTGCCAAGGATAAGGAAAAGAATGAGAGGTATCAAGACCTTGAAAGGGAGTTGCAACGACTGTACCCATAATATTCGATCGAAGTAATTTTCTTTGTGATCAGTGCTCCAGGAAGTGCGAAACTATCACTGATCCGTAACCTTAAAGCCATTCCCGCGTGCCAAAACTATGCCAAGACACATGCGAGATAGATGCAGAAAGCTGTCATCTTTGGGTCGCTCCGTGTTCTCAATAAAAATCAGGGTTTTGCCGGCCTTCCATCATAATTTCATCATGCCACCCAGCTCATGGTCGTGATACGTGGCCGTAGGTGTGATTTACCGCGGTTCTACTGGGAGCCGATATCATTGATAGATGGCAGTTGCTCCCAGTGGGATCCTGCATTGGTTGTTCAACCTTCGTTCTTAATTATATATATATATACATATATATATATATATAATTCATATTTAAATTCTAAGCGTAAGTTGCTCGTGAGAGAGAGTAAGTTAAAGGAAGAGGAGAATCAAAGGTGTCTCTAAGTCACATTATGAAAGTCAGCAATCCGGTCAGGTGCTCTAACCAATTGAGCTACAGAGAGATCAAAGAAAGATACTGTTTTTCTGATATACGCTAATTTTGGCAAGGTGTTACACAATCAATATTTAAAAATAGGAAAATTATTTTTCTGTATTAGAGGATTTAACTTTGGTCGATAAAGTAGATTTCCATTATTCACAGCATGTGTGATTGGATTTCTCAACGGATCGATAATTACAATCTCCGATGATAATACTCGGGCATAGGTATTAATTCGCTGACACTAGCGAACATTTTTATAGCATAATCGGCTCTCGACCGATCTCGGCTTGGCTGAAAAAAGCCGAATTCCATTTTTTTCTTTACCTCATGTTGGGTTTGTTCACCCTAATATCTTGGTTGGAATTTCGTGAGGTATGAATCGAGACACGTTACATCATTTTTTATAATTAACCACCAGTCACTAGGTGGTCCTGAGAGGGATTTTTCAATAAGATATTCTGTTTTTCAGGCTCGTGGGCGCACTACTTCCCAGTACTGCCTGAGTTGACGCACATACATCATTGGACTTTCTTCTCCGTTAAATTCAAGAAGGACGTACCTGATGTCAGTTTCGGTGACAGGTGACGAATCAATTACTCTTCGGTCGTGATCTTCCACCATTCGCTCAGCGGTCCTAGCATGGGCGGTCTCTAATCTGTTTAATTGTGCCTGCATGCGATTTTCTCTTTCTTCTAGGCTCTGCGTGACATTGGCAGTTGCCTCAAATGAGCGGCTCATGCTATTTTCGAGGGCGTTAAGTTTGTTTTGTATCATGCGGTCCTTTTCCCCCAGCTGAAAATGCCTGTACAGGAACCTCGGAGGATCCTGCACATGTTCCTGTATAGGGAACTGCACACGAACCTGTAAAGGTAATCTTGACGGTTCCTGTGCAGGAATTTGGCGAAGCAAACTGTATATGATCCTGCAAAGGAATCTGTATACAAGGTAACCTTTGAATGATCCTGTATAGGTTCCTTCGCAGAGTCAATTGAGGTGTGGGTTCATGTACAGGAACATGTTCAGGATCCTATACATGAACCTGCGTATTCTACAAAGATTGGTAGCTCTGAAAAAGTATCCAGAGGTGAAATTTTCATCTCCAACTGTCCCGTCTGCCGCGTATGGGCATCCGCGGCTAGAGACCTGACTCCAAGGAACAGTGTTGAACGATCTTTTCTTACATAAATTTGCCGCTCTTGCTTACCTTCTAGGACAGAAGGAGCAAAAGTGGATGACGTACACGTTGCAGTTGCGTTGGGATTGGTCGCTTCAAGGAACCATGATCGTAGCTTCCGGAGCCTAAAATGTCTCTCATAAATTACTGGACAAGTGTTCCTGTGACCACCTACACCAAGGAGGACTAGAAACTACACCATCGCGTGACGATCAGGGTATTTACCTCATTGGCGGAAGTACCATTCAACATCTTGGTAATGAAGAAACATATACATATCTTGGAATACCGCAAGCAGGAACCTAACATGTGCAAATGTTGAAAACAGACCTTGTAAAAAGGTATCGTCGAATTCTCAGAAAAATGTGGGCTTCCGAATTATCTGGAAAGAATAAGATCCGGGCGACTAATATGCTGGCCGTTCCTATGCTGCTCTAGACGTTTGGTGCAGTAAAATGGAACGTCAATGAGTTGAAGCAACTTGAACGAAACACACGCAAGATGATGACAATTCATCGAAGTCATCATCCTAGATCTTCTATACCTCGAATATACCTACCAGGAGATAAAGGGGGTAGAGGCTTGCTAAGCTTGGAGTGTCTTCATCGAAGAACGGTTCTGGCTATGGCCTGCTCAGTTCTAAATGGTGCAGATTCTCTTATGCGACTCGTACTTCAACATGCAGTCGTCAATGTTGCGGCCTTTCTATACGATGCCGCAGATAGGGCCGCAGAGGAACTTGGCCTCCCATTTGATTCTAGCGACACTACACATGGCCTAGAATCACTAACACCTTTGGTGCTCAAAAGTCGTGTACAGAAAGCAGAACATACGCTGCGACTAAGAGAACATGCTGACAAGCCCCTTCATGGTAAATTCTACGACATCATACGTAGAGAAGAACTCTCGATAGGTTTGTCCAACATGTTTCTCATCTACAATGCCCCTACCCCCTCTATGTCGTGGTAGAACTACCCTTTCAATCGCCGAATTACTGTGGTGCATTCGGTGTTTCCTCATTTCTACACGGATGATTCTGCCTAATCGTTTGAGGTCGGTGTTCGACCATTCGATGAGCCCAAAGGAGTACGTGAGGACAGGGATGGCCTAGGTGTTAATTGGCCTCATCTTGTTCGCCAAGTTAAGAGAACTCTTCAGAACCAATCCGAGTCTTGGAGTCCGAACTCCATGTGGATATCATTGGAAAATTGCTTCGTGACATCGATCACTTGCTGCAGTTTCTGGTCAGAACTAGCGTATAGCTTCAGGTCATCCATGTATAGAAGATGGGTCACTAGGTGGTCATCCTCTCTATCATGTAGTCGGAACCCATGAGACATGCTATTTAGTATTTTACTCAGTGGGTTCAACGCTAAACAGAACCATAATGCACTGAATTTGTCTCCTTGGAATATATTCGTCGTAATGCGTATTCACCTAGTTATCCTTGATTGCCCATGATCAAAATAGTTGATTCTTGTACCCCAAAGCATCATCGCACGACTAAGAAAGTCAATAATGGATGGGAAAATTTTGTATATTCCCAAGACTTGAAGCAAATAGTTATGTGGTACGCGAGGAAACACTTGCTTGTAGTTAATGTATGCCATGTGCAAGTTTCTTTGCTGTTTACGAGCTTGCGTCATGGCAACAGCGTCTATGATGACTAGATCTTCACTGCCTCGCGAGCTTTAACAACATCCTTTTTGTTCTTCTGTAAGGATGTCATTCTCGTCGCAGTGAGAACATACCTTATCTGCTATGATAGCTGTAAGAAATGTATATATTGTTGTTTGACAGGCTATCGGTCGAAAATCAGATGGATTTTGAGCTTCTGGTTTCTTAGGCAACATATACGTAGTACCCTGGAGCATAAAGCCAGGCATCAGATCGGGTTTTTCGATGATCTTCTGAAAACATCGTGCCAACGCAGGATGCACACTAGTCAGGTACTTGTACCAGAAGTTGTACTCCATACCCGGACCTGGAGCTTTCCACGTTGCTTGCCAATCTTTTTACTTTTCGCTCGAATATTTTAAATGGAAACCGCGCATTTTACAGAAGCGATGGTTCTATTCCTAGCGGATAGAATGCAAATGTATGCGCTCGTTACAGACTAGAATAGCTACCTCTACCTAGCGGTTGGTTAACTCTTCTATTCTTGGCATCGCGACTCTAGTTTTTCTATGATCGACAGTTTGACATCGATAAAAGAAGTAGATTATTTTGAGATAATTGCATCATCCATCCCTCCAACCATTGCAGCTGTCAGAGAAAGCCAAAATTTAATGGATGCTAAGCCTTTCAATTCAAAAAGTGACTCAAGTGGGGGCAATATAATACCTCAGAGAAGATTATTTTCTACGAAAAAGAAGCAGAAATGAACTAAGATTAAAGCGCGTCTTGAGAAATCAATAGACTTCAGTGATGCTATTAATATTCCTTTAAATCTTAATCTTAATCTTTTAAATCTTAATAATTTAAATCTTTTTTTTTTCAGGAACCTTAAAACTTGACTCGCTTTTTTAAATTACAAAAGGTATGCCCTCTTCAAACGTAAAAAACAAAATAAATTTATGCGTTTATTTTGGTTTGATTTCTATTTTCTAAAGCAAGTTTTATTATTATTTAAATCGAATAATTGTACAAAAATTATATTTAAGAATAATTGATTGATTGATGAATGAATAAATTATGTGAACAATTATGTCTTAAATAACTCATTAGTAAAATAACAAAACCTCTATTTTATTAGCTTAGTGTAATTATTGTGCAATTATTATGTTAAATATTGTATTATCATCAATATATATATAGGGACATTTCATGTCAACCGGATCACCTGCACTCCCAAAATTTGGGTTGATGGATTTTCATGTTTGGAGCGTCAAAATATTCGTATAGTGAAGTCCTTTCTAAAAAGTTCTGGCCTTTAGAAAAATCCAATATGGCGGATCGAAGATGGCGCCTACAAGGACGCATCTCACTTTAATTACGGAGAAAGTGTAATAAAATTATCGTAATTAGTAAAAATATATATTTCTAATTACGTGTAACATCTCGTTCAAAAATTCGCTATTTAATTTGATATTTTCTATGGAATCTGAATTTTTATGATTCTCGAAGTTCAAGAATTCTATTGAATTGATAGGGTTTTCTTCCTCAAATGTTGAGTTATTGTCCGAAATTATATTAATTCCTACGGTTTCATTGTTTCCTAGAACAGGGTTCCTTGGAAGCGCATCTGCATTAACATTTGATTTTCCTGCTTTACAGACGACGTCATAGTCATATTCAGCAAGCTTCAATCGCCAGCTTGAAAGTCGAGAAAAAGGATCTTTAGAATTTTTAATCCAAAAAAGAGGCTTATGGTCTGTAACGAGTGTGAATTTTCGTCCGTACAAATAAGGGCGGAAATATATTACCGAGTAGACGATCGCTAAAGCTTCTTTTTCACAAGTGTCGTATTTACGTTCAGTATCGGTCAGTGATCTTGAGACATACGCAATTGGTTGGTCTTGGCCTATTTCACCCTGCGAAAGTATTCGGCCTATGGCATAACCCGAAGCATCTGCAGTTACAATGAAGGGTTTTGAAAAATCAGGTCGAATTAAAAGTGGTTCTTGACATAATTTATCTTTTAAAATATCAAATGCTTGTTGCTGGTTTTCCGTCCAATTAAATGATATGTCTTTTTTAAGCAGCTGATTTATCGGGGCTGCTATCTTAGCAAAATTTTCTATGAATCCACGGTAATATCCTGCTAAACCTAAGAATTGTTTAATATACTTTTGGTTTTTAGGAGTTGGAAAATCTTTCACTGCCATGATTTTTTTTGGCTCAGGTCGAACTCCATCTTTATCTGTTATATGTCCTAAATATCCTACTTCGTGTCGTAGAAAGTCGCACTTGTCGGGTTGTGAATGAAGATTTGCATTTCGTAATCGGCTCATTAGTTCATTAAATTTTGATACATGTTCTTCTAATGAATTTGCATAAATCACAATGTCATCTAGATAAACAAAAAGTTCTGTTCCCTGAAGTCTCGTTAAAACTAAATCCATTAGTCGTTGAAAGGTTGCTGGTGCATTTTTTAAACCAAAGGGCATTCTGTCAAACTCATCCCATGTTCTTCTTCCCTTTTTTCTTTCCTCTTCCGCTATTTTCCTTAACTTATACTGCATCTTCCTTTCTACCCATGCCAAATCATCCTCTATTCTCTCCGAGCTTCCATATAACCCCCTCTTCTTTGTCATCACTTCCCTCTTACGTTGCCATTTCTTTCGTTTCACCAGAACCATTCTCCCCCCTCTTCGCTCTTCCCTTCGTACACTTCGCACTTCCTCTATCTCTGCCTTAGCTTTGATCCTTTTTAGTACTTCTTTCACTCCTTCCAGCAGCTCCTTCCCCTCTAATCTTAGACCCTTTATCACTATGTTTCTTTTTCTTTCTTCTCTCTCTTTCTTTTCTATTCTTTGTTTTATTTTTCTCAGCCTTTCCTTCTCCTTATTCCCACTTTCCCCACCTCCAAACTCCCGGTTTGAGCTTTCTATTTTTTTTATTCTACCTTCTAACTCCTCTACCTTTTTATTAGGCTCTTCCTTTTTTTCTAGTCTTTGCTCTAACATCTGCATCCTTTTCTCTAGCTTTTCCCTAACTTTTTCCCATTTCCTCATTTCTTTCCTAAGTTCGGCCATTTCCCGCCTAATTTCTTTCATAATTTCCTCTACCCTCTTCTCCTGCTTTTCTTCATACATCCCCATTACTTCTATCATCATTTCGCGCGTTTCCTTCAATCTTTTCTTTTCTATCGGATCTTTAGCCTCAGCTCTGTCTCTTTCTGTCCCCTTATTGTTCTCATCCTTCTCTACAAAACTATGTTTTACCGGTGACGATCTGAACATTTTTGGATTTGTTAAGCTTGACCCTATCTCTTCCTTGTCTTCACTGCTTCCCCTCTCTTCCTTTTGATGAATGCCTCAATCCATCCCTCGCACTTCGCCTTAAAACTGACAGGTGCTATTTATCTATCATCTCCTAAATGTACACATATTTTCAAGCTTTTCCGAGTCACAGCAATGAACCATACAAATTGACACCTTTGGCAGGTCGCCACCGCTCACCTCTTCCACTCAGACCTTTAAGGCACGCATTTTTACGTTCGTCATCGTAAGTCGAACCTGTCAGATAGGAAAAGATAGAACTATTCTATCTCTCTCAATGGGTCACTTTGCATCCCTAAAACGCTATCTTTTCTTATCCTCAATATCAATCATTTTCTATCTTTTTCTCTATCCTTCGTGACCAAGGACTTTTATCATTATCGATCCCTTAGTCTATCTATCTATTACGAATTTCGATCATTTTCAATCTCCTTCTCTATCCTTCGTGAACGAAGACTCTTATCTTTTTCTATCCCTTAGTCTATCTATATATTACGAATTTCAATCGTTTTCAATCTCTTTCTCTATCCTTTGTGACTGAAGACTCTTATCTTTTTCTATCCCTTAGTTTATCTATCTATTACGAATTCCAATCTTTTTCAATCCCTTTCTCTATCCTTCGTGAGTGAGGACTCTTATCTTTTTCAATCTCCTTTTCTATCCTTCGTGACCCAAGACTTTTATCTTTTTCCATCCCTTAGTCTATCTATCTATTACGAATTTCAAACTTTTTAAATCTTTTCCAATCTCTTTCTGTATCCCTCGTGACCGAGGACTCTTATCTTTTTCTATTTCTCAAAATTGGAGAGTTCATCAAAAAGTGAAAAAATTCATTTAAAAAATCAATTTGACGTTGGCCACGAGTCAGAAAGAAAAGGTGACGTCCATGCTTCTATGCCTACATACCTAAAATTAATTTCCATACCTCACAGTCGACAACTGTATCGAACTTGGAAGAAAACGTTTTGCCACTCCTCTACTTATAGTCTCGAAGCCTGATTTCACTTGTTGGCTACTTTTGCCCTCAGCCACCTAGCGTCACCCTGCTGGAATTAAAAAGATATAAATCCTATCTTTTTGAATAATTTTGAATCTTTACGATAGAAAGAGATAGAGAGAATGTATCCCATTCTATCACTTCGTCAATATAAATTCATGCCTATCTTTTTCAACACCGTCTTTTCATTCTAATCCTTACAGTTAAAAAGTAATTTGGGAACATCTAAATTCAAATCAATTCTACATAAAACAAGTTTGCTTCTCTTGAAAGAAAGAATACAACATACCAAAATTGTCTTGCACACTACTTAGTGAAAATCACACTAGCTTATTTTGTTTATAATAGAACCGATTTTTCAAACGCATCAGTTTACATTCATTGGTACCACATTCTCGACCACATTCAACTGTCGTACGAATACTAAAATGTTGTTACTTAAAAATTTGAAGAAACTACATTGTTATTTACAATTTTTTTTCTTGTAGATTCTTTTAAATATCACATGACTTATGAATGCTACCAAAAATACGTAAAAGTAAAACCAAAAACGCCAAGTGCTTCAACAGACAGCGAAAATATAGATTTTATAATAGAAGATGTAGATAGTCCAAAAGTAGCTATTTCTATAGAAAATTCAAGTAATGAACCAAAATGTGATAATCGTACTACTAGATCTAGAGGTGTTCTATGTCCTACTACTAAGGGCAACGTAGACGTTACTAAAATCAAATGTATTCTTTGTAGCTTATTCAAAATAGGAAATGAAGTAAACAAATGTTGCATAAAGTCTGTAACAAGGCCAAAGCATTCTTGCAAATGGCGAAAACTCTGGAAGATAATGTTTTTAACAAAATAGCATATTTACACACAGAAAATGCAATTATCAATTGAGGTATTTATTGTCACAAAAAATGTATGCGTAGTTATGAACATAATTATGAACAAACTCTGTCTAGTCTGAATAAAACGTCAGCTAATGCTCACGAATCAACTAAAAAGTCACAAGAATATAATCATAATATTGAAAACATGGAATATGAAAATTGTGATGCGATAATTGAGCTGGTTAACAATTGAGCTGGTTAACAAATGAAATTCGAAAGCAATCACATGTTCCAAAAGGATTGGATAATCGCTTTGTAAAAAATGCACTTATTGAATATTTCGGTGAAAAAATTCATTTCTCGTTCCCAAAACAAAAAAATAGGTCGGCAATGTTATTTTACACTGATATACCTTTATCAGAGCTTGTAAATTACATGAGGGTTTTTTCAACCACACAATTGCAAAAATGTGGTACAAAATTGCGAGAATCATTAAAGAGTGTTGATTTTGATTTAGATAACAAATATTGCGATGAAAATGACTTGATAGTTATGGTCCATTTATACCTCTGTCTGTCCGACCGGTGCAGGCAGAAAAGTCATAAGAGTAAAAGAGATAGAGAGTACTTTTTGTCAAACTTTCAGCTCTCGATCTCTTTTACTCTTATGGTCCTTCTGCCAGCACTGGTCGGAGGGACAGAGGTATAATTGCTCCAATAATCTAATATTTATAGTGATTTTATGTGAAATAACTTCTTCGGCTGTGTTTGATTATGAAACAGTATTATTTGAAGTTTATCTGACAACATTGTTTTAAGTTTATTTAACGAAGTTGGATTCCAGTTCTAAACTGAAAATTTGACGCATTTATGATGAGAGATTTTTTAAATTATCAGACTATTACACTTACTTGTAAAATAATTTGTGTTATCCAAAAACATTATAAAACGTTCACGTAACGATGTTTAATATAATTTTTAGGATCACAATTTTAATTCACTTTGCGCATTTTAATTAGGAAATTATTACGAAATTTCTATGTTTTGGACTTCTCTTTTTGTAGACGAGCGACACTTACAAAACAAAACGACGCGACGCGCGAGAAATTTGAGGTTCGAAAATTGTAAATCGTCTGCTATAAGCGGCTGCAGATTGCATGAAAGTTCAACGTTCCGAACTTTTCGATGCCTTCTGCGCCATGCTGTGCGAAAATCACAGCGATTGAAATGGAGACCTGTGACTGGTCGAGAACCTTCTGCGCCATGCGTTATGCGCTGTGCAAATATGTGTGCGCCCCGCTTACGCTTTGGAGCACCCATGGAGAATAGACATAAGGAGACTAAAGTCCTGTATATTGACTTCACAAAAAATCAGCATGTTTTTCGCGAAGACACGTGCCTGAACTTTCCGTGCGTGCCTAGTGATGTGCATTTTCCGTCATGCTCGCTTTTGCTCGGTCATGACCGAGCACAAGCAAGCAGGAATGGTCATTCTCTAACTTCCTATAAATGGAATGTATCTTGGTAGTAAGAATAGCTGCACTACACAGTTAAACCTGTTATTCTAATAATGTCCACATTTCAGTATCTGGAAAGATGTAGAAAATGGTATAAAATTCAGTGAAAACCATTGAATGAATCCCTTTCTTTCTTAATTAATTATTTAATTCCATTCAAAGTCCTCAAGATAATGTTAATATTGAATCTCTTGGCTGAGACTCCAGCACTTATTAGCAGCCTCGAGATTCTTACTCTTTTCATACCATTTGTTTTACTTCAGCTTCTACTTTTGGTCTTCTGCTGTCGTTCGTCCCAAAGGACTTTTGCGAAGTTTTAATAAAACTCCACTCTTGCTTGTCCTTGATTATTCACTATTTATCTCTGCTCTTTTTTATATTTTCTCTAAAAGCAAAAGAAAAAATCTGCAAAGTTGCGTGAACGACTTTGAAACAATGAATGGAAATAATTAGTGGAAATTAGTGAAAATATTAAGCTATTACAATATGAAAGACTGGTCTCTTGGCGATTTTTTTTTGCTTTTTAAATTCGTTTTCAATGGTTTGAAATTAATTATTGCACATTTTGTAGATAAAACTATTCTTAAGGACCTAATGTGTTCAGAAAACCTTTTATAACATTTATATTTACAATATTTTTTTAATCATGCAACATCCCTTCTCACAGCTATCCGCATGCCTCCGGAATATCTTAGACTTTAAATTAAAAAAATTCTAAGCCTTTTTTTTAAAGCAATCCTGATTTTTATTTTTGTTATGGTTTTTCGGTATATTTTCATTAAAATCACTGTGAATTTAATAATATAAATTCAATAGATTGGCATCCAAGAAAAAACTCTAACAGTTATCTGTGATGTAACACTGAAAACGCTTCAGAATCTTTTAAATTAGGTACAAAAAGTCAGTTTATTTTAATTTTCTCTATCTCATTGCATGCCTATAAATAGTCACAACTATATAACTTCCATATGAGATATGACTTTCAAAAGTTATTTTATTACTAAGAATTTATACTACTACTGTTAAATTTTGAGCAAGCTGGGTCATTTATTTTGTGTTTGATAGCCATTGAAAGGACAGAACCTCGTGAATGTTAACGAAAATGGAAAAAAGTGAATTTCGTGTGCTGATTAAGCATTATTTTTTGCGTAAAAAAGTACTGCTTTTCGCTCCATAATAAAAAGCACGAATTTTTAAATTCAGATGTTGCAGTGTAAAATATTTACGGACGTCAATAAAATAATGCAACAGAAGAGCAATGTCATATCGCCAGATTCCTTCCAAAAAATCATGAATAACATCCACTGCAGGATTGTTTGTAACATGAAAACCCGATATTTTATTGAACACACAGATTTCTTTTATACCAGAAACAGCTGAATCTTTAGAGGATAATTCATTATAGTTCAAAACATCACGAAGTATGCAGTCAATTTCCTTGAAAATCTTATTGATGTTATTATAGTCAATCAAACAAAACCGGCAGAATTTATTAACCCGAAAGCTCTCGTTAAATTCGAAAATAGAATGCAGTCCAAGATTATCGCCTATAATTATGAATAAATCAAAATATTGTCAATTTTTTCTTGAAACTCCGGTGGCAAGCACGGTATACTCAGATATACCGCTCCACATTTCGAAACACCTTTATGACTTCCCAGTGGATTATTACTCTCATAATCGTCAAAGTAGATTAAAAGTGGAAGTACTATTTTTTTGCCGAAACGAGAAATTTTTCTTTTCCAGAATGAAGTTTGAATTACTTTTATTATGACTTGGTTGCAAGAATTCAGAGAATTGACATATTTCATTGTTTTATTATGAACTTCAGGTATCTCAAAAAACTTTTTTAAAACACATCAAACTGGTATAAACTGTGCTACAACCGGAATATCATCACGACTAGTTTCAGTAGGCTTTGTTTTAAATTCAGTTCGCTGTCCAATTTTGTAATTCTCTGGAATAATAAAAGTATCGTAATAACTAAATTGTGAAAAGCGCTGCTTCTCCGTTTTCATATTTCGAAATGGTGTTGCAAATTTTTGTAAAATAGCTTCGATATCAGGTAAGTATTTGTCATTAAAACCGCATTTTTTCAACTGACTGCATACTTCGTTTTGAACTGAACTTAAGGGTATGTGACACTTAGAAAATGATCGATTTTAGCAGTGTTAGGTTCCCCCGGCTTTTTTCCTACAATAATAAAGATTTTGCCTTACTCATACGACATCGACAGATCCTCCACATTTCTGTGGAAGATGCCGTGCATCTTCTTCTCGAGGAGCTGTTCGCGGAGGTTTTATCCTGTACTTTCTTCATCCGGGCCTTCAGGAGTGAGTTCTCGAGATGGATTAGGTTTGATGCATTTTGCTCATCCCTGATATTGAAGTCAAGGCCGTGTGTTTCAGCAGCTTCCGCCGCTTCTCTGTGCAGAAAAGCCCCTTTGCCAACTTCTTCGTGTTTCCTGACGATTCTCAGAAGATGTTCGTGTCCATTTGTGACTATATGTGCTATACCCAGAATACTCCTGTTGTGAAGACCTTAAATATTTAGTATTCTGCGACCACCTTGAAGGCGTGAGATGTAAAGTCGCGGAACAGAAGATTTAAGGTGCATGCTTTTGTTCATGTGCATAAACTTTTGGGACCTGATATCGAGGAATTTGAGCTCGTCGTTCGTCCATGGAACCACTCCAAATTAATAGAGTACTACCGGGACGGCAAGAATGTTCATCGCAGATACTTTGTTCCACGCCGACAGTTCGGAAGACCAAATCCGTCATATGAGACGTTTGTATCTGTATCGGAGAGTATCCTATATAGATGTCACGTCCTGAATGTGGCTCTGTGGCTCGCCCAGGTATGTATAGGTCTCTTCAGCTTCAAGGTGTCTTATAGCGCTTCTGTCGACGAGCTCATTGTTTTCCGGGATGCCGTTATTATTTCCTTTCTTCGAATAAACCTTGGCGCATTTTTCCAATCTGAACTCCATTCCAATCTCTTGAGCGTACTCTTTGACAATGTCTACAGCTAGATGTAGTTTCTCTTGATTGTCAGGATAGATCTTCAAATCATCCATGTAAAATACCTGAGTGATCTTATACTTTCGATTTGCAGGTTAGCCGCAGAGGTACCCTTTGGAATGGCAAATTGCGAGAGATAGTGGCAATAATGTGAGGGAAAAGAGGAGAGGGCTCATGGTGTTGCCCTGAAACACACCTCTCTGAAAGGTGACACTGTTAGTGATCACACGATGTTTTCCAGATGAGATAGTAAATCTGGTATTTATTTTAAATATTGAGAGATATAGCACCGATAAAATCGATTAGCTTTGAAACACAAAGGATACTATTATATGTTTATATTTAATACTTAATAGTATTTTTCATATTTTGAATTTTCTCGCCCTAATGTTTGATACTTTGGAAACTTTGAAACGTTTCCAAAGTTTCATGAAACTTTTCATTCGGTCAAAGTTTCATGAAACTTTACAACCCTAGTGGAGGGAGATGCACACGCTTGAGTTTCCATGGCGCTGTTCGCGCGGCGTGCTGGTCTTTCTCTTTTTCGCTCTTTCTCTCTTACTCTTCAAAGTCTAAAGGATCTAATATCTAAAATCGTTGCCCACCGAATCGATGAACGTCGTACGCGAGAGCATGATCAAAAAATACATCGTCTAGTCACGCGCAACTAAAAAAAAGTTAATCAATAGGAATCAATTCTACCACAACCAGCCATATTAGATATACGATAGAAAGAAAGTTCTCGAAACGATTGTTTTAACTTCGATCGCACCTCGTTGTATATCGCACATGGTAGAAAAAGAGGTCCGTTCGTCTTAAGGAATCGGAGTCCCACCCCTGTTTTGGAAATTGTAAATAAAAGTGATAGTCGATACAAGTCGTACTCGGAATGTAACTATTATTTTATTTCATTACCAAACCCCTGTTTAATATTTCGAAAGGGTAATATTCCCAATGATGCACTTAAAATGCGTATTAAAAATGAACTCATTTGCATTTACTTATGTATTTTGCAAGCTAAGTGTATTTCAAAACTGACAACCTGCTTATAATGGCAGCTATTAATTCGTTTTCAAATGTATTTCTTTGAAAATGCTTCATCAACCGTTTTTTTATATATGCTTTTATCATTACATATAATTTTATTTTTATGTAAAGCACTATTTTTCTACTATTCCAACCACGAAGTACTACAAGGAGACCGCACGCCTTTTTATAATCTTAATCTGTTTCTGTTGAAGATTGAACTATTTTGTTAATAGTTGGTCGTTCTTGGATGAATTTTACTGCTTTTGATTTACAATTAAAACATTTTTGGTTTGAATGAACCTTTCTATTTTAATCCGCGGAGGTTGTCTTGGTTTGAGAGACAAGAATTACAGAAGATTATTGACGATTTCTTAGCTCGAGGTATAGTCAGACATAGCCGATCGTGTTATAGCAGCCCAATAGTTTTGACAAAGAAAAAGAAGGGAGATTTTTGACTATGCATAGATTACCGTGCTCTAAACAAAATTACTGTTAAGGATCATTTTCCGCTACACCGAATGGACGATATTATTGATCGCTTGGCAGGTAAAAAGTGGTTTACGAGTTTATATTTGAGAGATGGAGTTCACCACGTACGTGTTGCTGAAAATTCGGTAAAGTTTACCGCTCTTAGTACACCAGACGGCCAATATGAATATCTGCGCATGTCTTTCGGCCTTGTCAATGCTCCTTCTAATTTTCAAAGGTACCTGTATTTGATTTTTGTAAATTTAATTTGAAAAGGGAAAATATGTTTTTATTTAGACGATGTTCTTATTGCCAATTAAACCTTAGTTGAGAATTGGGCTATCTTAGACGAAGTCTTACATTTAATGGCTAAAAATGGGCTAGAGTTTAAGTGGGAAAAATGTAATTTTGGAGATTTTTGGAGATTTTTGGATATTGATTAGTGGGCAAGGAATTCGACCGAGCCGGGAGCACTTGCGTGCGCTTTTAGACTACCATGGGCCGCGTACTACTAAACAAGTAGAAAAGTTTTTGGGCCCTGTGAGCTACTTTAGACGTTTCGTGCCTAATTTTGCCGTCATTGCAAAGCCGTTGTATGACTTGCTAAAAAAGGATGTCACTTTTCATTTCGGAGCAGACGAACTAAGATCATTTAAAACTTTAGTACAACGAATGGTTAATGATCCGGGTTTGGCTATTTATTCGCCACAAGCCCTGGTGGACCGGCCGAGCGCAAGCATTACGCTACAGCGTGATGCTAAAGTTATGCTAAAGTAATATGACATTATAATTAATAAAAGAAACAAAATAAATATGTAAACTGTTGAAATTATAATAATACGTTAAAATTTACGTTAAATGGTCATGCCGTAATTGCAACAAGTTTCTTTCATTAATCACAAAACTCGCATATCACACTTCACACATCATAGCTTCAATATAAATAAACTAAGAAAAATAATTTAAAATAAATAATGGGCCTGCATTACGCAGTTTCCATTTTTTAAGCCTTTTGCTTAAATACGAAAATTTCTCGATGCTCGCTCCTGTGCTGCCACGTATTGCGCTACACGTCATTGTTCAAACTTTTCGCGCCGCAGTGAAATATCAAGTTCTGGTACAGCGGCGAGCATTGGAGGGGGAAACGTGTCTCAACTCTCCCTAGAGATTTTTATAGGAGGGCGGCTGTACGAAAAAGTCGCTTTTCTTGTGCTTATAATAATTAAGAAAGAAGTTTCTGTGTTTCTCTCTGAGACTATCCTTTCGCATCAAAAAGGAAGCCTAAAGGCGTGGTGACCAAAGAATAACATTTTCTGGTTTTTATTTCGAGCGGACTTCAATTGGAACTGCAAATCAGGTGGGCATTCACAGGTTCTCTGGCCGCATAGGCCAGAGTTACATCTTAGCATGGGGTCGTTTGACCGTTCAAAGCCTGTCGATGACGACATCAAAATAGACGATATAAATGAGGAGGTTTTTAACCAAATTCAACGAGAGCTTCTTCAAGAGATGCACTCCACACAGAGTAATCGGAATTGTGCAGATTTGGAACCTGGTACCGTGAGCTATAACCCCACATTAGTTGATACTGATTCTTCCACATCTGCCAAACTTAAAAACCAGTCTAAACTGGCGAAGGTCAAAAGACCGGCTGAAAACTTGCGAGAGCATGATAACTCTTATAACACCAGGCATACTGAACTGAATAAGTTTTCCTCTAACCATGTGAATTCTAAACCGAAAAATAGTTACTCGAAATATAATAAGGGCCCTCTTACTGTAGAAATAGACTCTATTAGTAATCCTCCTGTTCAGATCATTCGTTTGGGTAAAATCTTGCACAAAAACTTCAAAGACAAAGCTATTGAATATACAAAGAAGGGTCCAGGTAGAACCACAATTCTTTGCAAATCTGGTTCCAGAGCTAATAGAATTGTGGATAATTTAGAAACATGTGTCATGTCATGTGTCATGTCATGTGTCATGTCATGTGTCATGTCATGTGTCATTTCATGTGTCATGTCATGTTTCATGTCATGTGTCACATGAAACTAATTCAGATTTAGAGAATAAACCTGAATGAAAATTAATTCCTTGTTATAAATGTTTCAATAATATGCAAAATATTAGTTTTTATGTTGTTAACACAATCTAATGAAATAAGAAAACTGGTACTTGTTTTTATATCATCTATTTCATTTATTCATTAGATGATACTTATTTTGATATGGAGATATTTCAAAATTAAACTTATGTCCCATGCTCCGGATATTATATTATTTTTATAGCCCCCAAAAGATAATTAATTGGATGCTAAAATTGGTTGCGTATGCTTAAACAATGTAGATAATTAAATGATAATTATACTAAATTATACTTACTTCATGAAACAATCTCAATATTCATAGTTGACTCATAGATTAAATTAATCAATAATCAGCACGAATGGATGAATGAAACGAATAAAACACGACTGAACAGCACGAATCATTCAATTATGAACAAAAACAGGAAACATTAAGAATCAAGCACTATGAACTATCGAAGCGCATAGTTTTGCAATGGTAACCATGAATCCAGATCATTGCTGATTATGTGCAAATAAAATATTTACGTTATATGATTAGTTTTATTTTGAATTTAGTTAAGTCTTAGTATTTACTTGAGTCTACTTATTAAATTCATAGCAAATGCAAGTTGAAATTTCACGATTCAAACTCTAGACCATGGGTCTCCAAACGTAGATCCTGTATCTACTTGGAATCCCAGGCCAGTAGGTCGGATCTACTCTGCTCTGACCCAGAACTGTCAAAAGCCTATACCTGATTCGAGCCGCTTGGAACCCTTAAACTCGAGATCCTCATTTATATTCGAAACTTCACGGTCAAATTGAGAATTACGAAATGAAATAATATATTGTTAGTTTTTTTCACTTTCATATTATTAAATGAAATATTCAATGTAATTTTAATGTTTTATACTCACAATTTAAATTCACTAAAAATCTGTTTGTTGTAAAAATAGGCGAAGAGTTGTCTGGATTTCACTTTACCTCCTGGGGAGCAGGTTATCTTTACCCTACGTCCAGGATGACAAACATTTACAAATCATACTTTATTGCATTTATTCTTTGAAGAAGCTCGATGACGATCGGACAGATACTATGAGGGTTTTATGGTCCTATTATACTGTAAGGAGACTAACCCGCCATACTGTCTAGATTCGTGGTTTCCCCGGCATTGTCTCCAACAAATTCAAGATTTTCGATGAAATAAAAAATTTCAAGCAATTTTTAACTTCCTCTAGTATAGAGTTTAAACTATAACATTTACGGTAGTTTTTATTTAATGATTCAAATTTTTAAAAATTAACCAAGTTTTCTATTGGTTCAATTTTGTTGACAATTCGTCTAGAAGTAGTAGGGCTATGGGGATACGACACCAAATTCCGAAAGATGACGCCACCGTCGGCACGCCCTTGAACACCAACAGATGGCGCTTCCAATAAAGGGAAGGTACTGTTCCATGCTAAGTTACCACCAGTCGGTAAGTGGCCTCGGTCGGTAATGCAGTTTCCTAATGTGATAACAGATGGCGCCACCATCGGTATTATCATCAATCGATAATGCAGTTTCCTGATGTGCCCAACAGATGGTGCTACCGTCGAGAGTTACCGACAGTCGGTATATTATCAGTTGGATTCCTGCTAAGTTAGCACTATAATGTGCGGTTCCGTGCTAAGTGGCCATTGATCGGCAAAACAGTTTATTACAATCAGCCGGTAAAACAGGGAGGTCGGTAACTTTTTATATTATCATTTCACCATTGGTAGGTAAATGTAGGGAACAATGTTACCATCAGTCCGTAAAACAGGGAAGTCGGTAACTGTTTATATTATCATTTTATCATAGGTCGGTAAGGTAGGGAACAATGCTACCATCAGTCGGCGAAACAGGAAGGTCAGTCTCTTTTTATATTATCATTTTACCATCGGTCGGTAAGGTAGGGAACAATGTTACCATCAGTCGGTAAAACAGGGAGGTCTATACCGTTTTATATTATAATTTTTCTATATGTCCGTTTCTTTTTATATACATTTTATATTCTATTCTGAGGTTTTCATATGTTCTACGTAATTCCCATTCTAAGTTTTTTCTATGGTAGAGTTTAGTAAAGAGTTTTCTCATTTCTCTTGGGTAAGAGTAGATGTCTTGCGTTCTTTTTTGAAGGCAAAATTTAATTTTTTGTCTAATTTCCTCGGAAAATTTTTCGTCGATGTAAGCGTTTTTAAAATCTTCGAAAAAATCAGATAGAAGTCTCCAGGAATTTTTATTTATTTCGCACCAATCTTTTGCATCTTCGGTTAGTAGTGCTTCTAAATTTTCTAAAATGTCATGGTCGTTTATTTTGTAACCCCTTTTAAAACTTTTTAATTCTTCGAGAAAATGCGCGGGACTATTGTCTTTATTATTGCGAAATTTGATTGGCCAATTGCTCATAATTTGAAACGGCATTTGTATCATGCCGAAAGGAAAATAAGTTGCTTGGATTGTTTGGTTATTTATCTGATTATCGAGTTCGTAATCTGAGTCTGAGTTGATTACATGTATTCGTGAACGTCTGTTTGACCTGTTATTTGTTGTCCAGAGTCTACGTTTTCTGTTTTGGTTTGAGTTATTTTTGTCTTCTAAAGGTTCACTGTCATCAGAGTTTTGTAATTTTAAATTATTATTTCTCAATTTACTACGGTTTTCAATATTATTGTGTGAAGGTTGATTATACTTCTGTCAATTCTCTCTGAAATCAAATTGGACGGAATATCTGTTATGAGACTCATTTCTATTTTCCCCGACATTTGGTTCCATTATTTTCTTTCGATGTTCCAATGAGCTATTTGCCGGTGGATCTAGCCTAGTTTCTAAATTGTTTACCCTTTTCCCCCTTTCTTTGAAGAATCTTTCTTTTTGTTGATTCATGAATTCGTTAAACTCTACGCTTTCTAAAAGTTCTTCGGTTTCTAGGATAAAACGTGTGTTATTTTCAAGGAATGAATCGCATTGGAATGTTTCGTTGTTTATTTCTGGTCTTGTTTTGTTTTTGGGGTACGGTCCGTCTAGGTTTGGTAGATCTTCATGATCCCATGTTATCTACCTCAACCTGCAGGAACTTGGTTGCACCAACAAAATAGAGATGGGCATCGTAGAAAACCCCGGCAGTAATCCAATTCGTCGAGGACCGATTCCTTGCAGTAACTTAGAACGAGAAGAATTAACAGAAGTTATACAAGAATCGAAATCAAATGGGATCATGACCCCCACAAACTCACCGTACGCTAGTCCAGTGCTTTTAGTACGGAAGAAGACTGGAGAAAATAGACACGTTGTGTATTACAGAGCCTTAAATAAACAAACTCAACCAATAAACTTTCCTTTGTTCAACCTAGACGATCATCTAGTATTTTAATCAAACTGCAAATTGTTTATAGTTTTGGATTTGGCTCATGTATATTTGCAAGTTCCATTACCTAAAGATTAAAGACAGAAAACCGCCATCATCACACCTGATGACACTGACGAATGAACGAGAATGATTTTTGGTCTTACAAATGCACCATCCTATTTTTTCAAATTAAAGCAAATAGTTCTAGGTCCACTTCGAAACAAAGTCTGCTTATTTTATCTCAACGACATATTGATTCCCGGACAGGACTGGAAAGATCTACTAGAGGTACTGAGGCTGGTTAACGAAATGTGAATTTTTGAAACCTCACGTCAATTACTTAGGATTGAAGATCTCTGCGTATGGAATTGCTCCACGATCACAACAAATGAAAGCGATAGAAGAGTTTCTAACAACGATGGATGTACATGCAATTCTAAGATTTCCAGGAATAGTTGGATTCTTCAGACGATTTATACATCTATTTGCGAAAAGAGCACTACTGTACGAACTTCTAAAAAACGTCGCTTTTGAGTGGACAGAGCAAGAAGATGATGCCTTTCAAGACCTAAAATCAACAGTATGCATTTTACATTTTATAAGTTCCGGGGATATAGTTCAAAAGTTCCAGTGAAACGTTCCCAAGGTTCACCCAGGACGTTCTAAGCACTTTCCTAAAACGTTCCGCACCGGTTTTACAATCAAGTTTATGATATTCCAGCTTTCCTAAGGATTTTTATCACTGATAAACACTTTGGCAACTGCAAAGTTGGCACGTTTCGATCAAACCCTGAAGTATGAGTTCAATTTTTCGAAAATCCAAAATTTCCCCATGTTAATTATATGGGATTTTGAAGTGCCCAGTGGCACATGTTAATATTCGAATTTCGAAAAAAAATAAGGATTTTTTTTCTTCGGAAATAGAAACTTTTTTTGAGGGCAACTTCTAGGGTGAAAAAAAACTTTGCAATGCATTTTTGGACCACCCTAATGTACAATACGTACATAAAACGATTTTCGGAATAGATTTTTAACCTAACCGACGCGCGGCAATGCTCGGATTTAGTCAGCTGCATTCTTCTCCTCCACGCATTCGAGCGTGACTGCGCTTATAGTGGGAGTTTATGGCTTCTTGGAATTATACTCCCCTACATCCCCGAAAACGGCAATGCTCGGAGTTTGGACTGTATTTCGTAATTAATTTTTCATACAAACATGGATTATATATTACTCAAGCATTACGATTATTATAAAAATAAGTTCTTCATCAAAATCATCGAAATATTTTTTTAGAGGCTTATAATCACAAGGGGTAAGCCTTTTGAAAGTTTTTAAATGAAATTGATTCTAGTTCAATAGATTTAATACTTTTATATATTTTGAACTGATTACGTCTATAAATAAAGAAATAGATTAGATTTAGGAATAGGGATAAGAAATCAATATTTAAAAGAGAAATAATACAATTGTACAAAAAGTTCAAACTTAAATTATAGGCATAAATATAATTATTGGTGCAGTGCTGGAAACCTACACAGTTCAAGCAAAATTTAACGTTTCACTACTATTTCACGGAATATTATATTTGAACAATTTTAAGACATTAAACACAATTAAAAAAATCTGCCCGCTGCACGGGCACAATCTCATCGCGCGCTTCGTGCGCGCCTCGCTTCGCTCGCAAGTTTGGGCGCGCCACTGTTGGTTCTCGCGCTTCGCGCTCGATAATATATTTATATCGCGCTTCGCGCTCAAATCATCGACAACTGTAATTTGGTAATTGTGACTTCTCTTTTGTTAAAGCTCCTTTGGCTTTAACGAACACATTTGCACTTATTCAACCTGGACAAAGACAACTCCAAACAGAAGAGGCAAATGAATCGCGAATAGTAACTAAAAATCGCTTGATTGTCGAGGTACGAAATGGGCACCTAAGGTCTGTTTTTAAGTTTCTATCACAAACACTAAACCTGCAGCATGCAAAGAAACTCAATAGTTACTATCGTATAGCCAGAGCTATCTTAAACAGATATCGCCCTACTATTCATATGCAAGATGCGGACATCGAACTCGCTAGAGAAATGATTGCTTGGTTGAATATGCCTAATGTTGTGCAGGAGAGAGTAGAGGTAGATAACTTAATACGAAGGGAAGGTCAGTGGATATGATTAGATCAACAAAACCTTTTACACTTTCCTGAACTTAATTTAGACTACCTAAAAGGCCTGACTGCCGGAATTTACCAAATACGTCTTTCCTCCTCGTATATTCAAGACAAGTTAGTAAGAGATAATGATGGGCATTTTCAGCTTGATGAAAACATCCATGAGCCGGGATTCTTGAGAGTACGTCTAAATTCAAGATTCCGCCATGCAACTAAGCATCAACTTTTTATAGCATATCGATTTGATGTTGAAGACGATCATAATCATGTCGAAAATGATAATGATGTAATTCTTGTATACTATTGTACCTGTCAAAGCGGAGCTCGGACTCTAGGTATATGTGCACATGTTGCTATTGTGTTATGGTATCTGGAATATGCACGACATCAAGACAATATCAGATGTCCCGATAACTCATTACTAAATACCACATTGGATGCTGCAAATAGAGAAGTCGAAATAGTACATGAATAAGAAGCGAATGTTTGTGCGCATGCTGGTACACACACGCGCCTGCACATACAATATATGTCTTGGGGAGCTTCCATAAAGGATGTCACAGTTTTTTGGCGAATTTTCTACCCCCCCCCCCTCATTGTCACATTTTGTCAATGGGGTTCAATGTCCTCTGTCATAGACTGTCACAATTCGCCCCCCGCCCCCCGATCCCCTAAAAATGTGACATCCTTTATGGAAGCTCCCTTGGCTTAATTGGCTGCGCAACAGGCCCCCAAAACGAATGGCAGTTTTCTCGAGAAGAGTATACACACACACACACACACACACACACACACACGCACACATACACATATATATATAACCGTGCATAACTTAACCTCTAAATCAGCCATTAGTATCGTTATGACTATCATGAGTTTTTGACTCGACAAAAAGTCGTTAACCACAATTTTTAAGAAAATGTAGTTCAACAATTGCATAATCTCAAGGAAATTTTCCTACAAGTTTAGAAAACTTTTACTCAATTACTAAAAACAACATTTTAAATTAATAAACTAACTCGTTCATGAATAATTTCTGTTTCCGATGAGATTTTGAACGTTATACCGTAAATGTTACATTATCAAATTTTTTAAAAATTTTGTTTACAATTTTCACTTCATTTTGAACTTTTAACAAATTTACAAGATACGAAAAATGTCAAAGATAATAAAAAAACTCAGCGTAGTCTTCAGCGGTTTTTCTTTTCTTTCTTTATAATAGGTAAACAGCGACAATTTATATATATATATATATAATTAAAAAATAAAGGTTAGCAACCACCGCAGGGTCACACTGGGAGCAACTGCCATCTAAAAAATGACATCGGCCCCCAGTAGGACCGCGGCAACTCCCACTCGTGGCCACGTCTCACAACCGTGAGATGGGTGGTCACAGGACACGACGAAATCACAATGACAGGCCGGCGAAACCATCGTGTGTTTCAAGGACACGAAGCGACCCAAGGATGACAGCTTTTTGCATCCATCTCGAAAGTGCCGTGGCATATTTTCGGCACGCGGGTATGGCTTTAATTTTACGAACCAGTGATTGTTTCGCACCTCCGAAAGCACCTATCACAAGGACAATTACTCGTACCGAATATTTTGG
This sequence comes from Andricus grossulariae, assembly GCA_011634705.1. NCBI lineage: Eukaryota > Metazoa > Arthropoda > Insecta > Hymenoptera > Cynipidae > Andricus > Andricus grossulariae. Next base: position 217,756,032 of record JAABKJ010075445.1, read on the forward strand.
GTACAGTCGTTGCAGCTAGCTCCCTTTTAAGGTCTTGATACCTTTCCTACTTTTCTTGCATCTGGGCAGTGATGTTGTATTCGGAAGGAGCCGAGAATTCCATAAAGAATATAGTTCGTTTCTCGAAGTCTTGGAGAACAATGTCAGGCCTCGAGTGTGCAACGGAGACTGCTGTCCGAAAGTGGATATTCAAACAGACTATAAAATTATGATCTGCCTGACTATGAAGAAAAAATTGTGGATGGTACTTGAGACTATCTAGATTATCAAACTGACTATCTAAATTTCGACACTTCAAGTTTGACTATCCATTTTTCTCCGTGTAAGTGTTATCGGTAAGTAGAATAATTTGCCCTTTTTACATTCTCATCCAGAGAAGGTATTAGATTTGTGTAAAATTTGACCCCCCCCTATTTTTATCAAATGACCACGTTTTGAGAGCTTCTGAACCCAAAAAACAGGTTTTTCGCGAATGTGTCTGGCTGTTTATGTATGTGTGTATGTATGTATGTGTGTATATTTTTAGTCTGTTAGCACGATAACTTTCGAAAGAATTTACAGATTTTATTGGGCTTTAGTATGCTCTTCAAGTGTCCTAAAATGAAGGTCAAGTTCGTTAGTCAGCCATTTTGGATAACAATTCGAAAAGTGAGCGCATTTTTAAAATTTTTGAGACCAATTTCTTTCAAGATTCAAAAATTCTATGGACAAACGTCCATAGTACTACAAAATACAAACAATTTATCCTCACGACATTTTTTTTGATATAATGAAAATTTTCGGAGTCAGAGCATTTTCAAAATCCAAAAAAAGAAACGAAAATTAACGTTTTCAGCCAAACAACGCACGCTACGAAAAAAAGTCATTCCGAAAAAAATGTTTCTTTTTGCACAAACTACAAGATTATCATAACGACTTTTTGAATTTTCTTGAAAAATCGAAAATTCTCATTTTTATTACACAAAGAATAATGAAAAATCAATAATTTAATTTTATGGTCAAACTACACAAGATAGGACAAATGATGAATGAACAAAAATTGTGCACTCCAAAAAGATCTACAAATTTTTTCGTTGTCACTTTTTGATAGGATGTGTAGTTTCTGTTTTATTCGTAAAAAATGACATTAACAGTGAAAAAATGTGCCTGAGTAGTGGGCACATTCTCATCAAAACTTTGCTTATTTCATTTCTTTTTCATCTCGTGTGTGGTTTTTCAATATATTTGATTGTTTTTATGTTCTCTTTTTTGGATGAATTCAAGTGTTATTTCTGCCGAGGCTTTAATTATTTATCACAAATATGTATTAAACAAATGCCCCAAGTATTCGTGGAATTTGTTTAAATAAGTTTTCTTGAAAGCAAATCGATACTGATATTGAGACAAGTTTTTTATCTGAAAATTAAATTTATAATTGTTATAAATGATTCATTAACCCTTTTTTGGCACAGGGGGTCGTATGCGACCTCAGACGTTTAAAATTGCAATATTAGTGTATTTAAACATAAGGGCGGTTTATAATAACATATATCGATAATTTGGATGTTAAACTAACTTCCAGGTCATAGAGCGTAAGGCTTGGTCAGTTCATCTCTATACAGCAGTCGTTCAAAGTCGCCTGGGGTCGTTCACGACATTGATGTGCCAAATACGTTTGAAAATCAAAATTTGGCGTGATTTTTTTTTTTTTTTCATATATTTTGATTGTAAATTTAAAAATAAGGTTGGAACATCATATTTTGCAAAGTTATATTTTTTTAACCCATTCACGACCAAGAACTAAAATTGTTTAACTTTTGTTCAAGTTTCATACTAGTTTTGGGTATGCTCTTCAAGAATCCGTGGTGTCCATATTGGCCATATTGGGTCCGCCATTTTGAATTTCAAAAATTTGATGTCAAATTCATATTAAGCGACACAGAAAACCACCGAGTACAGAGTTGTGCGAAAATAGTAGCTTCCAAAATTTCATGTCCGCCATATTGGATTCGCCATTTTGCGAAGAGTATGGCTATTTGAGATCGATGAGACAAGTTTTTTCTTGCAGTTTAGCTATTCCGATCACCGTTGATCATAGTTAGGATCGAGTCCCAATTCTCTTTTGGCTCGAGAAAAAATTATGAAAAATATATCCCAATTTCTTGGTACTTGTCTCCAAATTTGGCGCCATATTGGATTTTCTACTGGACCAAGCTCCAGTCTGACCACGGATTCTTGAAGAGCATGAATAAGGCTTGAACATAAGTTAAAAAATTTCAGTTCTTGGTCGTCAATGGGTTAATATATATAACATATCTACCTTATATCGTATTGGAAAAATTTTAATAATCAAAATAATTCTATTAATTTCCGTAAAACTGCAATGAATTCAGAGAAATTAAAGGTGAACGAGAAGGATTCGCTGAAGTTCATAAAAATTCAAGGCGAATTAAAAAAAATCAAATGAATTAAAAACAATTTAAAAATATGTGAAATCTTCTACGAATTCAGTAACTTTGAAATGAGCTTAGAAACATTGAAGGCAACTCAAAAGAATTTCATGAAAGGCCTAAGAATTCAGTGTGAGGTTAAAAGACTTTAGAATCAATTAAATAAAAACTTTTAAAAATTAATAAAAAATGCATTGAATTAAGTAGAATGGAGTAAAATTGGAAGAATTCCAGTGAGTTTAACGAATTTGAGACAATTCCAAAGAATTTGAAAGAATTCAGGGTAAATTAAGAAGAAATCAGGGTGAATTCCAAAAAATAATTTCAAATCTTTGAAACCATATTAATTTCTTATCATAAAAGTGACTAATGACTTTGAAATGATTTTAGAAAAATTAAAAAGAATTTGATTCAATGCCTAAGAATTGAACGTGAGATTAAAAGACTTCAAGATGAATGAAACAAAAACTTTTTTAAAATACACTGAATTGAGTAGAATCAAGGCCAAATTTACTGCGGGGCCAGCGGGGCCATGGCCCCCACAAATTTGGGGCCCCCACAAATGTAACTAGTGTAGTCGGTAAATCAAAATCGATGCGACATGCACACACTTCTGCATCGACTCTTACTTCGATGACCTTTTTTTTTTCTAGAAGCCGGGAAGGAATTACAAAGGCCCCCTATAGTTCAGCCGGCCCTAGGGCCCCCACATCCCTGAATGCGCCCTGAGTAAAATCAAGTAAATTTAGAAGAATTCAAAATGATTAAAAAGAATTCAGGATAAATTAATAAGAATTCAGGGCGAATTCCAAATTAATTGCGAAAAATAATTTTAAATCTCTTCAAATCCTTGAAACCCCACTTACTTATTATCAAAAAAGTGACAACTGACTAGAAAACAATTCAAGTCAAATTCAAGAGAATTCAAATGAATTGGACACATCCTGGATTAAATCGATACAAGGTATTTAGAAGGTAAGGATCACGGGAAGAAATTGTCTGGTTCATTTTCGTTGACCTTAACATGACTGAGCATGATTCCTTCGCTACCCCACGCCATTCCGTCATTAATTCAAACCATTTTTTGGTCCTTCGAGCCGGATAGTGGGTTGGCGAGGGGAGCATGATCTTGAAGTAAGTTTTTTTTTTAAGTATCAAGGTTTTAGACGATTGTTTGACGTTTTGAAGAATGCATTGCTATTGATGTTTTTTGAAAGAATTTTAATAGTGAAGATATCTTACGTATATGGAATGACATTTTCTGTGAAAAAAGGAATGCCTTTTGAAAATCAAGTTTGAAATAGACTGAGATTGCAATAAATTATGCTGATAAAATATCGCATGAATTATAGGGAATACAAATTCACGTAGAGGCCTATTTTTCTCTCATTTTCGTCAGATTTTTTCATACTGTCAGAATCTTGTTAATTCTTAGTGCGAAAATGTATCTCATTACGTTAAATGTCATTATAATTACCTGACGTGCAATTTTGAACAATTTTGATGTGGGATTCTCGCGGGTTGCGTGCCTTTATGCACTTTAAAGTTCAGCATTGAAGCTTTTAGATTTAAGTATGCAATTTGAACCATTCGCAAAGTGTGAGTTGTTTACATTGACGTGTCCACCAGATTTGACATTTTGTGCTTTAACACTGTACATTTAAAATTTAATTTTGAAGATAATGACTATAAAAATCATAATATTTAATCGTTAAATTATTCGCATATTGTAAACTTAAAACTATACATGTTTGGATTATTATTTTCTGAATATTTAATTTTGTGGGTTCTTAAGGTTTTGAAATTTTTTGAAATTCATAGCAATATTTTAATCTTTTGAAAATCGATGATAAGACAGGAACGTTTTCGCAAGAAAAATTGAAACTAAAAAGAAGGAACATATTGAAAAGATACAAAGTTGACTGTTTGATTGTTCTCAACATTGCAAACGTCTCGAGACAGGCTCTCAGGCATGCCAACCATACTGCTGATGGATTGTTTGCATTCAACCATTCAACGGCAGCAACGAATTCCACTCTCCAACGAATCAGCGTCGGGCTACGACAGAATTAAATTCTACTTCAGCGCCAGGGACGTAACACATCGACATATAAAAATAGACTAGTGACTCCGTGGGGGAAACGCGAATGGCAATTAGAAAGAGAAGCGAGAGCGAGTTGTCGGCCACGTGTCTCTTTCTGGTCGAAGGTGAGTGGTCATCAAAGTTTTCGGTGACCAGGGTTGCGCTCGTAATATACCTTAGGTAATTTACGTCGTTTTTTACATGTAAATTACCTACGTCATTTACGTCCCTAGTTTTTTTTATATGTAATTTACGTTTTTAAGACGGCGACTGCACGTATATAGAAAATAAACATAACCTCATTCTTCAATGCACCGAAGACACTGACTGACTTGCTTGATAGCTTTTTAATTTATTAACAAATTTTTAGAGGTGGAAGACCCAGAAATTCCTTTTGGGAGGAGTTATATTTTATTTTCAAGAGGGAAACTGGCAAAAATTTTGCTTTTTGCCCGGGTGCAATCTTTTGATTTACTCATTTTTAAAATTGTATAAAAAATAATTAATTTAATCTCGCACTTGATGCATTCCGAAATAAGTGAGGTTATATTATTCTCTTTTCTCTCACCCGCCACCGCCCCCACCCATCAAGTCCGCCATTTTTTACGTTTATTACATTTGTTACGCGTAATACGTGAAAAACGTATTATACGTATAACAGTTCGAGTTACGTGTAACCGTGCGTGTACGTGTAACCTAGATGCGGCACCTCACTAGCGAACCTATAATAAGTTCCAAGAACTAAAAAAGTACTATTGGTTAAAACGAGACAGAGATATCTCCATCTCTTGTTAACTAATGTCATTTTTATAGTTCTTCGAACTTATTATAGGTTCGCTAGTGAGGTGCCGCATCTAGGTTTATAATATCTTTGCTTAGGACTGCACTAAACTGCACGCTCTCTCTTGCAAAGATATTATAAGCCTAGATGCGGCACGGGGTGTCAGAGTGGGGGGACTATATATATAGGACATCACATTTTCTAGCAGTACAGATTGGACCCGCCCCATACCTGGGTCAAGCTTGATAACCTTCAGCTGAAGTTCAAGGTCACCCTTGACCGACTACTAAAGTCAAATTCAGGGTCACCACTGAATTCCTTGTGAAATGTTACTCCAATAATGACCTTGAACTTTTTGAGAAATATTTTACCTGTAAATTATGTAGGTGTTTCGTTACTTTTTGGACACCCTGTATATATAACCACTTGGTTAAAATGTTAACTACTATCTTAACAATTCTTCTGTATGGTTTACAAGTAATTTATTTTGTTGAAAATTTGTTTTTTGGAATGTATCTTCTTTGATAGAAATTTCATTTTTTTAATTTAAACTTCAACTGTTGGGCTAAACATTAATCTGTTTCTGTTGAAGGTTAAACTATTTTGTTAATAGTTGGTCATTTTTGGATGCATTTTACTGCTTCTGGTTTACAATTGAAACAGTTTTGGATTAAATATTTCCAGTATTATATTTATTCCTGAGAATTCATATGCGTTTGTTGCAAATCGAACTATTTTGTTGAAAATTTTACTACACTGTTAAAGATTAACTTCTTTGGGTTGGAGATACATTTGTATCCTTTGCTGACAATTTTTTGTAACAAATTTTTGTCATTCACAATTACAGTATATTCTTGAAAATTCACCTTTGTAGGTTAAAAATTCATTGTAGGAAAATATATAGAGGGTGTTTTTTTTACTTGAGACATCGAAATATCTAAAAAAATACGCATCATATGAAAAAAAATATCCGTTATAAAAACTTTTTATTTTCGAGGGGTAAAAGCGACTTCGAACAAATCTACCCCACCCCACCTCCCAAGGAAGCGGTGAGCGGGGGGGGGGGGGAAGTTTGTACTTTCAAATAGGAACGCCAATTTTTGTATCACAGACTAAGATTCTCCTTTGTGAAATACGTAAGTTTTATTGGACATTTTTTTTCTATTCGTAACAGACCCCCTCCCCCCGCCTTAAACGGGGGGGGGGGGGGGGGGGAAGCCGTTTTTTCCCCCCAAAAAAAAAAAGTTTTTTTTACGGTTTTTTTTTCCCTTGGTACAGGGACCCTCTATCCGCAACCCGAGGACGCGTTCGGTGGGTTTGTCATAGGCCCTTCAGTTCTATTCAAAAGGAATAGAAACCGAAACAATTTGTTTATATTTTTTAAAAACTATATATATATATATGTATGTATATATATACATATATATATATATATTACAAAATGCCAAACGATCCAAATGAAACTCAATTTACCCACGATATCCATCGTACACTCAATAAGGCCATAATGACTTCCATGGCAGAGTGCTTCACCGTACAACAAGGGATCGTAAACATCCCTAGCTATGACGGTAAAAACATGCCCGTTAGAGATTTTATTCAAGACATTATAAACGGAGAATCATCAGTACCAGCCAACTGTGAATCACAGTATCTTAAAGCGGTTTTAGCTCAACTAAAAGGCGCAGCCAGAGATAGTATTAATGGTACAAGTTTCACGACAATAAAGGATTTAGTTAAACATTTGAAACAACGCACAGTGGGCTGAATTTTTGCTTAGAAGTGATCAGCGATAGTTGCACAAGAGCGTCTATGGATTCGATTTTGTAATTTTTGTCATTTTCCATTTTTTATATAAATAAACAATGAGCGAAAATGAGAAATTTTTTAATTATTATTTTTCATCTTCAAATAAATAACTTAAATTATCCCATTCTCGACGAAAATGAATGACGAAGTGTCCAAAGAATATAAATAATTTACAGTATATCGAATCTAATTGTTATAAACAAACTATATTACCAAAATGACAACATATTGGAAATTTTGCTTGAAAAGTGTATTTGAAAGTTGAAATTACTTGATTTTATCAACAAGATCACGTTTGATCATGAAAATTCGTTGTATGGTATGATTTGTTCATTTTATAAACAAATGATGTGGACAAATGCACAGTTTAGGCGTTTATTGACAAAAAGTAATCGCTTTTCTTTCTTAGTACCTTTAAACTATATGAGTGGTGATATTTAGTGATTGAGATTGGTCATTCGATATTATTTATTTATTTTATAAAAAAATTGTATAAACAAATGCATAGTTTGGACATTTAGCAATTGTCTTGCGCAAGTTGACTTTCCTTGATTTAATGTTTCTAAAGCTTTTATCTAAATTGAATCATCTGTTCCTTCTTGCAGAGTTAAGCTTGCATTTCGAGTGCTTGCCTAATGGTGCCCCCATTCCCGGTGTTCCTCGTAACGGACCTTCAATAGCTTCTGAATGGTCTTCTCCTGCCAGAAATTATTCCCTGGCTTCTCCGAACAGGTCATCTGCCCCTGCCGAATCTTCTCTTCGTGCCAGGACCAGGTCTCCTCCTGCCGTTCGTGTTTCATTCCGCCTAGGAGGACTTACAATTGAACAACTTAGATCAGTTCGGCTCATTCCCAACAATAATCCGAACCGGAGATTTGAAATTCGAAGATACACTTTCCCTCGCGATGCCCAAATTCAAGTGAAAGAAAGATATAATGCCTATGTTCCCATTCCAACTGGAAAAAAATCTGTATTATCAACGTCCACCGGTGACGCCTTTGCAATGTTGGAGAAAAATAATACGTTTCTTCGTGGAATATATGCAATGATGAATGGCGTTCGAAAGCGGGTAAAAATAAACTTGGACAGTGGCAAAGTTGAAGCGATGACACTAGAAGAGTCCGAGGAAGCTCCCTTAACAAAGGATAATCCAATCTCTAGGAATTTTCAAACAATATTATTGGGCGACTGTTTTCCGCAACATTAATTTAGATTTTTCTGCAATGTAAAGCTAACATATTAGGGTGTCCGCAAAACTTTATTTTTAAAATTGCCTATTTTTTTGTTGGCCTAACCATTGATGTTGAAAGACCAGCTTTTTAATCTTGTAACATTTTCCACATCGAAAGTTACATTTTCAAACGAAAGATATTTATTTTTGATTAAAGAATTGCATTTTTTACTCAATGAGACGAATATTTGAAAAAAAAGTAGAATCTTTAACCGAATAGTTTATTTTTTAGCGTACATGAATGAATTTTAAACAAAATCATCGAATTTTGTATTGAACTGACGAATTTTAAGTTAACATTAATTTCCGGACAACTTGAATTAAACTGATCAGAAAAAATTTTTTTGATCCATTCAAAAGATTTACAAAATTGGAAAAAAATTTGGAAGCTTTTGGAGGAATTTTTTTGCAGGATTTTACAAAAATTTTCAGAAAAATGGGAATCATTCTAAAAGATATTTAAGAGTCTACAAATTTTTGTTTAAATAATTTGAAAAGATTTCAAATAATTTATGTGGGATTTGAACATATTAATTATTCAGGTATCAATCATATTTAAATTTGTTTAGAAAAATAAAGTTCAGATGTCGCTAAATGTCGCTTACAGCGTAAAGCTAGAGAATAGAGTTGGAAGGGGGAGTCGAGTCAACATGGCGACAACGAGAAGATCTGTGACATATTGAGTCTCGGGTTTTCGATGATAATTACTGCTTAACTTTTGATAAATAAAATATTCATGGTGTATTTTAAATGTTGTGTCTTTTAATGAGTTCCCCGAAACTACATTTAAAAGAAAATTGATGCTTTTGATGATTTGGAAAATAAATGTTGACTTTTTTTTTGTTGAAAAATTACATAATTTTAAGAGATGCACGGCGTGCTTGAACGGGAGCAAAATAAAATTTTCATGAACGCCTCAAATCTTTGCAGGATCTTTGAGTAGAACATAAATAGGGATGTTTTGAACAAAAATGGAAATATTTCGTCAAGCTCTGTCAAAATAAAATTGGTTTAAAGGTTTTTTATACCTTTTTTTCACTAATTTCGTAGCTTAAGCGGCTTTCAAATATGTTTTCCAAAGTAACGATCAGCGAATCTCTACAATAATTTTTTGAGCCAAAGAACTTTATTTAAACAAACTTTTCCGGCTTATCCCTGGTCGCTATTTTATTTTTAGGCAGCCACATAATTTTTTTAAGGTCAAGAAATGGTCTGGTTTTACGCGATTTTTAAAAAATTCTTACAATTTTTTAAAACGAGCTAACGAAACCAGATAAGCGGGGAAATTTTGTTTGAATCAAGTGCTTTTAGCGAAAAAAACACGACCAGTGACTGTAAATTTATTTCTAATTCAAATTTAATTGATACAGTCGCTATACGAAAATGTCGTTTTTACCTGCCTTCTTTTCGGACTCAATAAGGACTTTCAAAAGAGCTATTTTAAATGTAACTTCAACTAAAGGTAGGTCAATCAGGTCAATTTCAGTAAAATATTAGGTCAATACATATACAATAAAGAGCTTTTGCGAATAACCTTGTCGTGAAGCCGATAGAAATGTAAATATAAGGTGAATACGACTAATTTCTAGGTCAATTTCAATCAATTGATTAAAGTTTAAGGCGAATGATCCGAATTCCAGTTTCGGCACACAACTTCGGTTTCGAATCCACCAGTTAACTGGTTAAGGTAGGTCTATTTCAGTAAATTGACCTAAGTTTAAGGCGAATTTCAGATAAAGTGAAGATAAAAATCATGTTTTATCAAATTAATTGTCATCCAGTGGATTCTTAGTAGGGAATTATGCCCCACGAGGTTTAGTTGAAAAAAGCTTCTCGATTTTACGAATTTAGCCCTTGATCGCTTTTTCGGTGACTTACACTAATTGGCTTCCGGACTCTCGGTTCCCCTTGCAGTTTCAAGAACGAGCGCTTATCCACCTTAAGACTGTTTTGCGCAACCGCATTAATGTCGACGATTCGTTCCAGACTTTATCATGATATTTTTCACGCACCCCGACTTTATACCCTTCTCAGGAATTTGACGTCGCTCTAGAATTTATGACGAGGCCCTTTCGAATCTCTATAATGACACCACAGGTCGAAGGTCTCAGTTTGCTTGATTAAGGCGCCTTTGATACCCAGGACGGGGAACAAGAGAACTGATAGCGAGGAATTACGAGGGGACGTACAGGGTACAATCTCTGATGTCATCTCATGGGAAATTAGGCGCATCTAATTATAGTTTGTCGAGCAGTGTCCGGTAAAAAAACAACAAAAGTCATTACTTAATTCTCGCACCCGCACCATGTCACATTCACATTGGGAACAATTCCTGATTCGAATCTCTGATTCAAATCCTTCCTGCACCTGATTGGAAATTCAGGGTGTCGGATGACCTTGAAACACTTGAAAACCCGGAAAACGTCTTGAATTTTAATTATTTCTATATTCTTTGTTGAATTTTTTAGTATAACTCTCGTTATTTCAATTTATTTTGAATTGCTATTTTTGAAAATTGTATATCAATGCAAATAACGAACATTCACATAAGAGATTATGATTCATATTATTGAAAACCTATGAAAGAGTTCTTATTACTATAACGTACCGACCGTTTAAGCTGCCAAACTAATGTTATTCGTTTGTTCAATTTTATGGGAAGGTTATTACCATTTTATTGATTCAAAATGTTTCCTTTTTCAGCTGCTCTGGTACCGTTGAATCTCAATGATAAAAAGTGGTTTCTTTTGAATAACTGACGCACTGACTCTATTCATGATTCTAATGTTTTCAAATTAAAAGAAAAAGGAACGGAAAGAGAAAGTAAAATTCCAAAGGATTAAAGAAAAACCCCATGCGACTTCATATTCGACTCACCCTAACTTATAGCTACTGCCACACTTCATTCGCCTAGTGGAAGAAAAGAGTGAGCAACGATTAGATTTTTTCAATTCGGGGAAGGATGTAACTTGTCAGGTTAACACCTTTTCCTCGATCCTTTACGATGGAAAATGATCTCTGCTGGTTCCGAATTCAAATAGATAAATGTCTGTGCGCTGTTATATGACTTTAATTTGCGATCTGCAATCCGCCAACTAAAGGTCCAAAAGTGTCATACGACCGTCCATAAATCTGTCCGTGTGAGTCAATTAAATTTGTGAAATTAGGTCTGATGCTGCATCATCAGGTGCCGTCCCGGTTCATCTAAATTTCGAAGAAACGCATGTCCGTTGGTGCAGTTTGAAGGGCTGTGTCCGTTGATACCTAATTAAAAATTAGTTGTTGGGTCGGACTACCGTTTGAAAAGGATGGTTTCAAAATTTGATAATTAATGGAGTCACGGACTAACTTAGTTCCGCGTCGAGTGACGACGGGCATGAGAAACCGTATTTTTCTCAGATTCTGTAGTATTTCTTTTGGGTGCAAGAAGAAGTAAAGAACTGTAATGAGAATTTCGAGTCTGACTGACTCGAAGGTACGAATGCGTGGGCGAGGCAGGGCATTTTACCTAACATACTGCTAATTTCAATTGGATGTTCATATTCCATATCATCTCATCGCATCTGGGTACAACTTTATTAGTACATAAACATCCCCTAGTCCTTTTTCTTTACTTTCCCAACCCTATGAGTTTGTAAGGTAGAGGTAGAGTAAGTGTCACGTGCCGTCAATAAACATACTTTCCCTAAAAAGACAAACTTATGAAAATCTGATTAAAATTACTAGATATTTGCAGTCACGGCGCACTTCTAGTGCATCATGGAGCGATCGAAGAGGTTGTAGATATATAAGAATAATGTTACAACTTTTCCAATGTGCAGAAATACACAAATTTTATTAATTTTGTTCATATTTATAAAGTAAAAATCATTCACCCAGGTTGTTACTTCTTGAAGAACTGCAGAGAGGTTTGAATGTGCGTTAACAGTTGAAAGACGTTTGGTAAGTTTAGCAAAACAATTATTCGATGGACCATCATTACTCTTTTCTTTTGAATAGATAAAATTATCTTCGATCATTCTTGTATAAGAAACTATATCTTCGGGCAATTGGAGTTAATCAATCCATCTTCTTTTTCCAGCTTTAGCAGCAGCCAAATATCTCACATAATTAACATTCAAGGTTTTTTTTGTGAATTTCATCCCTTTAGGTTAAAGGAGTATGCTCTCATCGATTCCGAAGTGTCAGAAAAAAAATATGCTCGTTTAAAATAATTTCACAATGAAGCATGGACAAATGTCGATAAATCTGATTGTGAAAAGCTGTTTCAAAAGGTTAAGCTATATGATTCCACGACGGACCCCTATCTTCAAGTGATTTTACCCAGTGTAGTAGTTCGTGAATATTGTAGCTTATACCACTTCTGTGTAATACTCTTCAGTGTAAAGCAAACACTTCATCATAAATTATTTGTTGAAGGCGTGAAATTTATCACACGCAACCAAACGGTTAGATAGTCAAATCAATGTTAAGGATCAGAAGGCTCTTATAGCCGCGAAGGTTCTTGACACAATGAAACTCTCACATTTTTGATAACATAAGTACATTTAATAAAATGCATATACAAATCACTTCATAATTATCTCGGATGATTTTTCTATCAAAAATTTTATTGGCACAAAACATAATGAATTATTACATTCTCATCAAAATGAGAAGGTATTGGTTTTATGTGAAAAATTACTTCCGTGGATATCATGAAATGCCGACGTTTTGAAGCCCCCTGAGTCAAAGAAAATAGTTTTTACGTCGGTGTCTATTTGTCTGTCGTTGTCGTCGTCGTCGTCTGTGTATCGGATAAGGTACAGAAAAAAATTAATTTAGCGAAAATTGTTGCCTCAAGAAGGAGCTATGAATAATTTTTGATAGGATGGGTACTTTCTGTCTTATTCGTGAAAAACCACATTAAAAATTAAAACATAAATTTTGGGACAAAAGTTGCTCCTTCAAAAAAGATTAAAAACTCATAAAAATTTGTCAACAATAATTTCTTGATAGGACGCGTAGTTTTGTTTCAATCGTAAAAGATAACATGCTATGTAAGAAAATTAAATTTTGTTGAAAAGCGGCATAAGGTACGAAAAAAAATTAATCGATAAAAGTTGTTAACCCAAAAAGAATCTAAAAGTTTGTTATTAGTCATTTTTGGATAGGACAAGACGACTTTCTTTTAATCGTAAATTATAAGATTAAATATAAAAAAATTAAATTTTGGGAAAAACGACACGAGAGACGAAAAAATGACCAAAAAAGTTGTTCTACCAAGAAATATCTTCAAATAGTTCATGAACTTTTGTTATAAACATACGGTAAAAATAAAAAAATGAACCAATGCATGTTATGAATGCATGTTATGAATTGTAATAAGATAAATTTGTTGAAATGATACATTTTTCAGGGTAGCCGAGAATAAAATTTAATGCAAAGTAAGAAAAAAATGGAATTTTTGTCCAATTATCATTTGTCTTTTGTTGCATAGTTTGACCGTGGAATTAAATGCTTGATTTTTCATTATTTTTTGTGCGTCGTAAAAAACTGTTTTTGGAGTTTAGGGGGTCTCCAAACGTGTACATTTGACAAAAAATGGGGGGGGGGGCTCAAATTTTACACAAATCTAATACCTTCTCTAGATGAGAATGTAAAAATACAAATTTTCAAGTACCATGATTTCCATTAGCAGGCAAGTAACTGAAAAGCATATCCCCTAAGAGCCACGATTTTAGGGATGAGGCACTTGACACTAGGAGATTGCCAAGCATTTCAGAACGACGTATGTGTCACCATACCTTGGTAACACATAGGTATTGATGAGACCTCTACTAAACTTGATAGAATCTAGCCAAACTTAACAGTATCCTGCAGAATCCAAGAGACTTCTAGAAAACTGAAGATAATTCTACAAAACACAAGAGGGTTCTACTGAATTTGAGAGAAGTGTCAAGAATGTAAAGATAATTCTACAGATTTTAAAAGCATTTTGCGGAATTGAAGATAGTTCTACACTTTCTACAAGAATTCTGCGAAACTCAAAAACTTCTCCTCAATTCAAAAGAATTCTATTCAAAAGAATTTCACTGAATTTGAGAAAATTCTAGTGAATTAAAAATAATTCTACTGAATTCCAAGCATTTCTACTGAATTCAAGAAAATTTCACTGAACGAAAGAGAATTATACAGATTTTAAGAGACAATGGAAATACATGATTCAGGAGAATTCTACAGATTTCAAAAAAATTCAGCTCTTTTGAGTGCAGAAAAATTCTGCTGATCTTAATCAAATTCTATTGAATTGAAGACACTTTTGCTAATTTTAAGAGAATTCTAGATAATTCAGGAGAATTTCTACGATTTTGAGAAAATTCTGCTGTATTTAGGAGAATTATTTAAAATTGAGGACACCTCTACTCAATTTAAGAGAATCTCGCCAAACTTGAAAGAATTCTACATAATCGACAAGACTTCTACATAATTTAAAATAATTCTCCTTGAACATACATGATCTTAGAACATTTCGATTTTATAGTTCATCACTCTTCTAGTATTTATTTTCGCTTTTTCTACTTATTAACTTAGTTAACGACAATTTATAATAATTACAAAGAAGTGAATTCGTCATCGTTGAAAATTATTCATTAGTTTTTGTAATTATTGATCAAACAAGTGCTCTAATACTCATACCTCACAATAACTGATTTATCTTACTATTTCGTAAAGTTTTATTTTTTTCCTTTGAAAAAGTAAAGATATCCCTAGATTCATCTCGGAAATATCTCCAGGTGTTTTTTCATTTTTTCAAAAGTAATTTTTTCACCAATTATATTGTTTATAATTTTCAGAAAATCATGTAACAATTATGGAAAACATTTAAAAGTTACTTACTGAAACATAACGTACCCTAAAGTATCATAAATGAAGAAAAAGAATTACTATTGAGAAAAAGTGAGTTGGGGGGGGGCTAAATATCCCAAATTTGGTAACGTAGTTGATAGATGATTTCTTATGAAAGAAAAATTATTAGTTTTTATGAAAAAATAAAAAACTTACCAGAAATAAGTATCTTTACAATAGTTTTTGTCATCGAATTTTTGAATACTGTCCCTTTTTAACAATTTAAAAAAAGTTTGAATTTCAATCAACAATAGCTTTTTTTGTTGGAAAACATGCTTTCCAAGTTTATTGTTACCAAATTTTAAAATGAGGAAACAGTTTTCATATCTTCTTCGACAAAATAAGACATTAATTACTTCCTGGTAATTAGCATGTATTCATGTGATTTAACGCAGTTTATTATTGGAAACAAGGAAGTGATGCCTTAAAATTAATAAATTTACAATCTATTATTATGCGTAATGTGAGGAAAAACCGCGTGCGATACAATCATTATTTACGGCCTTCTCTAAATAAAAGTATCAAGTAGATATCTAAAGAGATCTAAAATCAGAAACGATCTACTTTGGGTATTGGGGAATTTTTAATCTCTTCAGAAAATGCTGGTGTTATACAATAGAAACATTGAAGAGGTTCTTGAGAATTTCAAAGTTTATATCTAGGCCCTAGGGCGGGGTAGTCATAAATTCGCCTACAGTACATGCGACCAGTACGTAAGGGCGGACGATCGTCTTTTCCTCTACGGCAACCTGTGTACCCTTCCCCTTTCAGGTGATTCCACACCTAGACTCTAAGACACGTTCCGGGGAAAAATGAGTTTTCGGCGTGAAGTTTTTGTCGCGCGACAATCGACTGTATCTCGCGTCGCAGAGTGTGGCAAGTACAAAGACGCGACCACTCGAAAACTTAACATTCAAAAAATCTATTTCGCGATATTCTATTCGCTTGTTAAATTCTGTTCGATTATAATCCAAGTATGTTTAAAATGTTTTTATTTTTAGATAATAATTGCGAGTTTTGCTGATACCTAATACCTTTGGAATTTATGTCCATTTAAACATCAGTTTGAAAAAGAAAAGAATTATTAATATTCATAATTATAATTATAATACTAAAAACAATAATACAAAAATCAATTACTTTGATCACGGACAACCAAGGATAACTAGATCAATACGCATTACGACGGGCATACTTCAAGGAGACTCCTTCAGTGGATGATGGTTCTGTTTAGCGTTAAACTCACTGAGAAAAACACTAAGTAGCATGTCTCATGGGCTCTGAATACATGAGAACGAGTATGATCATCAAGTGACCCATCTTTTATACATGCATGACCTGAAACTATACTTAATTCGGATCAGATACTGCAGCAAGTGATCGATGTCACAAAGCAGTTTCCACCACAGTAGTCAGGCGATTGAAAGGGCAGTTCTACAACGACATAGAGAGTTCTGTAAAGCGGATCTTGACTACACGCCCTTGAATTTTTCTTCAGAGGTGGCCCTGAATATCAGGGTAGAAATCATAGAGGAATTAGAAACGCAATTTAGATCAACATGAAGAGATAGTGGATAGTGAGGCGTTCAATATTTCGCCGAGAAAGGGCGTCCTGTATCCAGAAATGGAAGGATTCGTCATTGCGATTACGGATAGGGTTGTCAGTACCAGAAATGATCGCAAACACGTGCTACGTCAAGACGTTGTTGACCGGTGCCGATTATGTGGAGATATCAATGAATTTATCGAGCTCATTATTGATGGTCGTCACGTAAGGGCTCAAAGAGAATATACGTACAGACATAATGATGTGGCGGACATTATACATCAACAACTTGCCCCAAAACCTAGGACTCCTAACAGAATGGATGCCTTTGTATAGATATATTCCAATACCCGTTTTACAAAACAAACATTACATCTTATATTGGGATGTTACTATCCAGAAGGATCATTACATCCGAGCCAAAAAAGTGAGCGCATTTTGAAAATTTTTGAGGCCATTTTTTTCACAATTTGAAAATTATATGTGCGCCTGTTCATAGCACTCGCAAAATTCAAATAATTTATTCATATGACATTTTTTGATAGATTTGATATTTTCAGACTTACAGCATTTTCAAAATCGAGAAGAGTGAACGAAAATTAACATTTTCAGCCAAACAACGCAAGACACGGAAAAAAGTCAGGGCGAAAAAAGTGTTTCTTCTTGCACACCCTACAGGATTATCATGAAGACTTTTTGAATTTCCTTGAAAAATCGAAAATTTTCATTTTTATTGCACAAAAAAAATGAAAAATAAAAAATTTCATTTCACCGTCAAACTATGCAAGATACGGCAATTGATGATCAAACAAAAACTGTGCACTCTAAGCAGATCTACAAATTTGTTTTTGATCACTTTTTGATAGGATGTGTAGTTTCTGTTTTATTCGTAAAAATAACATTACTAGTGAAAAAATCGGCCCGAATAGTGGGCACATTCTCATCAGAACTTTAATTATTTAATTTTTTTACATTCTCATCTCAATGAGAAGGTATTGGTTTTATGTGAAAAATGATTTCGCGGGTTCAAGCAAATGTCGGCGTTTTGAGGCCCCCTGAGTCAGGAAAAACGGTTTTCACAGAGGTGTCTATCTGTCTGTCCGTCCATCTGTCTGTCTGTCTGTCTGTAGTCTGTAGTATCGTGTAGACTTGATAACTTTCTAAAGATTGATTAGATTAGATTGTGCTTCAGCACACTTTTTAAAGGCCTGAATAGAAAAAGCTAGTTCGTGAACCAGCTATTTTGGATCAAAATTCAAAAAGTGAGCACATTTTGAAAATGTTTGAAAACCCTTTTTTTTAATTTGAAAATTATATGTACAATTATCAGTAGCACTCCAAAAGAAAAACAATTTATTCCAGAGAAATTTTTTGATAAAATGAAAATTATCAGAGTTATAGCATTTTAAAAATCCCAAAAAACAAACGAAAATTAATATTTTAAGCCGAAAAACGCATGATATGAAAAAAAGTTGAGAGAAGAAATTACCGCCCAAAATTAGCCCATAATTAGCCCGAAATTCTGACATAAAAGAAATATTGATATTCCGGTGTGGAGGTGCCAGCTGATCGGACCTTCCAACGAGACAGAATAAAATTCGTTATAATATTCAGCAATTATAAGCTATTTTTTTCTTCTAAATTTGTAATTTTCAGGCGATAAAAAGCCGAGAATTCTGAATAATAGCAAACTTAATATTCTTATTGGAATTATAAAATCTTCTGCATTGTCAGTTGGTGAACCTGTAAGAATCAGTCGAAAACGAGCCTTCTTGGAGGCAAAACCGTCGCGTTGAGGTTTGTGATTTCCGATCAAAAATGAAGTTTTCTTTCATTTTTATTCAAATTAAATTCGATTTTATTATTAAAATCATTAGTGATCAAAATTGTACGAAAAGTTCAGAAAATTAATGAGAATTTTAAGTAAATTTCGACATTCGGATTTTGATGTTAAACTTCCACTTTGTTATTTGCTGCGAAATTACCAAATTTGCTTCATGTTCTTTTTTATTAAAAATGTAGACAGATTTCCAGTTGTATGCAAAAAATTCGAGACTAGTGATTTTTTTCCAGTGAGTATTTTTTCCCTTGGCGACTTTACGAAACTTTCGACTGGTTTCGCCAGACGCAAAACTAATAAGATTTTGTGAATCAATGAGTGAATGAATGAATCAATCAAATCAACAATAAACAATTGAGTTATCTGACTTGGTAAGTGAAAGTTTAATAGATTTTTTTTTAATTTAGACAAAATTGCCCACTTTAGATTTTAGGTTAGAATACGAAATGTTGTTAACATTCTGTTACCTAAAATAATAAAAAGCAAGGGCAATATTTTTTATGAATGATGAAAATTATTGATGTTTTAACTTTAGAATTATTATATATATACATATATATATATATAATAAATATAATATAATTTCTAATTAAAATCTAATTTTTAAAAAATATAATAATAATATATATAAAGCCCCCATTCGGTTTCGGTTTCTATTCCTTTTGAATAGAACTGAAGGGCCTATGACAAAGCCACCGAACGCGTCCTACTACCAGGTACAACATCGGAGATTGGATTAATTCTAATAGGAGATTAGTTGGGTTAGAGGAGCAACTTACTTTCTTAACTAGATTTAAGAATAATTATTTTGTACCAGCACACATTAGGCATTGTTTCAATAATTGTAATGTTCAAAATATAATAAAAAATATTCACTTTTTAACCGAATATTCAAAATGTTTAAAGTACAGACTTCTTCTAATCATAATAGACGGTTCATTGAATTTATTGTTTGAGTCAAAAGATTTCAGTTTGAACAGTTTAGATTTAAAGATATTCTGGTTTTCGACCGGATTGTCTTTACTGAAAAATTGTATTTTAATGACTACGAAATAATGGACATTACATCAATTTTATTATTCAGGGCCCTGGAAATCGAGTGTAAATCGCAAAAGTAGGATTCAGGTCAAACGGTGAAGCCATTTGGTCTGATTTTTCGTAAACATACTCTAAAGAGTATAGAGACTCTCGGTACAGGTCGATTTTTTTCGAAAAAATTCCATTTTTCATGAAAAAATTTAAAGAAATAAATTGTTGTCGACAGCATCGTTGTAGTAATGTGTTCTACTATTTAGCGAAGCAGGGAGCAGGTAAGTAAATTATTTTTCTCGGGTTTTTCTTTGCGCGCTCAAAACGAGAAAGGGAAAAACTACTGATGCATTCAGGAGCGAACACACCGTATACGAAAAGTAGGGGCCCCTAACCAAATGAGTGGGTAAATTTCCAAAAGGCTGGGTGGGTGTAGGTGGTTGAGGGTGGATAATATCATCAAATGCAGACGGTGTTATAAAACTGTAAACAATATAATGTCTTATAATCGATTCGCTTCCGAATTCATGCATGCAATATTCACGCGGACTAAGTGTAACTGTACGATTTTCGGCAACTTACTCCGAAAGTAGTACCTTTTTACATCAAATGACAACATACAAGCTCTCTGTATAAAACGGCAGATTATACAAACATGCAAGACATCAATTACACAGGCCGACAAAATTTGACAAAAGTCAAAAGCCAGAAAGCAGACCAAACATTTCCGAAGGATTTTGATAATCTTGTTGTTCATACCATATGAAAAAAGTAATTATAAGCCACATTATTTTACACTGGAAATATCCACCCTGTTCATAAAGCGTACGTGTCGACCCGATGTTGCCTTACTTGAAGTACAGGTTCTCTCCCGGTGGATGAAGGAGAAGTTGCAAATTAATTTTTCCACCAAAAGTTTAACGAGGCCGAAATTGAGTGGGCTAAACGGGGAAAAAATATCCCGGATATAAAGTACGGGCTGTGGCGTAACAACCGGGTGTAGGCCATCAGAAAAAATGTTTAGGAGGCCCCCCCTTATAAAATTGAAAAGCAAACAGCGTATAAATGTTTCTGAAACAACTTGTCAAAATAAAATATTGCATACAGTTCTTCTTCTGATGAATTATAAATTATATAGTATTTGTTTCCAGATATTTGTTATTATAGTCAAAATAGATTTAATAATCGACTTTAATGCATTCTATTACGCAAATAGGATTTTATGATTTTCAATTTGCTGAACGTCCTTTCGTAATTGGTTACTGTAACAAGCAGAGCTAAGTGAATTCTTAAGGCATTTATTGCCTCTGAAAAATCACTTTCTATAAAGCTTTATTTATCTAGTAAAGTGCGGAAAGATTTTAAAAGAAGATTGCGTTGATGACTTGCGAGGGAAATTCTTTTGTTAACTCCTTATGATATGGAATCTGTAACTTATCTGCTATCTTGGCAGTTTCTGCCTCAGATTGTTTTGTGGAATTTCTTGGCCGACTGTGGAATGATGACTTGAAAAAATTTTAAATTATTTCATGTCAGTTTTTTTCCCTCATGTCACTTACCCCTATTCTCGCCAGATGGAACTGTAATTCCTAGTGATAAAACCGCACAAAATATTAGGAGACTTACACAAAATGTATTCAAAATTTTTTTATGAAAATATACTCACAGAAAAGACGATATCAAGTGATGATGTATGAGTACGAAACTCGATGTTTATAGGGAAGTTTTGTTTGCGGTATTGAAGATTCAAGGACTCTCAAACATATTTCAAAATACATTTTTTATCTGAAGCACTTGTTCGTCCCTTTTAAATTTTATGTTCAAGGTCAAGGTTAGTTTTAGGGTTACAGGTACGTTTAGGGATTGTGTTGGCATTGATGTTAGTATTAGGGATAGGTTTAGGGTTAGGGATAGGGTTTTAGGGAGTTGGAATTTTATAATAAAGGTTAGGGTTGGTGTTATGGTTAACGGTACGTTTAGGGTTAGTGCTTATGTTGATGTTGGTATTTGTGATAGGGTTACGTTTAGGGTTGGGGTTTGGAATGGGGTTGAAGGAGTTTTGAATTTTATGATTATGGCGTTAGGTTCAGGTTTAGGGATAGGGTTGTAGGCAGTTTGAATTTTATAATTAAGGTCAGGGTTGGTGTTACAGTTAACGGTACGTTTAGGGTTAGTGTTTATGTTGGTTTTGGTGTTTGTGATAGGGTTAGGTTTAGGGTTGGAGTTTGGAATCGGGTTGAAGGAGTTTTTAATTTTATGATTAAGGCCAGACTTAATGTTAGGGTTAGTAATACATTTTGGATCAGTGTTTGTGTTAGTGTTACTGTTGGTGACGGTATTAGTGTTTGTGATAGTATTGATATTGGTGCTGGTGATGGTATTAGTGTAAGTGTTCCTGTTGGCGTTAGGTTTAGATTTAGGGATGAGGTTTTAGGGAGTTTGAATTTTATAATTAAGGTCAGGGTTGGTGTTACGGTTAACGGCACGTTTAGGGTTAGTGTTTATGTTGGTGTTGGTATTTGTGATAGAGTTATGTTAATGGTGAGGTTTAGGGTTTGGAATGGGGTTGAAGGAGTTTTGAATTTTATGATTAAGGTCAGAGTTAATGTTAGGGTTAGTGGTACGTTCGGATCAGTGTTTGTGTTAGTGTTACTGTTTGTGATGGTATTAGTATTTGTGATAGTATTGGTGTTGGTGATGGTATTTGTGTTGGTAAGAGTTAGGGTTACGGGTACGTTAGGGAACAGTGTGTTAGTGTTAGTGTCTATGTTTGTGATTGTCTTGGTGTTCGGGTTAGGTTTATGATAGTGTTGGTGTTCGGGTTGGGTTTATGAATAAGGTCAGACTAATGGTTAGGGATATGGTTTTACCATGTTTTGCCGTCTACATCATATCCCAGCGCCACGACCGGCGGCGAGTAGCGGTACTGAACCGATCAACGAGTCTAGAGGAGTCAGCCCTGCAATGACACATAATTGAGCTCCACTAGCAGTGTCGAAGGCAGTACGTAACAGCGTCGACCAACCCTGCACCACGGCGTGGGTGGATGACCCCACGCTGCTTTGATGCAGTAAACGGCCATGTTCGAGTCAGAGCGTGAGAACCAATGGGCAGCACGCAGCAGAAGATCGAAGGCATCTATTGGCCGAGATCGATAGGCCAGCCATCTTTACTCCAATCGACCAATCGACAGGCGCGGTGCAAAGAGCCGAGGAGGAAGGAAGCTGAGAAGAACGCGGGACCTGTCACTTATGTTTCTCGACTCGGCGGTGGTACAGCATGCGTAACCTTACCGGACACAAAGGCAGGACATAAGAGCAAGAATTACAAAGAAGGCACGATGGAGCCTAGCATGGAAACTTACACCAAGTGGGTGCAACGTGAGTGGCCTCTTCATTAGTTCCTCAGTTTTGTTTCTCGGTCTCCACGCAGTGTGACTTCCGCGACCGCGTGTGCAACAGTAAAGTGTATATAATGTCGACCGAGATTTCCGTGACACCCGGGAGTGAGGCACGCCCGACTCAAAGTCCGACAATGGATAGTTGAGGCGGGCGTCCCTCAAGGAAACCGCGGTGTAGGCATGCGTTGTACACGTCAGGGGACGTGGCGCAAGCGCGGACGTCTCGGCCGGCCATTTTGCAGTAGCGGGTCTCTCTGGCGTTCCGGCGGCCATTTCTGGCACTCTCTATATCAGTATAATTATCTTTTCTTATGATTATTGCCTTTCAATTGAATAAATGCTGGTCTTATTTTTTGTGAACTTTTACAGCCGTGAGTATTTTCCCAGTACCACTTCGATAATAATACTCTCTCTCCTCATTCCATCGATCCCATCCCTCTTCTCGTGCACGACAGAAAGCTAGTCGATTAGCCTAGTGGTTGCGACGAGACCGGAACCGACGGGGCTTGAATAGGTTAACCTATCTGGCGCGACAGACACCGACAAAATTTTATGATTTTCGGAATCTGTGAGTGCCAAAACGTAAAGATCCGTTAAAAACCAGAGATGGCAAATTTGGACGATTACATTACACTCTCATGAATGAGAATGTAAAAATACACGCGTGTTAAGTCCGCAATTTATGATGCTAGTTGAAAAACATAGGAAAAATAAAAAACTACTACACTTTTTATTGAAAAAAAATTAGTTCAATTAATAGGAATTTTTATAATAAATTCCTAGCAGATTTTCAGTTAATAAAAAATAAATCGACTATTTTTCAAATTAAAACAATAATTTCAATGAATATTTAATAATTACTTGATTTCTTTTTTGTTTCAGGTAAGTTCCGGCTGTGATTAGGTATTTCATAGAAGATAAAAGGAAATAATTATAATGCACTCGATAAAGTTATTGGAGTCTAACACGCTCTGAAAAGAATATTTTTATCGTGAGTAAAGTAAGTTAAAAGGAATTATAAGTGTGTAAATAATTTTTATTTGTTAGCTTTTGAGCAATAACATGTTTGTTTCACAATATTTCCTTCTTATAATTTCAATGAAATTGATTAGGCTACAGAATGGCGTTGTATGCATATGCACAAGTTAATTTATAATACTGTAAATTCATATATTGTTAATTATTTTTCATCTTAGGCCTCGGATTGTCAAAAATGTTGTCAGATTTTCGCCTCCTTCGACTTTTTGAGGCAAATATTTTTCAAATTAAAACTAGCAATGTTTAATCCCAGTGCGATTACTGTTTTTCATGGTTATTTGTGTTGGTAGTTCAACAGAGTTTGTAAATGATTGACGTTTTCCATTACATTCTGGATATTTTTTATCCAGTTTTTAGCATCTTCATAACTGAATGCATCTGCCAATGTAGGCCAAGAAAATTCAACTGAAGGAGACACGTTTAATCACATACAAAATAGATTTTAGAATTTAGAGCCGAAATGGCGTTCCCAGAAAATGCAAATAAAAAATCAAATCAAGATCATAATATGCAGCCGCATTAGCGTAGCCAGTTAATTTTAGATTGTGTTTTTTAGAAATATAATTGATGACATTAAACTTAATCAAATTTTGTATTAACACTTTTTAAAATATTTTCTTTACAGGTTTTATTAGTTTTTCATACCTTTAGTTATTACCTATAAATGATCCCCTTTTCTCCCTTTTTTCATTGTGTTATTCTTATCTCTACTGGACCGAAAAGTGAGGTTTTTGGGAAGTTCATTTTTAAATTGTGAATCAGTTTGTTGCTTATTCTGCAAAAATTATTCATGATAGAATGGATTTCTTTCCAATCTTAATTTATAAAAGATTTCAGGAGATTTTAAGGGATTTTAAAATAACTGAAGGAATTTTAAGAGATTGTTAATATTTAAAAAGATATCACAGGATTTCGAAGGATTTTGAAGAGTGTAAGAACACAGTAAAGTATTTTTACGGAATTTGAAGTATTTCAAGAGTATTTAATTGGATTTAAGAGATTTGAAGGGATTTCATAAGGTTTCAAAAGATTTATAAAGATTTTAAAGAATTCTATCGGATTTATATGAATTAATTTTAGAGTAAAGAAGATTTTAAAAAGAATTTAGGGGTCTCGAAAGATTTGAAAGATTTTCAGTGATTTGAAAGGGTTTTCAAAGCTTTTTAGGAATTCAATGAAATTTTAGTGCATTTTAAAAGATTTCAAGGGATTAAAATTTGTTTAGGTTATTTCAAACGATTCTGAAGGATCACGAGAGATTTCACAGATTTGAAATTATTTTAAAAGATTTCAGGAGATTTTACGGAATTTTGAAATAATTGAAGGAATTTTAAGTGATTTTCAAATATTTAATAGGAAGTCACAGGATTTCAAAGGATTTTAAAGAGTTTAAAAATACACCAAAGTATTTTCAAGAAATTCAAAGGATTTCAGAAGATTATAATAGGATTGCGACGATTTAAAGAAGTGTTAAGGAATTCATAAGATTTCAAAAGATTTGTGAAGATTTTTGGAGGATTTTGACGGATTTCATGAGATTTTAGTGAATTTTAAGAGATTTTAAGGGATTACGAAAGTTTCGGGGTATTTCAAATGATTCTAAGGGATTAGGAGAGATTTTGACTTTGAAGAGGGTTCTCAAAGCACCTACGGCCTTGACGATTACATTCTCATTGCGATACTCGCGCTTCGCGCTAAAGAGCTCGGTTATACAGACGATTGATTTTGAAAAATAAAACCATGTAAATAAAATGAAACCGAACATATTGTTTCCAAATTTGAAAATGCTCTTACTTTTTGAATTTTGATCAAATCAAAAAATGTTATGATGATAGTTTCGAAATATATTTCATAGCTAGTAAAAATGTCAATTGAAATTTTTGAATCTAACGGAAAATTTTTTTTGTTGCTATTTTTTGGAAATTTTCAATATGTTGAAAAGTATATAACTTTTTGAATGCTCATCGAAATAAAAAATTTCATGAGGATAATTTCCAAGACTCTCTCCCATCTAAAAAAAACTTGGACACAAATTTCTGAAACTTGAAAAAAAAATTTTTTTTCAAATTTTGAAAATGCTCTAAAATTTTGAATTTCGGTTGAAAATATCTGATTAACGAACTTTACCTTTATTTTAGGACCCTTAAAATTATATTAAAAATGAAATTAATAACTAAATAAAAAATTAAATAAAAAATGAAATTAAAAATAAAATTGATAATTAAATTGAAAATTAGATTTGAAATTTAATTGAACACTACATTGAAAATTAAATAACAAATTAATTAAAAAATTATTTCAAAAATTAAATAAAAAATTTAAATTTAAATTAGATTTATAATTAAATTAAAAATTAAATTTTATATTACATTTGAAATTAAATTTTTTAATTCTACATTTGAAATTGAATCAAAAATTACATATAAAATTAAATTAATAATTATATTTCAACTAAGTTTAAAATTAAATTTAAAATTAAATGTAAAATTACATTAAACATTGAATTAATAACTAAATTTAAAATTGAATTTGATATTAAATTTACATTCAATAGTAAATTGAAACAGAATAAATTTACGGCTTGGGAAAAAGCACACAACTTTATTCCATATTAGAGAAATTTCCAATCTTACAATCCATCCATCCCCAGAAATATACTTCTATGGCGCGTTTATAGGGGACTGACCTGGTGTTCGAATCCCAGCGGAGTGAAAGGAGAAGATCTTTTTTCTGAATAAAATTTAATAAAAAATGTTTATCCTACATCTTGTCTGAAATGACGTTAAAATATTTTCTGTATAGGAGAATATAACTTTGGTCGCTATTGTAGATTTCCATTTTATGTGTGGAATAAAAATGTGAATAAAAAAGTGTGAATACAAATTTCTGGTTCAAATTTACGACCACAGATTTTCAGGACTGTTTTATGTTTTTTTTTCACTTTAGAATATTTTATAAATATTATTTTGAAAAGTAAGACGAGCATTATTTTAAATAGTATATTATTTTCCAGACCTGAGTACGTCGGATTCAAAATTGTCGACCTGATTGAAAAAAATAAAAAAGAAACAATATGGGTAATTGAAGACAACGAAATACCTTATGCTGTTGAGTTACCGCATTATTCAAATTTAAAAGTCGCAAGTTTCGATTAATCTCGATTGTCAAATGACTCTGCAATTTATATGTATCAAGTAAATTGAATAAAATGTGGAAAACGCTTACTCTAGTGTAATAAATACTTTAAATATCGGAATAAAATTTCAATATTGTGAAGACCGGCAATTAGCCAGGGTGTATAGCGTTTCTACAAAAAAAAAATGTCAGGACTTTTCCAGGTTTCCCACGAAAAAAAAATACATTTTTCAAGGTACCTCTTTTAGAGTGAAAAAATACTTTTCACGAAACACTAGAAATTGACGGTCTAGTGGAACTAAAAAAAAGTGTCATATGCGAAACTTCTTATGCACCCCCAAAATCAGATTTTATTGCAAAAAAAAAAACAGTTTTTTCTGGTGATTGTTTATTGTATCACGGTGAAAAATCACGACGCTACAATTGAAAATATTTCAAAGTTTTATATTCTACCAACTTTAACAACAATTTAATGACATTTTTTAAATCCAATAATATTTTGTTGTTGATATAATCAAAGTGAGTTCAATTCTGCGTGTAATGAACTTTTTTTGATTAGAATTGATTAGAATTGATTAAAATTTGACTGACTTATTCAATTTTAAGCTAAGAAATAGAGAGGAGAGACAAGAAGAAGAGAAGAAGAGAATAAGAGACTGGAGATAGGAACCCGAGAAGAATAATGTACGTGACAGGGAGTAGAGTAAGGGTATAAAACGGGATGAAGGAGAGGTATTAGTTTGAGAGGTATGGAATCAGTAGGGAAATAGAAATAAAAACAGAAGCCAGAGACGGTAAGGGGTGAAAAAAAAATGAAAGGGATAGAGTGTGAAGAAGCAACATAGGACTTGAGTATGGAGAGGATGGACAATGTTGTTATTGTCATCGGGTTGTCAACTGTGAATTATAGATCATCAAGGGAGGGAAGATGGTAGTGAGGATAACTGGATTATTGTTCAACTTTGTAAGTGAAGAGTAATATGAGGGAGAAAGAGGGTTTCCGTTTCTGTTTGTGCTTGAATAGTATAAGGTAATATATATTTATTGGATCATGAAGACCCGAAAACCCATGAAAGGGAGATGTATAATAAAGTACAGAAGAACTTACACTAGAGTGTGGTCAAGTCTCAACTGCGCGTAACATCCTAAAGATGGCCCTGAACTAGTCAAACATCTACTCTCGTTACAGAAACGGATGCCTTATCTTCTTTTGAACTTACCTTTAAATTCCTCAGATTCCTTGCCCAGGCTGGCCTAATAGGATCTGTTAGGGGCACATTCTCTCTAGATGATCTCAGTTTCAGTTTCGTGAAGGAGAATCTTAACCAAGTCTGAAACCAAGGAATGGAAGAGAACCTATTCCATCTGTTAGCTTCGTATCAACGGTATATCCCTCAGACACTAATCTGTTGTAGATCGCATTGCTACATTTGATGAATGAAGCGGAACTGTGCCTTGTCACTAGTTATCTTTCCGGGATACTAAAAGTCAGATCCTTCATCATGTATCCCCAGAGTCAAGTTATTTCATTGATTTAAAGTAAATTCAATTTATTTTCATTCAAATTACATATGTTTTCCATATTTACATTGTTTTCTTAGTAGATCTAGTCATTGCCTGATGGGTTTTGCGGAATATTTTGCAACCAATCTGGTAGCATAGGTTGTTGGGCTATTTTCCACAATTCGAATCTTAAAATATTCAATTTTTAACGTTTTGATATTGTATTATTTTCGACATTTTAATTCGAGATAATTCAATTTTGAGATTCTTCAATTTTAAAAAATGTTTCATTTTTAGAACTTCGACTTAGAAATCACACAATATTATTCAACTCCTTTTTGTGATTAAATTGTCCACGTTTTCAGTTATAAATGATTAATTATTGTTTAAAAAATTTTTGAAACATAATATTGAAAAATTGGTTTAATAATGATATTTAAATTGTTTATATGATTCAAAGTCAAGAGATTTCTTGCAAAAAAGTTTGTTGATGCTTATCGAGTATATATTTTTTCGAAACCGGAAGAAATCAGGGAATATTTACCGGGAGACAATAATTTAAAAATAGTGGCCACCCTGCGAGTCGTTTCTAGTAGAAAATTAATCTTCTTTGTTGAAATTTTCTCTTTTTTTTTGTTAAAAGTGCAACTGTTTGGTTAATAATGGACATTTTTGCTGAAAATTCATATTTTCGAGTAGAAAATTCAACCGTTTTTGAGAAAATTCGACCTTTGGCTTGAAAATTCATTAATTTGATTGGACTTTTTCTTCTTTCTTGAAAAACAAGTTTATGTAAATTGATGAAATTTCAAACCAAGAGACGGATTTTATGTAAACCCGTTAAATTTTCCACCAGAAAATATAAATTTGCAACAAAATAGTTAACTTTTATTATTTTTAACCAAATAGTTTAATTTTGAACCAAAAAGATGAATTTTTTACCAAGAAGATTAATATTCTACCCCAATAGACGAATTTTCGAGAATGAAAAAAAAATAATTCTCAGCAAAATAGTTTTAAAAAAGTTTTTGAACTAATATGATGAATGAATAAAAAAAAATCATTTTTAAGAAATTAATTCCACTTTGAAGTAAGTAGTTGAATTTTCAACCAAAAAAAGATGAATTCTCATCAAAAAAATCTACCAAAAAAGGACAGAATTCCAAAAAAGATTAATTTTCAACCAAGCATTTGGACTTTTATCCCAAAAAGATGAAATTTCTACTAAACCAGAAACTGTTTTAAAAAATGCAGAACATGAAGATCAGAAACTAAGTATCAGAAAATCAGTTACTGAATTAATCTCAAACAATATTCGAATTAATAACTTCAAGAACCATGACAAATCTTTTAAACTGGTTGAAAATTTTCATAATGTTAATAAAAATTTAGTTTTTGTGCATGCAGACTAAGGTAATATAACGGTAGCAGCTAACAGAGATAATTATAATGAAACTGTAGAAAACATGCTTAACAATGATATTTTGTACAAAAATATTAAAACTAGTCTTGTTCCAACAGTACAACTAAAATGTAACGATATAGCTATTAGATGGGAGAGAAAGAGGTTATTTAATTAACAAATTGCATATAAATTAAAAACGCACAATAGTACTATAGCCAAAGCTTATGTTCTACCAAAGAATGCATTGAAGAAAAACTAATACTAAATCATAATCTAACTAAAATAAAAAAAAGCATTTTTAATCGCTACTAGAACTATTTGCAATAACATGGTTTTCTTTCTTAATGGTAAATATTATAAACAATTAAATGGTTGTCCTATGGGTTCTCCATTGTCTCTTATGGTTTCAAATTTGGTTTTAGAGGATGTAGAAACAAAAGCTGTAAAAAATTAAATTTTAGACCTATTTCATATAAACGATACGTGGATGATATTTTAGCTATGGTTCGTAAAGAAAAAATTGATGATTTCGTAAATATTTTTAATAGTATTGAAAATTCAATACAGTTTGCATTTGAACTCAAACATAACAATTCGGTTAATTATCTTGATTTACAGATTATAAAAATACCTAAAGGTGAGTTAATTACCAATTCGTTTAAAAAAGCTTCATGGTATAGCAGATTTCTTAATTTGAATTCCCGTGATTTGTATCGCCAAAAGGTCGGCTTCACTAAAGGTTTAATTAATATATGCATCAAATTAAGTGATATAAAATGCAGGACAGAAAATTTTGATCAAATTAAAATCACACTAGTTCAAAATAATTATCGTCTTCCTTTAATAAATAATATTATTCGAAAACGAATTCATCAAATCTATAATGGTTCCGAATAATGCTAGAAAGATGCGGTTTTTTTGTTGAAATTTCTGGCTTTTTGTCCAATTTTTATTTGGAGTGAAGTAATAATGAATTCAAATTAACAAAATCATTGTTTAAACAATTTATTATTATTATTGCTAATAATATTCTCGTTGCTTAATTGATAGAATGTTCCGGTTTTTTCTGAAATTTTCAACAGTTTGTTTATTTTTTATTAGGCGTGACTTATTAACTAATTAGATTCAGCAAAAATAATTGTTTAAACAAATTATTATTTTTGTTATGACTATCTTCATCTATTTCGATTGCGCCTGAAAGTTTCGGTTCTTCGGAAATTTTTACCTTTCTGTCCTTTTTTCACTTAGTGAGGTAGTAATTAATTAAAGTTAACATAAAACTTGTTTAAACAATATAATATTGTCTATAACTATCTTTTCTCAGATAAGTGCTAGAAAGTGGCGGTTCTTTCTAAAATCATTCACTTTGCTCCGCCTAATTAATTACGAACGATTACTGAATAAACATTAGAGAAAACTATGTTTTAAATAATCTTTTTCATTTATGTAAATATATATTTTGATAATTTAATATTCTGAAATAAAACAGGTATTTAAAATACGCTTCAAATTTTCTACACGGATCACATGAATCCAACTTTCCCTTGAATAAGTTACTGAGAGACTTCAGTGAGGTGTCAGAAGTGCAGCAATTGTTATTGTTATTCTATTCTTCGTTTTTGCCTCTCGTGTAAAATAGCTTTTTCTTCTTTAAATTATTTTTTTAAGCATTGGGAAAAGAGCAAAAATAATTAACTCGAAACAACAATACCAGTCGAAAAATCATTGTTGTTGTGGTTGACTTATTATTTCTTCATAAATGAAAAGGCGATGCAGAGTCAAAGATTTTAGAAAAGAACGCCACTTTCTAGCACTTGTCCGAGAAAGGATAGTTATAAACAATATTAAATTGTTCAAACAACTTTTCGGTTAACTTCAATTAATCATTACCTCACTAAGTGAAAAAAGGACAGAAAGGTAAAAATTGCCGATAAACCGCAACTATCAGGCGCAATTTAGCAATTTTCTGTGCAAAAATAATCGACTAGGTACCTGGGTACCCCCCATAAAAAATTCAATTTTGAGTGGTTTCTGGGTTTAAAAAAAAATATTATTATGGGATTGGGAATACAACTCCGGGGTTTCTGAAGATGATTTGTGTGATTATTTAAATTTTTTTTAATTTTTGAGTGTTTTGCTGTGAAGAATTAGGGATTTGTTCAGGTAAAGGCAGCAGGGGTGATTTTCTGGAGGTTTGGAATATTAATATGGGGGACGGAATGTAACTTGGTGTTTTCTGAAGGTGACTTGTGTAATTATTTAGAATTTTGAAATATGGTTGAGTGTTTTGCATAAAAAGGAACTTTAGAATTTTTTCGTTAAAAATATTAAGGGTGGATATTGGGGGTTTCTGAATATTATTATGAGGTTCGAGATGTAACTTGGAGGTGTCTAAAGGTAACTTCTGTGATTATTTGAAATTTTTTGAATTTTTGAGTATTTTGTCTCTGACGGTGAAAATTTAACTTTTAGTTTTCTAAAGGTGACTGTGTGATTATTGAATTTTTTTTTTAAATTTTGTTGTTGTTTGTGTATCAGGAAATGCCGTTAGTCTAAGCTTTTGTAAAATTTAGAGTGAAGTGCCCTTTTTGAAATAATAAATATTAATTAATATAGGGTCAGTTTTGAGTAAAAATGCAAGTTATTATAAAAAATATTAAAAAACTCTCTGTTTTCAGTAGCATGTTCATTCACAAAACAAGAATCTTTCTAAACATTTTCCCTTAATTCTAGGCAACAATTTTTTGACACATCTGTAAAAACTTTTCATCTAATTACAAGTATTTCGTATTTCACAATCTGTTCCATTTTTTAAAGAATTTTTCTCTTTTTTCCCCGGTTTCAAGAAATTTGGTTGATTAAACTATTTCGTTGAAATGTATTTTTTGTTTGTTTGATGAAGATTGAACTATCTTGTTGAAAATTCGTTTTATTTTTTGGTAGAAGATTAATCTTCTTAGTTGAAATTTCTACTACTTGGTTGAAAGTTGAATCATATTCTAAAAAATTCATTTTATATGTTAGACCAGTCAAAAGGAACTTTTTCTGATGCCCAAATTCTGTTGAAAAAGCTAATTAGGTAAGGGACCCAGTTCTCTAGTAGATATTTATAAAATTCACTAGGGCTACCGTCCTCACCGGGTGCCTTGTTACTCTTACATGACATTAGGCTGTCTTTAACTTCCTTTTCCGACATGATATAATCCAGTATAGGGTGGGAATTTATGCACCACTTAACACTAACACAAATCTGTTCAGTATAAAATGAAATGAACATATTTATTGGGTTCGAATTTTTAAGTATTGACTTTCTGGTCATAAAATTTTTTGCATCTCATTTTTGCAGCGTCTAGTCGCACGGAAATAAGGGATTCTGTTTCCACTATCCGACTGAGCAAATTCTCTACGTATATCTTCATCATCGGCAAATGCGGATCGAAAACGAACCTTCCGCCCGAGAATAATTTCGTTAGGTGTTTGCTTTGTAGATTCGTGCACAAGAGTGTTAAAATAAAAGAGTGCAAAGGGCAACCATTTATCCCAATCAGTTTTCTCGCAATAATGTCGTAAATACTCGACAAACGTATGATATGACTGCGTTCAAGCGATCGCAAGGATTGAGGATCGCATGCACAAGATCTGTATTTTTGAATTTTAAATAAATCCGCAAAACTTTCAAAGATCTGGTTCATAAAATCAGGGCCTTGATCGGTTTGTATGGCCTCAGTGCAACCGAAAACGCATATTGAATTTTCGGCGAGTGCCAAGGCGACTCGTGCTGCATCCACAACCGACAGGGCGATAGCACCTGAGTATTCGCTGAAGCAATCCTGCCAGGTTCACATATATTTATTACACAACTCAGTTATGGGAATTGGCATTCGCGAATGATTTCTGCACGATTTTCCAGGACAGCAACGTCCACTTCACCCGTAAATACTGTCATTCCGAATTCACCTTTTCCAAAAGGTGTACGAAAGATCCCCTTCATCATTGACTATGGAAATTTATCAAAATCATTGTTTTCGCGCAATATGCTAAAAGATTTTATTTTTGATGTTTCCGTGGCTCTTCTCAGAGACCGGCGCGGCGTGTTTCCAGAAAAAGACGCAACCGGCTTACTGAATTCTGGGACTGCTGTTGTCCCAAAAGTTTGGTGCGCCGTTCGTCCCTCTGTCGGATCGCAACGTTCTCAAAATAAGAGAGTAGACGTCTTGAACCCAGGGCGCGCTGGCGCTCGTGTGTTTAGCTCAGGAGTGGTACTTATAAGTACCGCAGTCGCCCTAAATTTCTTTCCGTGTAGTTTCAACCTAATTCCTCACACAGGCCTGCATTGCAAACGTTCTGCAATTTCATCTTTTGTCTTCAATGGAGGGAAGTGCGGGGGGAGGGGGTCAGTAGTATAGACTTATAATAATCATAGAGCAGATTAGAGCAACTGTGAAGTTAACACATTTGTTCTGCCCAACGCGTTACATTCTATTCTTGATACTATTTTTGTATTAAATAAATATTAAATGAATTTGAAACGTTCAAATTAAGACTATTGTATATCAGGTAGAATTTTGAGAGAAGGAAAATATTTCGAATTGAACGAGAAGGAATCAAGTCCGGCATAAACGCGTTTAAAATTTGGTAATTTGAAATTAAATAAACAATTCAAATAGAAGTTATCAAAATTCAAAAATTTCAGAAAAAAAATTAATTTGATTAATCTCGTTAGAAAAGAGTTGTAATTGTATCATTTCTAATTTAAAGCATTAAAAATTTAAAAAATTTATTTGAAATTCAAGAATCTCGAAATTGAATGATTGCAGGTTACAATTTCGAAAATTTGTAGATGATTGACAATTACAAGGAATTATCCTTGTAATATTTATAATTGAAAACTAAATTGAATGTTTCAAAGTTCAAAATGGAAAATTTTTCAATCATAAACATTTAAATTTAAATTATTCGAAAAAAGGTTAAAAAGTTATTTTTCATGGGTGACATTAAAAATGAAAAAATGTATGCTGCATAATGCTAAAACTTAAACGAATCCGAACTTCAATTGAAACTAAAAAAAAAATTAAACGCGAAATATTGAGAACTTCTGTAGGAAGATCACGAAGAGGCCCGTTGAAATGACAATCTTCAAGAGTCAAAAAAGCCTTTTTTGAACCACCGTATTGGTAAACTTCGGATAAGTTAAAATAAAAGTATCTACATACTTTAAAGCTCGAGAATGTTAATTTAGTTTATTTAATTTTTTAAAGTGAAAATTGAACTACTACGTTTGATAACTGATCGTTCTTAGTTGAAAATTCAAATATTTATCTCTTTGTAGTTTTCTTTTTTTGTTAAATTTAACTGTTTCTGATTAAACATTAATTTTTTTTGTTGGGATAACAACTTGATTTTTCGTTTAGAATTCCTCTTTTTTGGAATACAAATTTAATTTTGTGAGTTGAAAGTTACATTATTTTGTTAAACATTAACTTTTGTTGGTTCAAGATTCATCATTTCAATCAAAAATTCATCTCTTTGGTTGAAAAGTGAGCTATTTTGTTGAAAATTCTTTTTTTCTTTAACAGAAAATTAACTTTTTTTAAAACTGAAAATTTAATTATTCTAATTGAATATTCATTGTAGGTAGAGATTCATCTCTTTTGTTAAACATAATAAAAAATTTTAAATTGAACCATCCAATTTTATGTTGAAAAATGAACTTTTTTAGTTGAAAATTAAACTATTTCAGTCAATGATTCATCATTCTAGTTGAAAATTTATAAGCTTGGTTGAAAATTAATTTTTCAAACCGAAAATTGAAACTGAAAAATTGAATTTTTATTTTGAAAACTGATATTTTTTGTTTAAAAATCAAGTATTTCGTTAAAAATTCATGTATTTTGTTGAAAAATCGTATTTCTTGGTAGAAAATTAATCTTTTTGTATAAAAATTAATTTTCTTGTTTTGAAATTCATCATTTTGGTAGAAAATTCAAGTACTCCAGTTAAAAATGTACACTTTTAGTTGAAAAATTCAACTTTTTGGTTGAAAATACCACTGCTTGGTTGAAAGATAAACTCTTTTGTTAAAAATTCATCTATTTTACTTAAAATTTATATCTACTCCAGTTGAAGATTCATCTATTCCAGTAAGAGACTCATAATTTTATTAAAAAAATGTATCACTTTGGCTGAAAATTTGTTTGTCTTTTTTTCAAACAGTAAGAGAAATTTTCTACAAAACAATTAAATTTGCAATTGAAAAAGATCAATATTTGATTAAGATAATTAATTGCTTTTAAACGAATATTTATCATAATAGTTCAATTTTGAATAAAAGAAATTAATTTCATATTACATATTACATCATATTACATATTACATCATATTACATATTACATCATATTACATATTACATAATGTTACATATTACATCATATTACATATTACATTATATTACATATTACATCATATTACATATTACATCATATTACATATTACATCACATTACATATTACATCATATTACATGTTACATCATATTACATCATGAACATAAATTTCACGTTTTTCTTACTCTTGAACTTAAGAAATAAAATTTTGATACAAAAACAAAATAATGTAATACATTTATATGACAAATATGTCCAGAAAAAGTGGTAAATGGAATCTTATAGAAAATTTGAATCAACTTCAAATAGACTAATTTAATTCTAACTTGATGAATAGCTCATCTGGAAATACCTTGAAAATTATTTTTCATGTTTTTTAAATGTTAAAAAAATGGTGCCAGATTATTACACACACGCGGAGAGTGATATTTTGGCAATTAAAAAAATAATCTGCTAATTTAAAAAAATTTTAGGTAAGTGGAAAGAATGGTGTAATTCATATTGAATTTACTAAAATTTGTCGCTATAATAAGGAAACTTCTGTAAATTATATGCGACGTTCTCAAATTATATAAGATTTTATCAGTTTTCTGTGAAATCCATAATAAAGTATATTACATTACATAGTGCATCATATTACATATTATATATTACATCATATTACACCATGAACATAAATGTCACCTTTTTCCTACTCTTGAACTTAAGAAATAAAATTTTGATATAAAAACAATATAATTTTATACATTTATATGACAAATATATCCAGAAAACGTAATAAATGGAATCATATAGACAATTTGAATCAAATTCAAATAGACAAATTTAATTCTATTCATCTGGAAATACCTTGAAAATGTATTTTTATATTTTTTAAATGTTTTAAAAGATTATTTATAGTCTTAGTTGAAAATATGTCTCTTTTAAAAAAAAATTCACCTATTTTATTAAAAACTGAACTTTTCAAATTGAAAAATCCACTTGTTGGGTAAAAGTTGATCTATTTCGTTTAAAATTTGTTTTCTTGGATAAAGATTGATCTCTCTGGTTGAAAATCAAACTTTTTTCTTTCAAGACTCAAAAATCTTTATTGATTGAAAAATTTCTCTTGTTGGTTTTAAAATTTATTATTCTTCGATAAAATTTCATCATTTTTGGTCCAAATATCAACTAATATACTTTTTTGTTGAGCACTCATTCTTTGAGGTTGCAAATTTAATTATTTTGTTGAAAATTGAATTATTTTTTTGAAAATTCAATCACTTTGTTAAAAAGACATCTTTTGTTGTAAAAATGTATGTTAAAAATATAACATGATTAAAATGTTGGTATTTGAATGTTAATGGTTAGGGAAAATAAAAAATTGGTCAAGGAAAAATCAGGAAATTTTGAAAATGAAGTTTTCACCCGAAAAAGCATGTATTATTTTAATTACGAAAAATTTCTATTTGGAAAAGTTACAAAGGACAATTCTTGAATTTTGCATATATGAAATAAAAAATTATTGAATTTTCAAGAATTATATCTTAAAGGTATGTAAGCTGGAAAAAAGATTTGCAATAGTTTGTAATAAATTTGTAATAATTCTTCTATTTTAACGATTTGAAATTGAAAATTCTTTAATTTCAACGATTTGAAATTTAAAATGATTTCTACAATTTTGAAGATTAGCAATGCAAATTCTTCAATTTCAATTATCTGCAGTTTAAATGTCTTCAAATATAAGGATGTACGAATAAATTGAATTAAAATTGCTGACATTTCAAAGGTAAATCACCAGAATTGCAGAATAATTCATTGTAATACATGAAACTTCCATAATTTTTATTTTTAAATTTTGCAAATTAGGATATACTTGCAAATTATTTTATTCTTAGGACTTATATTTTAAAGGAATTTAATTTTTAATGTTTTTTATTTAATAGTTCAGTTTTGAATATTTGCAACTGAATGTTTCTTTGGTTCAAGCTAAAGAAATTTCAGGTTCGAATTAATCCAAAAAACATGTTTTTGTACATTTTCAAAAAATTTTGAATAAGGCAAAACATTTTTTCAATTTTCAAAATTTTAAATATTGTAAATTTCAAAATGAGAACAGAAAATATTAACCGATTTCAATTTTTTTTTCTTTTTTCGCATGTCTGACTACAAGTTGTTATCTCTCAGCTCAAACGATTCGATTAATTTTAGCATTTTTACTTCGCTCTACTGTAAGTGTTGTTTAAATTTACATTGAAAGTATTAATTATAGTAAGGAAGAAATTACGAATCTGGGAAAGAAATATTTATGAGAACGATTTTAAACCAATAAAAATTGTGTATTTAACTAAATGTTTTTTTTTCGGACTTTTATATCACTTTGAATGGATTTCCAACGACCCTAGTATATCCAATTTTTAAAAATAAGTTCTTAATTGGCCAAAACAATTTTAAAATCATTGAAAATTATTTTAAAAATGTAACATTTCTTATAAAAAGGTTGTTTGATCTTTTCGACATGTAAAAATAAATGTTTAATCTTTCCCCTATTTTCTTCTTTCACGTAAGAAAATTAAATTAAATTATTTTCTTTTTATTGTTTAGTCGTGAAAGAAAGTTCATCAATGATTCCTCAAGTTTTTTTCTCTTTAATAGGTTAAAAGCTATCAAAATTTTCTATAAAAGAAGCCAGGATAAAGGCATTTTGTCAGTTATTTAAAAAATATATTTCAAAAATAGTACAAATTTCAATGTTTTCTTAAAACTTAAATAAAAAATAAGAAGACATCTTAGTTGAAAGTTGAACTACTTTCTTAAAAATTTATTTTTTCTGGCTAAAGATTCATTTCTTTGGTTAAAAATTTAATTATTTTGTTGAAAATTCGTTTCATATTTCGTTGAAAATTAATTTTTTAAACTGAAAATGTAACTATTCCACTTTTGGTTGAAAACTTATCTTTTTTAGTTTAAAATTCAATTATTTGGTTGAAAATTGTACTATTTTGGTATAAAATTAACTTTTTTGTTGAAAATTTGAATTTTCATCAAAACAGTTGAATATTCAACCAAGAACTGTTGTAACTTAACTGTTGTACTTTTATCTAGATTATACAGACAAATTTTCAACAACAACAAATAGTTGAATTTTCATCAAAAAAAGATTTTTGGTTTACTTTTCAATACCGAAATATAAATTTTAATGGGAAAGTAAATTTTCTACGAAAATAGTTGAATTTTCAACTCAAAAAGACGAATTTTCAACAAAACAGTTGAATTTTCATCCAAAAAGCTTGACATAACCAAATTGTTGAATTTTCAAAGAAATAATAAAATTTATATCTAAAAAGATCCTCTTCAGAAAGAAGTAACTGCAAAAAAAGATATATAAATATAAATACAAATAAATTACTAACAAGAATATTATATCGGGGTTACCCTGAAACTTTATTTTAAAAATTCTCTAATTTTTCCCTGACCATTATAATATTCAAAGAAGAGAATCTTAAACTTGCTATGTTAACCAATAATCTTTTATAAACGGAATAAAATGAGTTCAAATTAAAATTGAAAAATTTCAAATTTATTATGCTTGACAGTTATTTAAAGTTATAGAAATTCCCGGACTTTTGAAATATTTTTTTTTCAAATATTTATTAATAAAATTTAATAAAATTTTTTTTGCATTAATGTTTATTTGAAATTTCAAAATTTATAATATGTTGTATAAAATATTTTTGACTCCCAAAAAAAAAAAACAAATATTGTAATTTTTCATCAACATTCGGCCGAAATATGGGTGACCGGAAGACGCCATTTTTTTTGGTAGTCGCCATGATTCCATCCGATCGACCGAGCCGATATCATTCAAATTTTAATTAAAATGTTCAGAAAGGACTTGTTGTAATGTTGAAAAAAGTGGAAAACAACGAAAAATAATAAAAATTTTCACCACTTGTTTATTTATCAATATTTTTTATAATTGAGGTTCATGCGATAGCCACTTATATGTACTCTTTGAGGATCAACTTGGTTTTTGTGTTTCAGATGATCCAAAATTGAGAAATCATGGCGACCGTTTTTCAACATGGCATCTTCCGCTATTTTCTTTAAATTTTTATTATGTAGTTAAGAAATCTGTTGATTTCATGTTCTATAGTTTAAATTACCAGCCTTGCAAATCATGATTCGATTACTCTATTACAGAAAACACCGCAACTTTCTATAGCATTATGTTAAGAGAATATGATTATAAATATTATTGAATCATTTCAACTATTATATTTTTGTTACGGAACTCATATCCTTTGTTTGAAAATTCTACTATTTGGTTAAAAATTGAATTATTTGGTTGAATATTCCTCTGTTTTAGTTTCAAAACTCAACTATGTAGTTTAAAACTCATGTATTTCGTAGAAATTTTCTCTCTTCGGTTTAAAACTTAAATATTTTGTTGAAAATCCGTTTTCGGTTGTTTGAGAATTAATGGTCAAGAAAAATCTTCTGATAACGAATATCTTGGATATTTTCTCAAAATCCTGATGAGTTTTTGTTTAAAAAATCTTTAAAAAATTTAACTATATACCAAAAATTTTATATAGATTCATCCTTAGCATCTCTCAGCAAGAATACAATTTTTTTGTCTTCTGAAGTTTTTATGTGGTATAAACCGTTTGCCATCTACAGCGTTACAAACAAATTTTTGTTTACCAAAATGTTCAGTAAAATTGAAAACTTCAACATTATCTATATCAAGGTTAGATATATTGATAGCAGGATGAAATATCGCGATTATATTAAAACTTCTTTCCGTTAAATGTTGTTATAAAAGTGCTATTTGTAAGAAAACAATTTTTCTTGACATTTAATGTGTTAATTCTCTTGCTCATTTGTTTATATCAATTTTCCTCAACGCGAACCCTTGATGATCAGAATTGATTATCATTTCAGTGTTTGAATGCACAATTGATTTAGCGCGACCTGTGCTCATAAAGTTCCAAAAGTTCGTGAAAATATATATGTAATGCAGGTAACTTCAATAAAGTTAGAGATTCCGTTAAATATATTTATTATAAAGACATGAGAGAGTATATTGACAAGAATGTTAATATTCAAAGTTGGACTTGTGAAAACTCGTAATTGAAGAATAACAAACCTACAATCCCAAGTTACTGCGAAAATCGTAACTAAGTTACGTTAAAAGTTACTTTATTAAATAGTAACGAAGTTACCCTAAAAGTTTAAAATAACGTAACTTTTTAGTAACTTAGTTTCAAGGGTTGAAAAAAGTTCAAGGAGAATTCCAAAGTTTCAACGTTTTCAAGGTTGCTTAAATATCACCCCCATTTATTATTGTTTTTCGAAATTTTCTCTTAGAATAGAATTAGGAAAGTCGCGGTTTTTGCAAACAATTTCCACTTTTTGTCCAAATTTTCAATTAGAGTGAGGTATTACCTAATTTATGTGAACAAACAATTGTTTAAACAATTCATTATTATTGTGTAATAATATTCTCTTAGAATAATGCTAGAAAGTTGCGGCTTTTCTCGAATTTATAACTATTTGTCTACTTTTCACTTAGGCTGAGTTAATAATTAATTCAATTTAGCAAAAATAATTATTTAAACAAATTATTATTTTTATGACTATCTTATTCATTATCAATGCTATATAGTTGCGATTTCTTCTGAAATGTTTAACTCTTTAACCCACTCGTTACTTAATAAAGTAATAAATAATGCAAGTTAACATAGTTGCTGTGACCATTTATAAACGTTTATAACTATCTTCTCTTAGATAAGTAATAAAAAGTTGCG
Organism: Andricus grossulariae; assembly: GCA_011634705.1. Lineage (NCBI taxonomy): Eukaryota > Metazoa > Arthropoda > Insecta > Hymenoptera > Cynipidae > Andricus > Andricus grossulariae. The sequence continues at coordinate 217,798,323 of JAABKJ010075445.1, forward strand.
GTTCATTCTTAATTCTTAAACATTTTGTCCACTTTTTACTTAGTGAGGTAATAATTAATGCAAGTTAACAAACATGCTTATTTAAATAACTGATTATTGTTTATAACAATCTTCTCTTAGAGTACTGCTTGAAAGTTACTTTTTTCTGAAATCTTAAGTTTTGCTTTGACTTTTTAGTTATGAACAAATAATAAGTCAAGAATAATTTTTTAAATCGTATTCTACTTTTTTAAGTGAATTACTTTCGCTCTTTTCCCAATGTTCAAAAAATTGTATTCAAACAAAAAAACTATCTTACACACGAAACCTCACTATGTGAAAAGTGGAAAAAAGTTTAAAAATTCAGAAAAAAACGCAACTATCTAGTATTAATATAGAAGAAGATAGCTATAAACAATAATAATTTGTTTATTTTTTGGAAGTTTATTGTATTTTCTAATCAGGATCTCCTATGCGGAACGCAAAATATGGAAATTGAATGAGAAAGTAGAAATTATTCTTTTATTTTTGGTTGGAAGTTTATTGTTTTTTCTATTTTTCTAATCAATATCTCTTAAGCGGATTACAAAATATGGAAATTGAATGAGAAAGAAGAAATTGAAAAGTTTTTATTGGAATTTTATTGTTTTTTCCAATCACTATCTTTTATGCGGATTGCAAAATGTGGAAATTGAATGAGAAAGAAGAAATTAAAAAGTGTTGGTTGGAAGTTTATGGTATTTTCTAATCAGTATCTCTTATGCGGATTGCAAAATATGAAAATTTAATGAGAAAGAAGAAATTAAAAAGTTTTGGGTCGAAGTTTACTGTTTTTTCTGATCACTATCTCTCATGCGGATTTCAAAATATGGAAATTGAATGAGAAAGGAGAAAATATTTTTTATAGTTTTGGTTGGAAGTTTATTGTTTCTTTTAATCAGTATCTCTTATGCGGATTGCAGAATATGGAAATTGAATGAGAAAGAAGGAATTATTTTTTGATTTTTGGTTGGAAGTTTATTGTTTTTTCTATTTTTCTAATCATTATCTCTTATGTGGTTTGAAAAATATGGAAATTGAATTAGAAATAAAAAATTAAAAAGTATTTGTTGGAAGTTTATTGTTTTTTCTAATCACTATCTCTTATGCGGATTGCAAAATATGGAAATGGAGTGAGAAAGGAGAAATTATTTTTTTAGTTTTGGTTGGAAGTTTATTGTTTTTTCTAATCAGTATCTCTTATGCGGATTGCAAAATATGGAAATTGAATGGGAAAGAAGAAATTAAAAATTTTGGTTGGAAGTTCATTGTATTTTATAATCAGTATCTCTCATGCGGATTGCAAAATATGGAAATTAAATGAGAAAGAAATAATTAAAAAGTTTTGGTTGGAAATTTGTTTTTTTCTAATTACTGGCTCTGATGCGGATTGTGAAATATGGAAGTTTAATGAGGAAGAAGAAATTATTTTTTCATTTTTGGTTGGAAGTTGATTTGTTTAATTTTGTACGTTTGATGTTTGAATTTATTAATTTTAAAAGTTTTAAATTAGAAAGCATATAATTTTCAAATATCTTACAGTAATTAAACTTTAAAGGTTCACAATATTTAAAATTATTTAATTTTTGATGTTGAAAATAACACCTTTAAAATTTCTATAATTTTAATTTAAAACTACAGTTTTAATTGGACAATTACAAAACAGTTTATTTTTTTAAGCCTTCAAACAAAAGTTTTTTTGTTTCAAAAGCTTAAATTGGTTTAAATTTTAAAATTACAAAATTGTCTGGTTTTTCAAATTCTTGGAAATCGTGAAATATTAAATTAAAGAACTTGATGACTGCAGAATTTTCATTTTTAAGGATTGATAATTAAACAATTTTGAATTACATGCCTCCAGAATCTATTCAAAATAATGAAAAATTAAGACAATAATTATATAAATTCAAGCCTTAAAATGAGAAAATTTCAGAACTTGGAATTGAAAATTGAATTACTTTTTATTTGAAAATTTTCCATAATATTGAACTTTTCAAACTCAACTTAAAAAAAAATAATTTCGAATTGAAAGGCCTATAAAATTGTGCAATTTCAAAAAATAAAATCTTATTTTGTATTATTTTTTTCAATCTTTAATGTAACACGATTTGAAATTACAAAGTTAAAAATTGTATCGTTAAAAGTCAAAATATATTAAAATTAAAGTATAGTATTAAAGTATACATCAGTAATTGAATAATTTCTTTAATTTTGAATTTTAGAGTGCCGAATTTTGATGTTTAACGCTAAATGTTCAAATTTTTCCTTATATAAGTTTTAATTTTGCAATTAAAATTGAAATGGTTAAATTTGAAAAAGTATAATTAACAATTTGAGAACTGTTAATTTAAAATAATTGAAATTTTAAAGGTTTCAGTATGAGAAAGTTTTAATATCACAATTTTTGGTGACTTAAATTTTTTTCAGTTCCAAATAAAGTTTGGGCTTAAGTTTTAATGTTCCGCAGTAGGTATTTTTTATTTTTTATGTTTCGTATTTGAAACTACTTCTTATTTTGTAATTATACAACATATATATAATTTCAAATACATTTTTGAAACTATACGTGAGTCTGAATGTGTGTACTTTCATCTCTATTCCATCACAATTGCTTTTCTCGAAACTTTATTTGAATTTGTGCGAACTGGGTAAGAATTTAATCACAATATGTACCATATGTTACTACGTGCACATATGGTATATTCCTGATGGCTTATCCAAAAATTACGTGAAACGATTCAGGGTGTTGAAAGAAGAAAATATAACCTAAAATATGTATCCAAACAAAAAAATAAAATTCTAAGATATTAAAAAAAATTCGATTTGCTACAGCAAAATTGAATGTTCCCCTGAAGAAACAGCGTAACTTACTGTAAGTCTAAAAATCTTTATTTCATCACAAAATGTCATTGGAATAAATTGTTTGAATTTTTGTGTACTGTACACAGCCGCACATATAATTTGATAATTTGAACAGAAATGGCTTCAAACATTTTCAAAATGCTTCAACTTTTCGAATTTTGATCCAAACTGACTGACTCACGAACGTGACCTTTATTTTAGGACACTTGTAGAGTATACCAAAGCCCAATCTAATCTGTAAATTCTTTCAAAATCTATCGTGCTGACAGACTAAAAATCCACATACATACACACATGCACACAGACAGACAGACACATTTGCGAAAACCTGTTTTTTTGGTTCAGAAGGTCTCAAAACGTGGTCATTTGACAAAAATCGGAGGGGGGGGGTCAAATTTTACACAAATCTAATACCTTCTGTGGATGAGAATCTAAAAATATAAAAAAAGAAAATGAAACCAGAGAAAAAAAAGTTTTAAAAAAATACTAATTCCGGCACTGAAAATATGAATTTTTACCCACATGGTTGATTGTCAGTCCAACTGTTGAATATTCTACCAAAAAGATTGATTTGGTATAGAAATTACAACAGCCTTTTAATTTAATATATGTATTTGCAACAGAAAAATAATAAATTTTTAGCAAGCATAGAATCGTTACATTTTCAGTCAAATGAATTAATTAATAACTGAAATAATGAATCATCAGCAAAAAATTAAGAAGTAGAGGAAATTATAGGAAGTGACGGAGGGTAGTAAAGGGAGTAATGGGAAAAATAGTAGGGTAGTGAGAGTAATTAGGGAGAGGGAAGTGATGGCTAAGGGAGAAAAATAGGGAAAAGGAAATTTTAGCTAGGAAAATAAGGCAAGGGAGAAGTAGAGGAGGAATAAGTTGGGGAATCTAGGGAAAATGATTGGACGGAAAGTAGGGAAAATACGGGGAGGGGAATCACAGAAAGTGACAGGAGGAGAAGTAGAGGAAATTATAGGAAGTGACGGAGGGTAGTAAGGGGAGTGATTTGAAGGCAACTAGGGTAGTGAGAGTAAGTAGGTAGAGGAAAGTGAAGACCAAGGAAGGAAAATAGGGCAAAGGGAATGTTAGCTGGGGAAGTGAGGAAAGGTGGCAGTAAAGGAGGAAGAAGTTGAGGAAGTTTAGGGAAATAAGGGAAGGAGAAGTTGGGGGGAATGAGGAGAAAGGGCGTATGGTGAATGAGAGGAAATGAAGGGAGGGGAATCACAGGAAGTGAATGGAGCAGAAGTAGAGGAAATTATTGGAAGTGACAGAGGTTGGTAAAGGAAATGGTGGACGGGCTACTAGGTTAGTGTGCGCAAGTAGGTAGAGGAAAGTAAAGGCTGAGGAAGGAAAATAGGGAAAAGGGAATGGTCGCTCGGGAAGTAAGAAGAGGGGGAAGTAGTGAAGGAAATAATTGAGGAAGTAAGGGGAAATAAGGGTAGGAGAATTTAGGGGGAATGACGAGAGAGGACGTATGGTAAATGAGGGGAAATGAGAAGAGGGGAATCACAGAAAATAAGAAGAGGGGAAGTAAAGGGAATTATTGGAAGTGACGGAAAGTAGTGTGGGAAATTATGGGAGGGCTAGTAGGGTAGTGAGAGGAAAGTAAGGGCTAAGGATGGAAAATAGGGAAAAGGGAGTGTCAGCTGGGGAAGTGAGGAGAGGGGGAAGTATAGGAGGAAGAAGTTGGGGGAGTTGGGGGAAATGAGGCAAGGAAAAGTAAAAGAAATTAGAGGAGGGGAAGAGAGGGGAGGAGAAGTCAGAAAAAATTCGGCAAAATTCTCTCCATTATTCTCGTTCATCACAAAAAAAACTTGATAAAATTGCAGTCTAATGGCCTTAAAACTTAATTGTTAATCAACAAAAAATTTTAAAAGTTCGCTTTTATAATATAAAAGGCTCAACATTTCACATTTGTGACACTTTCCCATGCATCTGAATAATTTTCAGTCTAAAAGTACAACCAGCGCCACTCTCGGCCGTACTCAACATTTCCGTCACTTTCATTTCAGATTACCACGGGGCTGGTGCAAAAGTATATTACTGACAGTTTCTTCAAGGAATATTTTTTTTGATAACTTGTGGGTAATCATCGAATGATTGTAAAAAATAAAAATTTGTTTATCAAACTAATAAGTATCAAGATGAAAATGATTAGCAATGAAAATATTTTTTTTGTATTCATACAATTTTTTAGGTAAAAAATTTCTTGAAGCTGAAAAATTTAATTGAAAGTAAATTATCTTGCAAAATTGTTGGTCCTGTAGAAATTTTCGTTGACTGCTGATACAATTTCTGGCCCGAGAGATGATCCCTTCTGTCCATTTTTGCCTTTACGAAAAGAATGGGACTTTTTGTCAGCAACAAGGAAAAATCATACAGGAACCGGGAAGTTATCGGAATATTTTTTTAGCTTTGATGATGAATTTTAGTGGCAAACATGCCTGTTGACTACTTTTTTTATTTGTTATAAAAAACACAATGTCAAAACATGAAACTTCAAATTATCCCTTACGAAAATATATGACAGGAAAACGACAGGGAAAATGACAGGCAAAATGACGGCCGAAAATGACTGGCCATAATTTATAATAATATCGTCTAAACATTATAAAGTAACGACGACTTGTAGATTTATTAGTGAACTATTTGAAATTTCCTCTAAAGCTTAAAAATCATTAGCAAAAGAAGACTATTATGGGAATGTTCATGATGAAACATTTTTTTCTAGCTTGTGTCCAATTCTGAATTCTCTACCAACACATCAATTGTGGAATGAGTTCGATTTGCCATTTTAAAGCTTTCTTATCCTTACAAAGCGCTAAACTTGAATATTCGTAATCATATTGATCGAGGTTATTTCATATTTTCTTGCTTATCCTGAATGAAAAAATATTGAAATTGAATGTAGCAAGCGAATAAAGGATAGAATAGTATATAAAATGGTTGTTTTTCTTCATACGCCATTATTAGTGACTGAAAAATATGTAATGATTCAGGATTTTCGAATAGTGTAGGGATGCTTACTCATGAGACACCAAAGAAAATGAAGAAAAAAGGCTTCACATCGTTCGAATAAAAATAATTATTAACTTTTTTCATGAATTTTTGGATCAAAAAGTTAACTTGAAGTAAAACAATATTTTGAGGGATGTAACGTAATCAATAGAAATGAATGATTGAACTACAAAATTCTGCAATTGATCTTCATTTGCAGTTATCCTGTAAAATGTAACATTCCAATAAATGTCTAATTATTATTAAAATTCACAATGCGCATTCTTATTACAACAGACGTATTTTCATTGTCTTGTTTTTATAATTTAAAAAAATGCGCGTCCTATACAAAAAAAGGGTTGATAGGGGGTTATAGGGGGTTGGTGAACAATTTTCGCCTATTCATCTTATTCGTACCTGGTGTGTGTTTGCGAAAATGTCATATTTTTAATGTCATTTTTTACGACTAAAACAAAAACGACGCGTCCTAGCAAAAATAATTAAAAGCAAATTTGTCGATCTTTTGTTGTTGAACAACTTTTGTTTATTTTTTTTTCGAATCTTGTGTTGTTTATCCAAACTTCATAATTTTTTGAAATGGTTATTTGGTCATTTTTTTTGTATTTCGTGTCGTTTTTCCAATAATATTATTTTCTATATTTTTAATGTTATTATTAACGGTTGAAATGAAAAATATGTAATTGATCAAAAAATGATTTTCACTAAATTAGTTCATCTTTTTTATATTAACAATTTTTCTACTGAACATTTGTACATGTATCGTATAGTTTTTGTGAAAAATAGCTTTTTTTAAGAAACATTTTAGATGAATAAGACAATAACCATTGGTCGAAAACTGTTGGTTAACGAACTTGTTATTTCACTCTATACCTTGAAAAAAACAGCACAGCGGTGGGAATGAACTTTAGTTTTCTACAAAAAAAGGTTCATTTTTTATCAAAAGTGGAATAAATCAATTTTCATTTAGATAATAATTTCCATCCGAAAAAGAAGTTCCAACCAAAGAAAGAATTTTCAACCTAATAGTTAAATTTTGAAGTAAAGACATGAAATTTCAAATCAAAGAGACAAATTTTCAACAAAAGTGTAGAATTTTCAACCAAAAAAGAATTCTCAATCAAGAAAGAAATAAAATGTCAACAAAATTGTTAATTTTCTGAAAATTAAAAAAATTCACAACTAGAATGATGAATCTTCCACCAAAAATAAACAGCACAGCGGTGGGATGAACGGCACAGCGGTGGAAATAATCTTAATTTTTCTACAAAAAAGGTCAATTTTTTATCAAAAGTGGAATAAATCAATTTTCAGTTAGAAAATCATTTTCATCCGAAAAAGAATTTTCAACCCAAGAAAGAATTTTCAACCAAGTAGTTACATTTTTAAGTAGACATGTAATTTCAAACCAACGAGACGAATTTCGAACAAAAGTGTAGAATTTTTAACCAAGAAATATTTCTCAATCAAGAAAGAAAAAAAAATGTTAACAAAATTGTTGATTTTCTAAAAATTAAAAAAATTCACAACTAGAATAATGAATCGTCTACCAAAAAAACAGCACAGCGGTGGAAATAAATTTGATTTTTCTATAAAAAAGGTCAATTTTCTATTAAAAGTGGAATAAATCAATTTTAAGTTAGACAATAATTGTCATCCTAAAAAAGAATTTACAGCCAAAGAAAGAATTTTCAGCCAAAAAAAGAATTTTCAACCAAATGGTTACGTTTTTGAGTAAAAACGTGAAACTTCAAACCAGAACGATGAATTTCAAATAAACTTGTAAAATTTTTAAACGAGAAAGATTTCTCAATCAAGAGAGAAAAAAAAATTTCAACCAAATTGTTGATTTTCTGAAAACTAAAAAAATTGACAACTAAAATGACGAATCTTTCACCAAAAAAACAGCACAGCGGTGGGATGACCAGCCCAGCGGTGGAAATATTCGCACACTTTGTGAGGTATGTATTCACCACCGTATTTCAGCTTTTCAGTACATTTTATTTAAAATTGTTTAATTGAAAATTTGTAGTACCTTCCATTTCATACGTGTAGATTATTGAGCATTCGAATATAAAATTTTTGAGTTAAAAAAGTTTTAAACTTCAATTTAAAGAGTTTAAAATTCAAAAGTTCCATTTTAAGTGCTATAATTTGTAGTTTATTATTTATTACTTTAAATGAACAAATGTTTAGTTTAAGAGTTTGAATTTTTTAATTTTTTTGACCGTGAAAAATGTTTGCGAACGGAGAAAAAACCGGGAAATGACCAGGAATTTTTTTCCTAAATCAAAATGACCACCCTGATATATTTACGTACATACTTATAAATCAGTACTTTCATATAGTTTGATTTTCGAGCACAAACATTTTCACGGTAATTATGATATTATAAAATTAAAATGGCAAAAATCCAAAGAAAATATTTTTTAGGAGAAAACTCCAAAAGGAATGGTTCATACGGCCTTAATTGTTTACGGTTTGGAGAGTCCAGATTTATAGCGAAGGCCATTGAGGGGTTCCCCGAAACTGCCGGTAAAGCGGGACTCCAGTGTATTTTCAAATAACTGTCTCAAATAGTATCAGACACTATTCAAATTGTTTCTTGTACAATTCGGACAAGCAAATTTAAAATTATAACTAAATAAATAATGTTTGTTAAGGCCTACGCCGCTTCTTTTGGTGTTAAAATTTTTCTACAATAAAAAATTTGCCGATATGTTTCACCCTAAAATTACAGGTCCTTTTCAAGGCTTATTCTTTGTGCTTACATCTGTATAAAAATCTACGTTGGTTTTTTTCTTTTTTCCAAATAAAAAGTGAGGTGTTTCCAAATTTTTATAATCCAGACTGCATAATCTCCATGTTCTTCTTTTATTTCTTTGTAAAATCCTTCATTGTCCATATTTGATGTTTAAATCTCAAGGCCAATATATAGATGAATGTACTTTTGCGGTATATGATAATGATGTGAGCACGAAGAATAAGCCTTGAAAAGGTCCTGAAATGTTGACTGAATTGTAGATTGAATCGGATTGTGAATTAGATTGTGGATAATTTTGGATGAAGATTGGATGGCGGATTTAATTGAATTGTGTGTAAGATTTTATTTAGGATTATAATGTTATACTGGATTTGGATGTTGATAGTACTGGATTTTTTATTGTATTGTATTGTGGGCTGAATTCAATAGTAGCATGAATTGTGGATTGCAGATTGGACCGACCGATAGATTAAATTGAGACTGAAAATGAAACTGGGGCTGAGATTAGGATGGAACAAACTATTCAAATTTTCAACTAAAAAATATAAATTTTTAATCAAAAATGGAATACTCAAATTTTGAATTGAAAAAGTAATTACCAAAAGTACAGGATAATTGTCAATAAAAAAATGAATTTTCTACTAAGATTATGAATTCTAATTTGAAAAAATTGGTTTTTGACAAAATAGTTTAAATTCCAAGTACGTTCTGGAATCTTCTACCAAATAAGATTTCTTAGTCAAGAAAGCCAAAAAAATTAAAGTTAAATTTCAGAATTTTAAAGAAGAAAATACAAATACACTGCAAAACAATAAATAGTTACATTTTTTATCGAGAGTAAATAACTTCGAACTAAATTAATGATTATTTGAATGAGAAAATGGATTTTTTGGGTGTAAATCAACTTTTAGCCATAGTGGATATTTACCCCGAAAATATTTTTATTTTAAATCCGATGGTTAAGTTTCTACCAAAAAAGATAATTTTTTCAAACCAAAACAAAAAAAAATTTTAACAATAAAATGAGATTTTTCAGTCAAGAGAGAAAGAAAATTTCAATTAAATTTTTCAATTTTGAAGAAAAAAGTGAAATTTTTTTACAGAAAAGTTGGCTCTTCGACACGGGAATATTGTTTTTCACACGAAAACCAATAAATGATATGATTTTAAGTAGCTACGGAGAGTCAATATTATTTTCTTTATAATCCTTCCAAGTTTTAATTGACGTAATTCATTATACTACTTGTAAGATTAATGTTGGGTACCTACATACCTTAAATTTATTTGAAACTGTTTACCAATGTATGTTTTGATGATTGTGGAAATATTTTTCAATCTTTACAAACATTCTCTTGAAATTAATTTTTCAGAATAAAAAATAATTTTCAATTTTCCTAGGAATCTTAATAAATATTTTTATTCTTTTGAAACCTTTTAAAATGCTTAAAAAAGCTTCTGAATTTTTTGTTCCTTTCAAGTATCTCTTAAACTTAGCCAATTTGTTAAAACTTAGTAATGGTTCAATTGTTATTTATCCATCAAAATTCAACAGTTTCACTTCCAAATTACAAATATTAAAAATAGAACAATTAAAATTGTAACGTTCAAAGTTGAAATTTAGCTCTCTTGAAATTTCAAAAATTTCAGACTTTCTATTTCATACAATTCAGTTTCAAACTATTTATTTTTGATTATAAGCAGGCAAATATTGCTCATTGTTGAAAAATTGTTCGTTTTCTTAATAACATTTTTTTAATTGAATGAGTTAAAAATGGAATATTTTATACTTTTTCAATTTAATGAAACTGTTTAATGAAGAATCTATTAATTTAAAATTATTAAATTTTTAAAAATAAATTATAAGGTTTCAACCGGATGTTTACACTTGTTTATTGTAACAGTTTCATTTTTAGCCTTAAATTCTGTAAATTCTTTAATTTTTAACAGATTCAAAATCGTCTTGTAAAATCAATTAATGTTCAATTTTTAATACTCGAACTACAGTTCAATTTAAAAGACCATTAATTAATTTATATTTACAGCTGATAAACTTAAGACGTTTTCCATCAATTTCAAACGCTTTTAATTTTTTAGGTCTTCTAACCTGCATTTTAAAATCCTTTTAATTGAAAATATACGCTTAAAAATAAAGAACTGAAATTTTTTAAGTAAAAGATTTTAGAAGTACGTATTGTAAACTGAATAATTTCATAATTTAAAATGTTGACAATTAAAATTCCTGGTTTCCCGGTCCAGCGGCCACTCTAGATATGACAAGAAAAAACACCAAACAGGCTAGAATAAAAAAAATACTTACAACTCCAGGAAATAGTTTCTTGAAATTCTCCACAATTTCAGTTTTCTTCTTGAGATAATTAGAATCTGTCAACTGAAAATAATTTGCATGTAGATATTTCCTAAAGTATATGAATGAAACAGAACAGAGAAGTAATTTTTTCAATTATAAATTTCTTTCGAGTGTAGGATAAAAATGTTAAGTGTAGAGCTGTCAGCTTAGAAGTTGTTGCAGCATTTCATGTGACAACGTACAATGATAATTAATTGTTTAAATAATTTTAAAATATCTCAAGCAACAAAATATCATTCATAAAAATCGTTAAATGTGCCATTAATTGCTAAAAAGAATAAATTTTTAGAATTTACAGAGAAAAAATCTTTAAACAAATGAAATTGTTCAAACAAATTAACTTTATTTTAAAAATTGCTAAATATCCTGTAGAAAAAAATATTACTCTTAAATTCCTTTATTTGTGCCATCAGCACCAGAAAGCAATAATTTTTCACGCTTAACAAGGGGAAAAAATTGTTTTACCAAATAAAAATTGTTTAAATAATTACCAAACATCTTTGAAATATATATTGCTTGTGACATTCTTTAATTGTGTAATTATTTCCAGAAAATAATAACTTTTTACGATTTTAGGGAGAAAAAATTGTTTAAACACATACAAATTGTTTAAACAAATTAAAGTTATTTTAAAAATTGCTAAATATCCTGTAGAAGAAAATATTACTCCTAAATTCCTTTAATTGTGTCACTAATTCCGGAAAGTAATAATTTTTCAGGCTTCAGAAGGGGGAAAATTGAGTCAACAAATAAAAATTGTTTAAATAATTACCAAACATATTTCAAAAATATATTGCTTCCGACATTCTTTAATTGTGTCATTATTTCCAGAAAATAATAACTTTTTACGATTTCAGGGAGAAAAAATTGTTCAAACACATAAAAATTGTTTAAATAATTACCGAAAAATTCAAAAAAGAACTACTACTCTTACCAATCATCAACTTTGTATGATTTATTCCGAAAGATAATAACTTTTCACGATTTACAGGGGGAAAAAATTGTTAAAACAAATAATAATTGTTCAAACAATTTAAAATTATTTAAAATTTAATTTGAAACTCTCTTAGTAAAATCTTATTAAAAAAAAATTAAAATCGTTTAAAATTTTTGAAATATTTGGAAATCTTTTAAATCTGGTGTATTGTACATTTTTAAAAAATTTTGAAATTCTTTAAATATTTAAAACTTCTTATGAACTCTTAGAAAAATTTGTGAAATCTTTATGAAATTTTTTTAATTCGTTTAAAATACCTGAAAAACTTGAAATCTTTGTGAAATCTTTTGAAATCTCCTTTAAAAAAATTTTAATCGTTTAAAATTTATGAAATATTTTGAAATCTTTGAAATCTGGTGTACTGTACCCTTTTTAAAATCTTTGAAATTCTTGAAATATTTTTAAATTCTTATGAACTCTAAAAAATTTGTGAAATCTTTCAGAAATCTTTCGTCTTAATTTGAAATCATTGAAATATTTTAAATCTTTGTGAAATCTTTTGAAATTTTTTAAAACGATTTTAAATCGCTTAAAATCTTTTCAAATCCTTATGAATTCTTTGAAATATTTGTGAAATCTTACTGAAATTTTTTGTAAACGTTTAAAATTTCTGAAATATTTGAAATCTCTGTAAAATCTTTTGAAATCTTCTTTAAAAAAATTTTTATTCGTTTAAAATATTTGAAATATTTTGAAATCTTTGAAATCTGGTGTAGTGTGACATTTTTCATATCTTTGAAATTCTTGAAATCTTTTGAAATCCTTAGAAATATTTGTGAAATCTTTCTGAAATCTTTTGTATTCGTTTGAAATCACTGGAATATTTGAAATCTTTGTGAAATCTTTTGAAATCCTCTAAAAAAATTGAAATCGTTCAAAATGTTTGAAATGTTTTTAAATCTTTGAAATCTTTTTTAAATCTTTGAAATTCTTGAAATCTTTTGAAATTCTTAGAAATATTTGTGAAATCTTTATGAAATCTTTTGTATTCGTTTGAAATCACTGGAATATTTGAAATCTTTGTGAAATATTCTGAAATCTTATAACAAATTTTGAAATCGATACAAATCTTTGAAATTGGTGTACTGTACCCTCATTGAAATCTTTGAAATTCTTGAAATATTTTGAAACTCCACAAAGTTGAAAAAATTCCATCAGTCCAATCATTTGTTGCTACGTCTAATTTTCCAAACATTTGTGATGCAGTTATTGCCTACAAAAAAAATTATATATACTTAAATTTCCAGTAAGGGACAGGGATTGGGCAGGGAAAAGTTAGGGATTTGGAAAAAAATTTGCAATAGTCAGGGAATTTCTATAACTTTGAATAACTTTCCAGCAAAATAAATTTGAACTATTTCGTAGAAATTTACTTTTTGTTTAAAATTCACATTTTGTTGTTGAAAAGTCAACTGATCTCTTTTTTGGTCGGATTTTCCACTTTTTTTGGAAAATTGATCTTTTTTATTTAAAAATTCATCCATTTTAGTACAAATTGCATCTTTCTTGGGCAAAAATGCAACTGTTTGGTTGAAAAATAAACTATTTTGTAGAAAATTTAATTTTTGTTTAAAAGTGACATTTTGGTGTTGAAGAGTCAACTGGAATCTTTCCTGGTCGAAAATTCAACTATTGTTGTTGTCAAAAATTTGTCTTTTTTATTCAAAAATTCATCTACTATAGTATAAAATTATCATCTTTCTTGGATAAAAATGCAACTATTTTCTTGAAATTTTAAGAATTTTCTTAAAAAGTCATAGTTTTTTTTTGAAAATTCAAACTGTTCTGTTGAAAATTCGTCTTTTTGGGTTGCGAATTCAAATATCTTTGTAGAAAATGTACTTATTGTTTAAAACTCATATTTTAATGTTGAAAATTCAAACTAAAATCATTTTTGGATAAAAATTCAATTTTTTTTAATCCGTCTTTTTGATTTAAAAATTCATTCATCCGTTTTAGTAAGACTTTCATCTCTTTTGGATAAAAATGCAACTGTTTGGTTGAAAATTATTCTTTTTTGGTTGAGGATTCAACTATTTTGATTGAAAATTTTGATTGAACCTCATTGTTGAGAAATAATTTTTTTGTTCCGGATTTATATTTTTAGTTGAAAATATATCTTTTTGGTTGAAAGTTTAACTATTTTATTCAAAATTAATTTTTTTCTGAAAATTCATATTTTCTGGTTTAAAAAAATTCATCTGTTTGTTTGAAAATTTAACAATTTCGTTGAAAATTTATTTTATTTGGTTCAAAAATTATTTTTCTATCTTAAAATTAAACTATTTTATTTTGTTGTTGAAAATTTATCTTTTTTATTTGAAAATTCATCTATTTTGTTGAAAATTTTGTCTTTTTTTTGGTAGAAAATGAACTTGTTTGGTTAAACATTCCATTAAAAATTAAAATAATTGGTTGAAAATTCATGTCTTTTGTTAAAAATTATAATTTTTTGGTAGAACATTTTTTTTCGAACTTTATTTTTTACTAAAAACTTAACTATTCCATTTTTCTTTGATTTTTGTATTATAGATATTTAATCTTATTTGTTGAAAATTCATCTATTTCGTTGAAAATTTAACTATTTCGTTGAAAATTTATCTTTTTTAGTTGATAATGTATTTATTTTGTTGAAAATTTGTCTTTTTTTTTGTAGAAAATTCAATTTTTTATTTGAAAAATCATGTATTTTGTTAAAAATTATTGTTTTTTTTTGTTGTAGAAAATTAGTTTTTTTATTGAACTCTTTTTTTAACTAAAAATTTAACTATTCCATTTTTCATCGATTTTTGTTTCATAGCCATTTAATCCTTTTTGTTGAAAATTCATATGTTTCGTTGAAAATTGAACTATTTCGTCAAAAATTTATTTTATTCGGTTGAAAACTTATTTTTTTATCTTAAAATTAAGCAATTCAATTTTTTTTGTTAAAAATTATTCTTTTTTTGTAGATAATTAGTTTTTTTATTGAATCGAAAATATAATTATTTTGGTAGAAAATGCATATTTTTTAGTTGTAAATTCAACTTTTTTTCAAAAGTTCATCTGCATGTGTTAAAAACTCAACACTTTGGATGAGATTTTTTTTCTTTATTGATTGCAAAATCTTTATTGGTTGAAAATTCGTATTTTTGGTTTAATTAAACAGTTTTTTATTCAAAATTAAACACTTTTTTGTGGAAATATCAACTATTACACTTTTTATTGAGAATTCATTTTTTTATCAAAGATTCATCAATTTGGTTGAAAATCTAACAAAATGATCTATTTTCTATCGAAATACGTTGTTACGGTTGTAAAAAAAGAATTTGTGTTTTTCAAAAAATAATAATAATTTGTTATTAAATTGTTGATAATTTCGATAAATCATATTATTATATTTAGAAAGCAAAACAATATTATTTCTTTCTAATTTTTAGTCTTTAAACTATAATCAAAAATTCATTAATTTTAATTTAAAAAAATTAGTTGACATCTTTTTTAATGGGTGCAACGGCACAATGCTCCACAAGTCTTTCAAATAAATTTGTAGCAATAATACTTTGATAAGTTCTTGCTATAAGAAGACTTTTTCTAGCTGCTGCGCTTGCGCTCTTTAAGCAATTTTACTTTTTCTAGCTGCAGCGTATGTGCAGTTCGAGCCAGATTACTTTTTCTTGCTTTTGCGCTTGTGCATTTCCATTTACAATTACTTTCTAGGACTGCCGAAATCATTGAACGCACTACAGGACTCAGACGTACCGCGGCAACATCATTTTCTCCATAAAAGTGCAGATCAATTAATAGATCAGTTGAAACTATCGCGAATCATTGGATTTTGTGGTAGTGACGTCACTGAAATACCTAATTAGGTATTTCAGGTTAGGTGGGGAATATCCAAGATACCTGTACGCCAAGAGTCAAACAATAATACCAAATGCATGTGGCGAAACATTATTTTTATAATAAATTGAAGACAAAAAATGATTTTTCACCAAAAATGGATACGGATATTTCTTTTATTTTTCAAACGCTATTCAATTAAATAATAAAATCTATCATTTTTTGTCAAGAGTTTGGTATTTACTAGAATAGCGTTTGAAAAATAAAAAATAATATCCAGATACACTTAGGGTACCTTTACACGGACCTCGATTTTGAATTATTCATTGCATTAATATTTCACATAGGGTTCCTATCTAGGTTCTCGACCAATCAGATTTGCCATAAGCCAACAAGGGAAATAGAAATGAATCCTATGTAAAATATTAATTCCACGATTAATTCAAAACCCATGGTCCCTGAAAAGGTATTAGGTATTTTTACCTCAACCATCAGCTGCCTCATTGGATGCTGATCGCGCGCTTATTTGAAATGATTAAATACGCAAATCAATTTTTCAAAATATATAATAATCAGAAAGTGAGAAGAAAATATTGTGAACGATTTGAAATTAAAAATTAATTTTGAAAGGTATTCCTTTCTTTGAATTTAAAATCAGCAATTTATTTGTGAAGAGTAAAATAAGATAATTTATTCACCTTGTATTCTAAAAGACTATATTGTGATCTGAAAATCAATTATTATTATTTACACAATGATTACTTATTATAGAAAATTGATTTACTCAGGTAATAGTTTCAAAAGAGCGCGCCATTTACTGCCAATTACTTTTTTATTCCTCAAAAAATGTACATATTTTTTCAAAATTTCTTTTGTCGAAAATTAATTCTTTTAACTAAAAACTCACCTGCTCCGTGTTTTGTTGAAAATTTGTCTTTTTTGTAAAAAAATTAATATTTATAGTTCAAAATGCATCTTTTTTGTCGGAAAATTTACTGTTTGGTTCACATTCTTCAATTAAAAATTCATCATTATAGTTAAAAATTCTCGTTTTTTTTTCTTAAAAAATTTAAATATTTTGTCGAAGATTCTTTTTCTTTTGTCGAAAATAAATTTTTCAACTGAAAATTTAACTATTCCGTGTTTGCTTAAGAATTGATCTTCTTAAGTTGAAAATTCAACTAATTGGTTGAAAATTCGTGCATTTTGTTGAAAATGTTTTTTTTTTGTTTGTAGAAAATTATTATTTATGGTTAAAAATTCATCTTTTTGGTCACATTTTTTTCGAAATAAAAAATCACCATTATAGTTGAAAATTTTTTTTTTTTTGTAAAACATTTTACTATTCTGTTGAAGATTAAATTTTTTTTGTCAAAATTTAATTTTTTTACTGAAAATTCAACTGTTTCGTGTTTAGTTCAAAATTTATCTTCTTTAGTTTAAAATTCAACTATTTGGTTATATATTCATGCATTTGTTAGAAATCCTTTTTTTTTTTGTCGAAAATTAATTCTTTTATATTAAATTTTAACCACTCTGTGTTTTCTTGAAAATTTATCTAGGATTCAAGTATTTTGTTGAAAATTATTATTAAAAAATTATTAATTAAAATTAAACTTTTTTAGTTTCGCAATTCAACTATTTGGTTGAAAGTTTATGCAATTTATTGACATTTTCTATTTTTTCTCTGAAAATTAATCTTTTTCGTTCAATATTCAACTATTCGGTTGAAAATTTATGTATTTTGTTGATAATTTGTCTTTTTTTAGTACAAAATTCGAGAATTAATGTTCTTGTTTAAAAAATTATCTTTTATGTAGAAAATATAACTATTTAGTTGAAACTTTAAATGTTTTGTAGAAAGCTCGTCCATTTGGCTTGAAAATTTCAAATTTTGGATGAAATTTTTTTTCTTTATCGACTGAAATATCTTTTTTGGTTAAAAATTAAAAATTTCCTGAAAATTCGTCTTTTTGTTTTTAAAAATTATTAGTTTGGTAGAAAATCCAACTGTTTGGTTGAAAATTCATGCAATTTTTTGAAAAATTGCCTTCCTTTGTAGAAAATTAATCTTCTTCGTTCAAAATTCAACTATTGATTTAAAAATTGATGTATTTTGTTGATAATTTGTCTTTTTTTAGTACAAAATTAACCTTTTTGGTTGAAAATTCTACATTTTTGATATTTTTCTTTTGACTGAAAAATCTTTCTTTGTTGAGAATTCAAATAGTTTGTTAAAAATTATTAGTGAAAAATTATTAATTAAAATTAATCTTTTTTAGTTTGGTTGAAAAATTATCTTTTTGTTAGAAAATACAGCTATTTAGTTAAAACTTTAAATGTTTTGTAGAAAACTCGTCTATTTGGCTTAAAAATTCCAAATTTGTGATAAATTTTGTTTTCTTTATTGACTGAAATATCTTTTTTGGTTAAAATTTCAAAATTTGTTGAAAATTCGTCTTTTTGAATTAAAAATTGATCTCTTTTGGTAGAAATTTAATATTTTTCACTTAAAAATGCAACTGTTTGGTATGGTTGGTCAATTCATAAGAAACGGTAAGATTTGATCACCCCCCCCCCACCAAATCGTTTCAACTTATTTTTGGATGACCCCTAAATAAATTTATCTTTCGGGATTTTTTGAATATCTTTTGGAAAAATTGTAAATATTATTCGAAATTTAATACTTTTTTAATAAAAATACCAATAATTTTCAAGAAAATAAGCTAACATAATATAAAAATCTAATGATTTTTGTTTAAAATAACCGCTTTGATGTACAAAATGTTAATATATCATGAAACTGTTAAAAAATTGCTATAACATGCTTTTTTTTAAATATTAAAATTTGGTGTAAAATGCTGACGTAACCTAAAATTGTTAAACAAAATAGGAACCTTCCAAATTTTATGATTTTTGATAAAAAAAGATTAACTACCGATAAAAACTGATAATATAACGCGCATTTACGTTCCTTGATTTTTATTAACTAACATTGAAAATATTAAAAATTTAAAAATTCACTATTACAGAAATGTTTTTATATTAAATTAAAACGAATTTTTGAAACAGTAATTAACAATTTCGAATTGAATAAAAAGAAATTAAACTTGTATAAATTCTTAATAAAAGAATTTAAAATTAAATAATTTGAAATTTAAAAATTTTGAATCAGGAAGCTCACAAAATTGAAAAACTTTCAGACTAACATTTTGAAAATTGAATTAAAATTGAAATTTTTTATTTCGAATCGAATAATCTCAAAAGGAAATGATTTTAGACTAATTTCTAAAGTAGGACAATTTTAAAACGTTAAAAATTAAATAAGTTTCAGATAAGACTTTTTAAAACAGAACGATTTCAATTTCAATGAAAATGCAGTTTATTATTTCTTATCAAAATCGTTCAAAATTGAATAATTTAAAATTGAAAATCTTTGTATTTAAATAATTTTTAATTTCAAGCAATCAAAATTGGACAATTTGAAATTCAAAACTGAACTTAATATTTCAAACTAAAATGAAACCTTCTGAATTTCTATTTGAAATTAAATTTTATTTTGAAGGTTTTTTTGAATAATTTACTTTTAAAGGTTTATAAATGGAAAGTTTGAAATTTTTGAACAATGAAAATGACGGTGAATTCATTTTTCTTTTCATAGAAAAATTTGTCTTCTCAATTATAACAAAAAGAACGAATTTTCAACAAAATATTGAATTTTCAGAAAGAGATAAATTATTTTTAAGAAATAACCAAAACAGATAAATTTTCAACAAAAAATATAATGGTTGAATTTTCACCCAAAAACATAAATAATCAACCTAAAAGATTAATTTTCAAGAGAAAAAAGCAACCAATTTTCAAAACAAAATAAATTGTTTTTTAACAAAAGAGATGAATTTTTAACTATACCGATAAATTTTTGACCAAAAAATTACTTTTCTATCAAATTGTTGAATTTTCTGCAAAGAAAGTAATTTTAAGCCACAAGAGAAGAATTTTCAACCAAAAACGAAAATAATCAAACCATAAAATTAATTTTCTATCGAAAAAGCCGAATTTTTGACAAAATACATGGATTTTTAACCAATTATTTAAGTTTTCCACTAAAAAAATCAATTTCCAACCAAATAGTTGAATTTTCAACTAAAAAAGATAAATGTTGCACCAAATATTAAAAAGTTAAATGTTAAGTTGCAAGATTAATTTTCAAAAAAAAAGAAAAAATTTGCAACAAAATAATGAAATTTTAAAGCGAAGAGATGAATTTTTAACTATACTGATGAATCTAATTAAAAAATTACTTTTTTTATCAAATTGTGTAATTTTCTACAAAGAAATTAATCTTCAACCAAAAAAAAAACGAATTTTCAAAAAAATATTGAATTTTCAAAAAGAGATAAATTTGTTTAAAGAAATAACCACAAGAAATACATTTTTACGAAAAATATAATAGTTGAATTTTCAACCAAAAACATAAATAAAATCAACCGAGAAGATTAATTTACAAGCAAAAAAAAAAAAAGAATAACAACAAATTTTGAACAAAATACATTGATTTTTAAGGAAATAGATGAATTTTTAACTATAATGATGAATCTTTAACCCTAAAAATTACCTTTTTTTAGCAAATTGTTGAATTTTCTGCAAAGAAATTAATTTTTAGCCAAAAGAGTTGAATTTTCAACCAAAAACATAAATAATTTAGGGGGAGGATTAATTTTCAAGCAAAAAAAAAAAAAAAAAATTGATAAATTATCCACTAAAATTATGAATCTTCAATAAAAAAATTAATTTTTAAGAAAGCAGTTCAACTTTTGACCAAAGAGTTGAATTTTTAACATGAAAAGTTTAATTTCCAATTTAATTAGAGAAATTTTAATTCAAAATTAGTTGAATTCAAACAAAAAGAGGCATTTTCATAAAAAAATTCAATTTGAACAAAAAAAGACAAAATTTTAACATAATAGATAAATATTCATAGAAATAGTTAAATTTTCAGCCAAGTGATTAAATGTTCACTTAAAAAAATTGTATAAAAAAATACTAATTTTGATCAAAATAGTGCAAATTTTAACAAAACAGATAAATTATAAATAAATAAAAAATATCAGATAAATAAATCCACTAAAATTATAAATTTTGAATAAAAATTTTTTTTTCAATAAAGCAGTTCCACTTTTGACCAAAGAGTTGAATTTTTAACACAAAAAGTTTAATTTCCAATTTATTTTAAAAAAGTTTGATTTAAAATTAGTTGAATTCAATCAAAAAGAGGCATTTTCATGAAAAAATTTAATTTAAACAAAAAAAAGACAAAATTTCAACAGAATAGATAAATATTCATAGAAATTGTTAAATTTTCAACCAAGTAATTAAATGTTCACTTGAAAAAATTATTTAAAAGAAAGACTAATTTTGATCAAAATAGTGCAAATTTCAATAAAAAAGATAAATTATCCACTAAAATTATGAATCTTCAATGAAAAAAATTAATTTTTAAGAAAGCAGTTAAACTTTTGCCCATAGAGTGGAATTTTTAACAAAAAAAGTTTAATTTCCAATTTCATTTCAAATTTTTAAATTTAAAATGAGTGGAATTCAATAAAAAAGAGGAATTTTCATGAAAAAATTTAATTTGAACAAAAAAAAGACAAAATTTCAACATAATAGGTAAATATTCATAGAAATAGTTAAATTTTCAACAAAACAAAAAAAAATTAATTTTCAAGAAAGCAGTTCAACTTTTGACCAAAGAATTGAATTTTCAACATAAAAAGTTCAATTTCCAATTTAATTAAAAAAATTTTAACATTTTTGGGAGTTATTGAAAATTTTAAAGATTTTCAGTAATTTTCGTAATTTTGATTTTTTTAGAATTTTCAGGAACTATTGGTAATTTTAGAAATTTCTGATAATTTCTAAAATTTTGAAAAATTCTGGTAATTTGGGAAAATTTATCGGTCATCAATGGTAAGCTCCGGTTAATTTATTGTAAACGATTGGGAATTTATTTTTGTTAAAAATGTATATCTTCAGCTTAAAAAATTCAACTATTTTGTCAGCAAGTGGTTGGTGGACAACTGGTTGACAATTAATAATTTTTTTTCCGATGCATTTTGAAAGATTTTAAGAGCATTACAATTTCTGCAAGGTTCCTAGGAAAATTAAAAATAAAATTTTTCAAATATTTATTTGAAGTGAATACTTCAAAAGATTTTGAAAAATTTTAAAGGTTTTGTTGAATTTTCAAAAAGGAATCAGGAAGATTTCAAGGTAAATTTTTAGTTGTGGAAGATTAAAAAAAAAATTTATTCATTCTAAAATGATATATTGAGTTTTTGAAATTATTTTTGAAGTAATTTGAAATACAAAAAGTTTTTCAAAAAATTGAATACAAAATATAGATTGTTCATGATTTTCAAAAAACAGTTCGGAATCTTTGTAAGAATTTTGAAGGGATTCAAGATAATTGATTTTCTTTTAGATACCTAGAAAACTATAGAATGTTTCTTTTTTAATTAGATTTACCAGAATATTTGAAAACATTTCAAAGCATTATTATATTTTTAAAAAAATATCCCAGGCAATTTTTTCTGGTTAAAAGATTTTTCAAAAATTTTAGAAAGATTCAATTTCGACGATAACAAATTTGCGTGTATTAACTCAAAATTTTTAAAAACAACAGTATATTTTTAGAAACGAAGGTGAAATAATTTCTTATGGCCTACTTTTATTTTGTTATTATTTCTTATCACGTCAAATTATTCGTTAAATGCAATTATTATAATAATTAATACAATAATAATAATTATCACTATATTATAATAAGGCTATCATATAAGACTTTATACTTATAATAATAGTTATTATGTCCCTAAACTTCTCTAGAAATCTATTGAAATCCCTTGAAATCTTTTAATTTTTATTAATATCCTGCATTTTTTTTTAAATCCTTTGAAATTTTATACAATCTTACAAAATTCTTAAAAAATTATAAAATCTTTAAAATCCTCTGAAATATCTGGAAAACTATCCAATTTTTTTTAATCCTTTCAAATTCACAGAAATTTCTTATAATCTTATGGATTTTTAAAATTTTCTTTTGAAATTCTATGCATTCCTCAAATATTGATTTATTCTAAAATAAATTAATTAATATTATTACTATAGTGTAAAGATTTTGGAATATTTATTTTATAATTCCTAGTAATCGTTTAAAATCCCGTAAAACACCTTAAAATCTAATTATCTGAATTCTTGAAAATTATCTTGAAAATTGTAATATCTCTTAACATTACTGGAAAATTTTTGAAAATTTTGAAATCCTCTGAAGTCTTATTATTTCTTTTGAAATCCTATTAACCCCTTAAATTTTTCTTTTGAATAACATTATTATCCAGGATAACTTTTTAAAATCCTTTTGAATTTTCCGAAATCCTAAAAATTTGTTTGAAAATCCTTAAAAAGGTTTTAATCTTGTTAAATTTCTTGGAATTTAAAAAACCCAAAATCTTTGAAAATTCCGTGAAATTTAAAAGATCCGTTAAATCCTATGAAATCCCTTAAAATCTTTAAAATCCGTTAAAATCCTCTTAAATCTCTGTGAATCTCCCAAATTTTTGAAATATTTTAAAATTCTAAACATTTTTGAAATCTTTTGAAATTTTGTAAATCCGCAAAGCACTTTTTGAAATGATTGAATTCTAAACAATTGTAAGTAATATTATAAAATTTTTTTTTTATTAATGGCATTATAATTTTTAATCCCCAAATCCCTGAAAAAAATTTTTAATTTCTTAAAATTTCTTGGAAACTTTTAAAATACCCTAAAATGGTTCAAATATTTTAAAAGTTTTTCAATCTTTAAAGTACTTTGAGATTCTATAAGATCACGTAGGTTTGGTGAAATCCCTACAAATCCCTTGGAATACTTTTGATTAATTTTCTACCAAAGGAGATGATATTTCAACAAAATACATAAATTTTTAACTAAATAGTTGAATTTTCAACTAAAAAACACATTTTCGACCAAATAGTTACTTTTTGAAGTAAAAAAGATAAATTTACAACCAAAAAAGGAAGTTACATTTTCAGTTAAAAAAATAAAATAATTTTCAACCAAAAAAAAACTAATAAAAAAAAAATAGTTACATTTTCAAACAAAGTGATGAATTTTCAACTAAAATTATGAATCTTCAAGAATAGTGAAAATTTTCAATCAGAAAGGTAAATTTTCAAATGAGATGATGAATAT